>CAIGQS010000269.1:1428413-1533005 GCA_903798195.1 Danio kyathit
TGACACAGCTCCGACAGAAACAACGCCCTTGTCCCGTCAATTGTGCACCTATGGGTTTTATTTGTCCCACCCCTCCCAAATAAAATGAGTACGATAAACAACACTAGCACCAGAACTGTGAACCGGGGAAGTGTATTAGCTGTCAAATGAAGAAATGAAATAAGCTTACAGCACCTGGTATTCCCAGGCAGTCTCCCATCCAAGTACTAACCAGGCTCAACCCTGTTTTACTTCTGAGTTCAAACGAGATCAGGCATATGCAGGGTGATATGGCCGTAAGTGACAGCGGGTGTCAAGAGCTGGTTATTTAAAAGAGGCGCAAGATATGTCCGGTTCACAGTTCTTTAAAATCTCACAGTCTCAGAATCGACTAAGTCCGTTTGGGGGATGGTGGGTCTGACCGGCGGTGTCTCTGAATCGACTAAGTCCGTTTGGGGGGTGGTGGGTCTGACTGGCGGGAACGACATGAAGACTTCCACCGGTAGAGTTGTTTAGACCAGGCCCAAGCATGCCAGGCCATGCCCGATGGGAGACCACCTTTCCCGGACGTCCCGCACCTGGAGGTACGTGCCCGACCCCAGTTGCCTCTGACCTGCCATAGTGTTTTCGGAGAAGGTGCAAAAGAGTGGACTTAGGTTTTGACGGCTTTGTGGTTCAACAAACCAGGGGGTCTCTGGCGATGTCTGCTGCCGGGTAAGAGTCTCCGTCTCCCGCAAGCTAAGTGCAGGGCAAATACGGAAGCCTTACATTAACTGTTGGCAGAACTACGTGTCGTTGATGCACCTCAGCCACCTCGAAAACTGAACCGCGTCAGGAGGTGGAACTGGGCAGGGCTGGTGCACCAGGGCCAGGTGGGTCACCAACGGTACGTATGCCTGGCGTGTGCAGTTGGCAGAGTCTGTGTTCCCGGGCTTAATTGTGGGGTGCCCGGGCACTGCTGGAGAACAGGTGTCAATCCAGGGCCCCCGCGGAGCCGGAGCTTGCCCCGGAAAGGGCCATAGTCTCCGGGCAGAGTGGGTCTGGCTTTGGGGGCTGGGGGTTATGGTAGGAAATAGTCCCAGGGCCTGCGGTGGTGCAGTTTGGGCCGGGAAAGGGCGATGGTCTCCGGGCAGAGTGGCTCTGGCTTTGGGGGTTGGTGGTCACGGCAGGAAATGTGAGCCGGGGAAGTGTATTAGCTGTCAAATGAAGAAATTAAATAAGCTTACAGCACCTGGTATTCCCAGGCAGTCTCCCATCCAAGTACTAACCAGGCCCAACCCTGTTTTACTTCTGAGTTCAAACGAGATCAGGTGCATGCAGGGTGATATGGCCGTAAGCCACAGCTGTGGTCAAGATCTGGTTATTTAAAAGAGGCACAGCACCAGGACCCGAGAGCAGTTTAGCTCGCATTGACACAGCTCCGACAGAAACAACGCCCTTGTCCCGTCCATTGTTCCCCTATGGGTTTATTTGTCCCACCCCTCCCAAATAAAATGAGTACGATAAACAACACTAGCACCGGAACTGTGACCCGGGGAAGTGTATTAGCTGTCAAATGAAGAAATCAAATAAGCTTACGGCACCTGGTATTCCCAGGCAGTCTCCCATCCAAGTACTAACCAGGCTCAACCCTGTTTTACTTCTGAGTTCAAACGAGATCAGGTATATGCAGGGTGATATGGCCGTAAGCGACAGCCGCTGTCAAGATCTGGTTATTTAAAAGAAGCACAGCACCAGGCCCGACCGCAGCTTAGCTCGCATTGACACAGCTCCGACAGAAACAACGCCCTTGTCCCGTCAATTGTGCACCTATGGGTTTTATTTGTCCCACCCCTCCCAAATAAAATGAGTACGATAAACAACACTAGCACCAGAACTGTGAACCGGGGAAGTGTATTAGCTGTCAAATGAAGAAATGAAATAAGCTTACAGCACCTGGTATTCCCAGGCAGTCTCCCATCCAAGTACTAACCAGGCTCAACCCTGTTTTACTTCTGAGTTCAAACGAGATCAGGCATATGCAGGGTGATATGGCCGTAAGTGACAGCGGGTGTCAAGAGCTGGTTATTTAAAAGAGGCGCAAGATATGTCCGGTTCACAGTTCTTTAAAATCTCACAGTCTCAGAATCGACTAAGTCCGTTTGGGGGATGGTGGGTCTGACCGGCGGTGTCTCTGAATCGACTAAGTCCGTTTGGGGGGTGGTGGGTCTGACTGGCGGGAACGACATGAAGACTTCCACCGGTAGAGTTGTTTAGACCAGGCCCAAGCATGCCAGGCCATGCCCGATGGGAGACCACCTTTCCCGGACGTCCCGCACCTGGAGGTACGTGCCCGACCCCAGTTGCCTCTGACCTGCCATAGTGTTTTCGGAGAAGGTGCAAAAGAGTGGACTTAGGTTTTGACGGCTTTGTGGTTCAACAAACCAGGGGGTCTCTGGCGATGTCTGCTGCCGGGTAAGAGTCTCCGTCTCCCGCAAGCTAAGTGCAGGGCAAATACGGAAGCCTTACATTAACTGTTGGCAGAACTACGTGTCGTTGATGCACCTCAGCCACCTCGAAAACTGAACCGCGTCAGGAGGTGGAACTGGGCAGGGCTGGTGCACCAGGGCCAGGTGGGTCACCAACGGTACGTATGCCTGGCGTGTGCAGTTGGCAGAGTCTGTGTTCCCGGGCTTAATTGTGGGGTGCCCGGGCACTGCTGGAGAACAGGTGTCAATCCAGGGCCCCCGCGGAGCCGGAGCTTGCCCCGGAAAGGGCCATAGTCTCCGGGCAGAGTGGGTCTGGCTTTGGGGGCTGGGGGTTATGGTAGGAAATAGTCCCAGGGCCTGCGGTGGTGCAGTTTGGGCCGGGAAAGGGCGATGGTCTCCGGGCAGAGTGGCTCTGGCTTTGGGGGTTGGTGGTCACGGCAGGAAATGTGAGCCGGGGAAGTGTATTAGCTGTCAAATGAAGAAATTAAATAAGCTTACAGCACCTGGTATTCCCAGGCAGTCTCCCATCCAAGTACTAACCAGGCCCAACCCTGTTTTACTTCTGAGTTCAAACGAGATCAGGTGCATGCAGGGTGATATGGCCGTAAGCCACAGCTGTGGTCAAGATCTGGTTATTTAAAAGAGGCACAGCACCAGGACCCGAGAGCAGTTTAGCTCGCATTGACACAGCTCCGACAGAAACAACGCCCTTGTCCCGTCCATTGTTCCCCTATGGGTTTATTTGTCCCACCCCTCCCAAATAAAATGAGTACGATAAACAACACTAGCACCGGAACTGTGACCCGGGGAAGTGTATTAGCTGTCAAATGAAGAAATCAAATAAGCTTACGGCACCTGGTATTCCCAGGCAGTCTCCCATCCAAGTACTAACCAGGCTCAACCCTGTTTTACTTCTGAGTTCAAACGAGATCAGGTATATGCAGGGTGATATGGCCGTAAGCGACAGCCGCTGTCAAGATCTGGTTATTTAAAAGAAGCACAGCACCAGGCCCGACCGCAGCTTAGCTCGCATTGACACAGCTCCGACAGAAACAACGCCCTTGTCCCGTCAATTGTGCACCTATGGGTTTTATTTGTCCCACCCCTCCCAAATAAAATGAGTACGATAAACAACACTAGCACCAGAACTGTGAACCGGGGAAGTGTATTAGCTGTCAAATGAAGAAATGAAATAAGCTTACAGCACCTGGTATTCCCAGGCAGTCTCCCATCCAAGTACTAAGCAGGCTCAACCCTGTTTTACTTCTGAGTTCAAACGAGATCAGGCATATGCAGGGTGATATGGCCGTAAGTGACAGCAGGTGTCAAGAGCTGGTTATTTAAAAGAGGCGCAAGATATGTCCGGTTCACAGTTCTTTAAAATCTCACAGTCTCAGAATCGACTAAGTCCGTTTGGGGGATGGTGGGTCTGACCGGCGGTGTCTCTGAATCGACTAAGTCCGTTTGGGGGGTGGTGGGTCTGACTGGCGGGAACGACATGAAGACTTCCACCGGTAGAGTTGTTTAGACCAGGCCCAAGCATGCCAGGCCATGCCCGATGGGAGACCACCTTTCCCGGACGTCCCGCACCTGGAGGTACGTGCCCGACCCCAGTTGCCTCTGACCTGCCATAGTGTTTTCGGAGAAGGTGCAAAAGAGTGGACTTAGGTTTTGACGGCTTTGTGGTTCAACAAACCAGGGGGTCTCTGGCGATGTCTGCTGCCGGGTAAGAGTCTCCGTCTCCCGCAAGCTAAGTGCAGGGCAAATACGGAAGCCTTACATTAACTGTTGGCAGAACTACGTGTCGTTGATGCACCTCAGCCACCTCGAAAACTGAACCGCGTCAGGAGGTGGAACTGGGCAGGGCTGGTGCACCAGGGCCAGGTGGGTCACCAACGGTACGTATGCCTGGCGTGTGCAGTTGGCAGAGTCTGTGTTCCCGGGCTTAATTGTGGGGTGCCCGGGCACTGCTGGAGAACAGGTGTCAATCCAGGGCCCCCGCGGAGCCGGAGCTTGCCCCGGAAAGGGCCATAGTCTCCGGGCAGAGTGGGTCTGGCTTTGGGGGCTGGGGGTTATGGTAGGAAATAGTCCCAGGGCCTGCGGTGGTGCAGTTTGGGCCGGGAAAGGGCGATGGTCTCCGGGCAGAGTGGCTCTGGCTTTGGGGGTTGGTGGTCACGGCAGGAAATGTGAGCCGGGGAAGTGTATTAGCTGTCAAATGAAGAAATTAAATAAGCTTACAGCACCTGGTATTCCCAGGCAGTCTCCCATCCAAGTACTAACCAGGCCCAACCCTGTTTTACTTCTGAGTTCAAACGAGATCAGGTGCATGCAGGGTGATATGGCCGTAAGCCACAGCTGTGGTCAAGATCTGGTTATTTAAAAGAGGCACAGCACCAGGACCCGAGAGCAGTTTAGCTCGCATTGACACAGCTCCGACAGAAACAACGCCCTTGTCCCGTCCATTGTTCCCCTATGGGTTTATTTGTCCCACCCCTCCCAAATAAAATGAGTACGATAAACAACACTAGCACCGGAACTGTGACCCGGGGAAGTGTATTAGCTGTCAAATGAAGAAATCAAATAAGCTTACGGCACCTGGTATTCCCAGGCAGTCTCCCATCCAAGTACTAACCAGGCTCAACCCTGTTTTACTTCTGAGTTCAAACGAGATCAGGTATATGCAGGGTGATATGGCCGTAAGCGACAGCCGCTGTCAAGATCTGGTTATTTAAAAGAAGCACAGCACCAGGCCCGACCGCAGCTTAGCTCGCATTGACACAGCTCCGACAGAAACAACGCCCTTGTCCCGTCAATTGTGCACCTATGGGTTTTATTTGTCCCACCCCTCCCAAATAAAATGAGTACGATAAACAACACTAGCACCAGAACTGTGAACCGGGGAAGTGTATTAGCTGTCAAATGAAGAAATGAAATAAGCTTACAGCACCTGGTATTCCCAGGCAGTCTCCCATCCAAGTACTAAGCAGGCTCAACCCTGTTTTACTTCTGAGTTCAAACGAGATCAGGCATATGCAGGGTGATATGGCCGTAAGTGACAGCAGGTGTCAAGAGCTGGTTATTTAAAAGAGGCGCAAGATATGTCCGGTTCACAGTTCTTTAAAATCTCACAGTCTCAGAATCGACTAAGTCCGTTTGGGGGATGGTGGGTCTGACCGGCGGTGTCTCTGAATCGACTAAGTCCGTTTGGGGGGTGGTGGGTCTGACTGGCGGGAACGACATGAAGACTTCCACCGGTAGAGTTGTTTAGACCAGGCCCAAGCATGCCAGGCCATGCCCGATGGGAGACCACCTTTCCCGGACGTCCCGCACCTGGAGGTACGTGCCCGACCCCAGTTGCCTCTGACCTGCCATAGTGTTTTCGGAGAAGGTGCAAAAGAGTGGACTTAGGTTTTGACGGCTTTGTGGTTCAACAAACCAGGGGGTCTCTGGCGATGTCTGCTGCCGGGTAAGAGTCTCCGTCTCCCGCAAGCTAAGTGCAGGGCAAATACGGAAGCCTTACATTAACTGTTGGCAGAACTACGTGTCGTTGATGCACCTCAGCCACCTCGAAAACTGAACCGCGTCAGGAGGTGGAACTGGGCAGGGCTGGTGCACCAGGGCCAGGTGGGTCACCAACGGTACGTATGCCTGGCGTGTGCAGTTGGCAGAGTCTGTGTTCCCGGGCTTAATTGTGGGGTGCCCGGGCACTGCTGGAGAACAGGTGTCAATCCAGGGCCCCCGCGGAGCCGGAGCTTGCCCCGGAAAGGGCCATAGTCTCCGGGCAGAGTGGGTCTGGCTTTGGGGGCTGGGGGTTATGGTAGGAAATAGTCCCAGGGCCTGCGGTGGTGCAGTTTGGGCCGGGAAAGGGCGATGGTCTCCGGGCAGAGTGGCTCTGGCTTTGGGGGTTGGTGGTCACGGCAGGAAATGTGAGCCGGGGAAGTGTATTAGCTGTCAAATGAAGAAATTAAATAAGCTTACAGCACCTGGTATTCCCAGGCAGTCTCCCATCCAAGTACTAACCAGGCCCAACCCTGTTTTACTTCTGAGTTCAAACGAGATCAGGTGCATGCAGGGTGATATGGCCGTAAGCCACAGCTGTGGTCAAGATCTGGTTATTTAAAAGAGGCACAGCACCAGGACCCGAGAGCAGTTTAGCTCGCATTGACACAGCTCCGACAGAAACAACGCCCTTGTCCCGTCCATTGTTCCCCTATGGGTTTATTTGTCCCACCCCTCCCAAATAAAATGAGTACGATAAACAACACTAGCACCGGAACTGTGACCCGGGGAAGTGTATTAGCTGTCAAATGAAGAAATCAAATAAGCTTACGGCACCTGGTATTCCCAGGCAGTCTCCCATCCAAGTACTAACCAGGCTCAACCCTGTTTTACTTCTGAGTTCAAACGAGATCAGGTATATGCAGGGTGATATGGCCAGTAAGCGACAGCCTGCTGTCAAGATCTGGTTATTTAAAAGAAGGCACAGCACCAGGACCCGACCGCAGCTTAGCTCGCATTGACACAGCTCCGACAGAAACAACGCCCTTGTCCCGTCAATTGTTCACCTATGGGTTTATTTGTCCCACCCCTCCCAAATAAAATGAGTACGATAAACAACACTAGCACCAGAACTGTGACCCGGGTAAGTAAAAAAATAAAATTTTGAAGTCACTGAAACAAGGCCATGAAACACATAGAGAACACTTGTTCACAAGACTTTTGAGAACTGAATCTTGTAGCCTAGTGTTTTTGCTTCAAAATGATGTGAGAATTATCTTGTTTACTTGCTTACAGAAAACAATATATTGAATTCAAATTTCTAAGTCACTTTCTGAGTGAAAATGGTCTATGCGAGAAGGCGTGAACTATCATTACTATTGCAGTGACTCACACCTGAGAGACAAAGACCTGCATAATGAGCCATCAGACAGGTATGTGACTAAGAGAGAAGAGTTACAAGACAGGATCTGAGGGAAAAATAAGTTTATATATTTTTTTTGTTTGCAGTTTATTTAAAATATATTTAACTATCACACAAAATCACTCGAGGTACACGTGTGAGACTCAGTACACTGTATAAAACTCTGTAAACTATATAAACTTACATATAGGAAGTAAAAATGGATTGGGGATGGTGGGTCTTTCTTGCTATCTGCAACAACTCTCACTTGGGGGATGGCTGGTCTGGCTTTGGGGTCTCTGAAACGAGTATGTCCGTTTGGGGGATGGTGGGTCTTTCTTGCTATCGGCAACCTCTCATTTGGGGGATGGGTGGTCTGGCTTTGGGGGTCTCTGAAACGACAAGTCCGTTTGGGGGATGGTGGGTCTTTCTAGCGAGTGCCTGAAACGACCAAGGTCCGGTAGGAAGATGGTTGGTCTGACCGGTGGGCAGGAGCAACGACTTGACGACCCTCACCGGTGCACTGGCTTAGACCCATGCCCAAGCCTGCCAGGCCATGCCCGACGGGAGACCACCTTTCCCGGCATACCTGCCGGGACGTCCCGTGCCTGGAGGCACATATCCGACGCCAATTGTCTCTGACCTGCCATCAAGGAATTGAGGAAGGTGAAAATCAGTGGACTTAGGTTTTGACGGCTTTGCGGTTTAACGAACCAGGGCGTCTTTGGCCAGGCGGGCTGCCCAAGAAAGAAGGCCCAATTCCCGCCAGAGCTGGCCGCCGATTTGGCCCTGGAAGGGGGTCTCCATCCAGGGTGTTCAGACATTAAACGCTGCCCAGGAAAGAGGGTCGATTCCGGCCACAGCTGGTGGCTGCTTTGGCCCTGGAAGGGGGTCTCCATCCAGAATGTTCAGACATTAAACGCTGCCCAGGAAAGAGGGTCGAATCCGGCCACAGCTGGTGGCTGCGTTGGCCCTGGAAGGGGGGTCTCCATCCAGGGTGTTCAGACATTAAACGCTGGCCAGGAAAGAGGGTCGATTCTGGCCACAGCTGGTGGCTGCTTTGGCCCTGAAAGGGGGTCTCCATCCAGGGTGTTCAGACATTAAACGCTACCCAGGAAAGAGGGTCGATTCCGGCCACAGCTGGCGTCCGCTTTGGCCCTGGAAGGGGGTCTCCATCCACGGTGTTCAGACATTAAACGCTGCCCAGGAAAGAGGGTTGATTCCGGCCACAGCTGGTGGCTGCTTTGGCCCTGGAAGGGGGTCTCCATCCAGAATGTTCAGACATTAAACGCTGCCCAGGAAAGAGAGTCGAATCCGGCCACAGCTGGCGTCCGCTTTGGCCCTGGAAGGGGGTCTCCATCCAGGGTGTTCAGACATTAAACGCTGCCCAGGAAAGAGGGTTGATTCTGGCCACAGCTGGTGGCTGCTTTGGCTCTGGAAGGGGGTCTCCATCCAGGGTGTTCAGACATTAAACGCTGCCCAGGAAAGAGGGTTGATTCTGGCCACAGCTGGTGGCTGCTTTGGCCCTGGAAAGGGGGTGTCCATCCAGAGTGTTCAGACATTAAACGCTGCCCAGGAAAGAGGGTCGATTCCGGCCACAGCTGGTGGCTGCTTTGGCCCTGGAAGGGGGTCTCCATCCAGGGTGTTCAGACATTAATCGCTGCCCAGGAAAGAGGGTTGATTCTGGCCACAGCTGGTGGCTGCTTTGGCCCTGGAAAGGGGGTCTCCATCCAGAGTGTTCAGACATTAAACGCTGCCCAGGAAAGAGGGTCGATTCCGGCCACAGCTGGTGGCTGCTTTGGCCCTGGAAGGGGGTCTCCATCCAGGGTGTTCAGACATTAATCGCTGCCCAGGAAAGAGGGTTGATTCTGGCCACAGCTGGTGGCGGCTTTGGCCCTGGAAAGGGGGTCTCCATCCAGGGTGTTCAGACATTAAACGCTGCCCAGGAAAGAGAGTCAATTCCCGCTAGAACTGGTGGCTGCTTTGGCCCTGGAAGGGTGGGGGCTTTCAACCAGAGCAATCATCCATCAAACCCCGCCCGCTAGCCCACACGCCCTCCCGCATAAGGAACCCTTATAATAGTTGGTGGTAGAACTACGTGCTGTTGGTGCCATCTCGGAAAAAAAGCATGCCGTCAGGCGCTGGAACTGGGGGAGGCTGGTGCCCCCAAGCCATCTTTGAACTCAAATTCTTCCAGGGGGAAGAGGGTGGTGCACCAGAGCCAGGTGGGTCACCAACGGTATGTTTGGCTGGTGCATGGGGTTGGCTAAGTTAATGTTCCCGGGCTTAAGTGTGGGGTGCCCAGGCACTGCTGGAGATCAGGTGTCAATCCAGGGCTGCTACGGAGCCGGAGCTTGCCCCGGAAGGAGTGAGGGTCTCTGGGGAGAGGGGGTCTGGCTGAGGGGGGTGGGGGTCGTGGAAGGCAAAGGGCACCAGGGCCCCCTGAGCCTTGAGTTCGTCCCGGGAAAGGGTGATCCCTCCTGGGCAGAGGGGGGTCTGGCTTAGGTGGGGTGTGGGTCGTGGATGGCAAAGGGCACCAGGGCCCTCTGAGCCTTGAGTTTGGCCTGGGAAAGGGTGATCCCTCCTGGGCAGAGGGGGTCTGGCTTAGGGGGGGTGGGGGTCGTGGATGGCAAAGGGCACCAGGGCCCTCTGAGCCTTGAGTTCGGCCCGGGAAAGGGTGATCCCTCCTGGGCAGAGGGGGGTCTGGCTTAGGGGGGGTGGGGGTCGTGGATGGCAAAGGGTACCAGGGCCCTCTGAGCCTCTGACCGGGGGTCTCTGAAACGCCCAAGTCGGTTTGGGGGATGGCGGGTGTTTCTAGCGAGCATCTGAAACGACCAAGTTCCGGTAGGAAGATGGCTGGTCTGACCGGTGGGCAGAAGCGACGAGTTGACGACCCTCACTGGTGGACTGGCTTAGACCCAGTCCCAAGCCCGGCAGGCCATGCCCGACGGGAGACCACCTTTCCCGGCATACCTTGCGGGAGGTCCCGCGCCCGACACCAATTGTCTCTGACCTGTCATCGAGGTTTCGGTGAAGGCGTAATTATGTGGACTTAGTCTCTGGCGATTTTATGCTCAGACCACTCTACTGGCCGATAGGAGCTCGTGTCGCCCCTAGAGTAGGTCCCCACCCGACCCCCACCCTTGGCCCTTAAGGTGTCCGAGGTTGGGTCAGCCTCTATGGGTGCGGATGAATCCTTCCCTGCGTTGGGCGCGATTTCAGGGGGGCCAGGGTGGGGTGTCCCTCCGCACACAACCCCCGCCCCCTTCCCGCCTCTATCTGTGGGAGAAAGAACTCAGACCAGTCCGGTTTAGACCTAGAGCATGCCCGCCGCTAAGCCCGTCTGCCCGCCCGCCCGCCCGATCCCCTGGGTTTTACCCCCCCCCCACTGATTCTCGGCCCGTGCGCCCCCTGCCCCCTCGCCTGGGGCTGGGGATGTTTGGTGGGCTCGGTAAGTCTTCTGGCGTGGTGGGAAACAAGCCCCAGGGGAAGTGTGGGGTTATGGTCTGTCGCAGGCTTCCCCCCAACCCCTGTGTGTGCGCGCGCCTACTGCCGTCCGTCCGGCCGCCTGTCCGGCCGCCCGTCCATCCGCCTGCAAGCCCGCCCACCCCCCGGGTTTATCCTCACTGCCTCTCGGGGCTCCTCGCTCCCCTGCCCCCGGTGGGTGGGGGTTGGTCGGTGGGGCTTAGAGTCTCCGGCGGGGTGAAACATGCTACGGGGCCGGTGGTGTGCAGGGCTAAGGGTCTGCCTGGGTACCCAGCCCCTGTGTGCGCATGCAGAGCCGGTCGTCCATCCGCCTGCAAGCCCGCCCACCCCCCGGGTAAATCCTCGCTGCCTCTCGGGGCCCCCCGCTCCCCTGCACCCGGTGGGTGGGGATTGGTCGGTGGGGCTTAGAGTCTCCGGCGGGGTGAAACAAGCCGGGGCCAGTGGTGTGCAGGGCTACGGGTCTAGGTTGGCTCCAGCCCCCACCCCCTCCTCTCTTGTCTGTGTGGTACCCGGTTCGATGGATATAATGGTTGTGGTTCCATTGTGGTAAGAGAAAAATGAAAAGCCGTGCAAAAGCTCCCACGGCTAGGCGCAGTTAAAGCTGCACGAAACGGTGCGTGTCTAATGGGACAGACTTATTTTAAAAAAAAAAATCCGAATTCCCCCCAAAAGTCGTAACAGCCTCTAAAATGGGCATTTGAAAACCCCGGTTGGCTAAAAGGATCTTAAGGCATGGGCTTACACCCCCAGGCGCGGGGTGGTGGTGGTGTCTGCCCCTTTAAGAGTAGGGTCTACCAGCGTCGTGACGCGGAAGTGCCCGCCTCTGCCGCCTCCTTTTGAACCGCTCGGCGTGTGGGTGTCTTTCTCCCACAGCGTTGCTCTTGGACGGTCATGTCTGAATGCGCGCTCTGCCTCAATGTCTACAGCCGGCTCTCGCCGCACCTGTCAGCTGTTCACAAGGTGGCCAACTCGGAGGAAAAGAGGCTCTTGCTCTCGCTGACCGCGTGGACACGCAGAAGATGCTGTGCCCGGTGCCCGGCTGTCGGAGGACGCCGGCCCGGCTAGACAGACACCTGAAGCAGCACGCGGATCTCTTGGCCTCAGCGCGGAAGGAGGCCATGGGGAGGGCAAAGCGCCGCAAAGTAGCTCAGGAATTGCGGTGGCTGCAGTCCACCCGCCCGGCGGTTCCCGTGATGTCTCGGCTTGCGTCCTCGGAAGAAGAGGACCAGGAGCAACCGGAGGGCCCCGAAGCTGGAGCGCATTCAGGCCCAGCTGTCAGACCTCCGCAAGCAGGTGGACAAGGTCAGGTCCACCCTGGGAGAATTCACACGCCGTTATCGGGAGTTGCGGAGGGTGGGGAGGAGGACGACAACGACGAGGAGAAGGTCACCTTCTGCACCGTCATCCCCCGACCCGGCCCCCAGGCGAGGGGCGGCCGGAGGCCCTACACCCCCCGGCCCTCTGGAAGCCTACGGCCCGCAAAGGTATCCGTTCCCAGACCACGTTCCCGCCCTCAGTTGAGTATGGTTTTGGCCGAGCTCACCAGACAGCACTATCTTAAGAATGTGGCCCAATTTCTCGATTACATCTCGGAAACCCCGCCGGCTTCATGCCGCCTCTCCAGCACAGCCCTCGTGCTAATTCGCAGAGAGATCAAAGCGCTCATCCGCGGCATACGACGTCGGGTTGTGGTCCACGAGGTTCGGACGAAGCAGGCGGAAGAGGGTAAGCTGGTCTCCAAGGCTAGCCTGGTATGCTGTCACCGGACCGCTGGGAAGAAAGATCCCTGCCCTTCTAGGTAAGTGTTCTGTCCGCCGGTCAGAGTTTCCACACCACCCCGCTTCATTTTCGCTCTGGGGCTCCAACGGCTCTTGGTTAAGCGGGCGAAGCCAGCGTGCCCGCCTCCCCCAGATAGAGTACCTTATCTGGGGGAGGCGGGCACACTGTCTTGGCTGCTTTAACCAATGCCGTTGGTGCCCCAGAGCGGAAATAATTTTCCGCTCTGGAGCACCAACGGCTCTTGCTAAGTTAAATCATTCATGGTGTGTTTGTTCTAACCGGTCTAACTCTGTCCCAGATAGCCTAGAGTCCAAGCCGGACACCAGGCAGCAGTGGCGCTTCTATGGATTTCTGACAGGTTACCTGACCTACATCTCAGGCCACCGCTGTGGCGTGTTCCAGAATCTGACAATCCAGGAGGTGGATGAAGCCGCCAGAAGCCCAGACGAGTCTGCCTTTGTCATTAATGTGAGTGTGACTCCTTAGCTCTGCGGGTGGGGGCCACCAGTAGTATGCACTCACTCACCTTCTCTCTGCTTTGTTCTACGGCTAGATCACCACTCATAAAACAAACAGAGCATTCGGTGCAGCTCAGTTGTCCCTCAGTAAGGAAGAATACAGCTGGTTCCGGAGGTTCTTGGAGCTGCGGGCAAGTCTCCCGGGTGGAGGGCAGGCCACCCATTTTTTTTTTTACTTCCAGAGCCTCTCCCTGCCGGACCTTAAACAAATATTTCCAATCTTCATGGACCAGCATGGGGCTACCCGGCAAACCCACCTTCACTGAAGTCCGGACAGCCATCGCAACGCACGTGGGTATTTATGTAATGCCCCTGTAGCCACATGACTGCCAGCGGCTTTGACCCTAAAAATGGGCCTGTCTGTCTGTCTCTGATGCAGGCAAAGAATGCACATTCTTCCGAGGATCGGAGGAAGGTGGCACAGTTCATGTGTATAAATGTGTATAAATTCTACACACTTCACCTCGGCCCTCTGCAAGCACGTGAGCACCGCAGACTCTTCGAGAGGGCCTTGGTGGAGGAGGAGGAGGAGGTGGCGGGCAGAGAAACCCACCCAAGGAAGGGGCGCAAGAGGGCAGAGAGTCCTGGGTCACCCCTGGTAAGTCAGTTCCTCTTTGGCTAGCCTAAGCATAATGGTGAACAGCAGGGCATGTGGTGATGGTAAAAATGGCTTCAATCGGGACGAATGATCCCTGTCAAGTGTGTTGAAAGTGTCGCGTGGGACACCCTGGTCCAGGTACAGCCTTGGTTAAATGGCAATCGGGACAACTGAGCCCTGTATCGTGTGTTAAAAGTGTCTCGTGGGACACGCAGGTCCAGGTTCAGCCTTGCTTAATAACCCATAGGGAGAAATTATCCATTTTGCAGCACAAGAAGGTGCTAGGCTGGACGTGGCCGTCCAGGTCTGCACCTGGTTTGAATGGCCATATGGCCCGTGGTCCAACTCTGGGTGTTAGCAAGCATCTCCCGGGACAGCTCTGTCCTTTGAGCTGCATAAAGAAGCCAGCCGAGGGCTGCCCCCGAGTGGGGCTTGACTTCTCTGAGCAAATCTACTGATAAAGTTAGTTATAAATACACTTTACATATAACTTAAGGCATGCGCTTAAATTTACACATGAAACATTGTGTACAGAAGACACATTCAGGGCAAAGTCAACAATGTAAATATGAAGAGTGTAAGATAATAAAGGGTCACATCTGGAAAAAAATAAGCAAGCTGATTACATAAACCACATTATTAACATTTTTGTGATGTTCACTGATACTAGTACTAATTTACCCAATAAACTCAATTACCACTAGGAATTTTAAACTGAACAACACCTGTTTTGTCTATCTGTCAGTATATCAGTATATTTTTCACAATAGCTTAGCATATGCATACTTGATGGGAGAACATAATGCAAATAACAAAGAGACTATATTTTAACACTTTCAACCACAAATAAGTTTACCATACATATACTATATACACGTTATAGGATGCACTTTGTACAGCAATGAAACTATAAGTGGCCTGTAAGGACATATTTCATATAAATCATGAAGGTAAGAATAAAAGACTTACTCGACAGGAATTCTATCCTCCACTGGGTCTAGACGTTCTTCAAAATGTATGCGTTCGTCATCAGAGTCGCGCTCTTCCTCTGAGGGGAAAGTAAATTCTTCGTCGCTGTTCAGTACCGTGCTTCTTCACTTGTGTAGCAGCCTAGCAGGCCATCATTTAAACGAAAGTAACTATAATAAAGCTTGTCGTTTTATGCCATGTCTCAGGAAGCGTGTACATTACCTGGCTCACCTCAGTTCATTTCCATATGAACTGCGCGCTCACTGAGGGCGGGATCAGGTTCGCTGTAATGAGGCGATACAGGAGAATCCGTACCAGTCCTTACTTTAATACGGATTACATGAAAAGAGATTATTTGTTTTCGACTTGAATTGAATAATGCAAAACTAGACATATTAAGCTTTCTATAGATATATCTCTCATGCCTCTTTGTTGAGTATTTGCTGATTTTCAGTTCATTTTATTGCCGTGTTTTTTTTCTGACACAGTCTGCCTGTTGCGTGTCATGCAGACGATTGTAATAACAAAGCCTCGTGGGCCTGGTAGCATTAACTCTAATGAGCTCAGACTGAGAAACTAGACATAGCGATGGTTTCATACTGATTACTTTATCAAACAATGCTTGTTTTCAACATGCACTCACTGCATTTAAAGTAGACACTTCAAGCGTTCTATAGATGTGTCTCATGTCTGTGTGTTTTGTTTTAGCGGAGTTTCAGTAGATTTTACTGACGCGTTTCTAAAAACAGTTCGCAGAGACAGAAAAGAGAAAATGCCTACAGTTTATTATCCTTATTTTGCAAAAACACACATGTTTGTTGTCATTGTGAGTGTACACAATAAAAACTAGACACTTAAAAGATTCGATTGATGTATTGACCTTATCTGTACGATCAAAACTGAAAGTGTAATTTAGTTCTTTTCAGCATTATGAGTTGATGACACTTCAAAACGCGTATACGTGGTCTTCAACCCCTGGGGGTTAATCAATGGTTTTTAACTGTTATAGCAGACGAATTCTTCTGTATGAGTCTGAAATGTATGATGTCTGGTACTAAACAAAAGCTAGTGATATTTGCAATAAATTGGTGTAAATGAAAAACTAGTTTCAGAAACAGTATTTGTCTTGGCCTGCGCTCCATGGCAACTGCTCATTGAAACACAGTGCCATTAAGATAGACCAAACCAGATCACTTAAAAACCTACTGCAACAGTAAAACTTTGCTTTTTGCATTAGGTTGCTCATGCTCGCTGCTGCTCTCTGCCCCTTCTCGCCTTGCTCTCGAACACTGCACGGCACGCAATCGGGTCGCAAAGAACTTTCCATACAACCTCTTAAAGTTTAGGAACCGCCAAAACCACAAAAAACTTCTGCAAACATACTCTCAGCAGAGTCTGTCACCCCAGTAACCCAGGAGAACTTCCACTCACAAGCGAGTGAATCCCAAGGACGTCACTGAAGCTGAGTCACCAACCAATCAGAAACGTTGTGTTTTGTCGAGGCCAGTCGGCGAAGGAAACTCAAACAAATGTTGTCTCTTGCTGATATGGTGCAAATTGATCTTAAGCAGTTAAAGATAAGCCAAATCTCTGCTTTTGTGGTTTCTCAGGTGTGATTCTAAGATCTAGTAATAAGAGCTAAAATTAATTTGGGACGGTTGTCAACTCATTTTGCACAAGCACCAGAATTGAGAAACACTGCTCTGAAGTACTCAAAATAGCAAACTATCATACTCAAAATGAATTGCCTTCCCAAAGTTACTTCTCAACTTCAGCATATCCCTGTAAATATTTATTTACAATATTTAAAACAGTTTGATAATTTAGTCAATTAATTTATCTGGAACAATAAGCACCCTAGGTTGCATAGGAGTACATCGCAACAGCCAGTTGATAAAAAAGGGTTGGGGCTTCCTGAGCATTTATTTCATTATTATGCCTTCAGTCTGAGACATTTTGTGCACTGGTCTATCCCTCCTAAGAGAGCTCCATCTTGGTTTATGGTTGAACAAGCCATCCTACTTCCCCTTTCAACACTACAATGTCTATCCATCCATCTATTTATTCATTTTATTTTGTAAATATTATATTTTTGAGATCAGCCTCAAAAATAACACAATTTTTACTGACAGAACTTTAGGTGCAGCCTAGGACTGTCTCTGCCATTTGCAGATAACGTTGTCCTTATAGCTTCATAGGACATGGACCTTCAGCATGCAGTGGGACGGTTTGCTGCTGAGTGTGACATGGCAGGGAAAGAAACAGCACCTCTAAGTCAGAAACCATGGTCCTTGACTGGAAAAAGGTGGCCATCTCCAGTTTGGAGGAGAGTCCTTACCCCAAATTGAGTTCAAGTATCTGCGTTTTGTTTTGTTTTTCATGAAGAATGGAATGTGAGATTAAAAGATGGATCAGTGCAGCGGCAGCAGTAATGCAGTTGATGTGATTGTCTGTTGTGGTGAAGAAGCTGAGACGAAAGGCAATGTTCTCAATTTACCACTTAATCCAGGTTCCTACTTACACCTATGGATAAAATGGGACACATATTACAAAGGGTTATGACCCGCTTGTTTCAGTCGCACCACAAAAGAGAGATGAGCCAACAAAATAGCCTGAATGCAAATTATTTATTATTAAATGTAACTCATAGAACAATCAATCAACCAACAAATGTCTAGGGATAATAATGAAGATAGAGAACTTAGGATATAATCACAACAACACTTTAACTACATGATATAAGTAATGCAAAACAAAACCATAAGGTTAAAGAGTCAATGAGATGGCAGGTCTTGACATGAGGACTCCTGAGTAGCCACAGCATCCTGGGGTAGCTAGCACAACAACTTATATATATATCCATTGATGAGTAATGCAGGCATCCAATCAGGATTTACCACATTCTCCAATCTGGAGTCTTGGGATCATCACAGTGTATTAATATTGTAAAACTTAATACCTGTCGCTCTGCCTAAATCATAAAATATTCATCAAGTTTGTATTCTACTCAAAAAAGTAAATGTAGTAAACTAGAAATAGTCTTGAACCTAAAAGTAAAGAAAAATAAAATAAAAGATGCAACACAGGACAATTGAATATGCTTTCTAAACTTGAGGCCCTGGTATACTGCAAACTAACCGTCCTGGAGCTCCACCTTCTTTGATGTGCGGTGTCTTCCCAGTGATTTATTTCTCATTCAGGGAGTCAGACAGAGAACATCATCCAAACCAACACTAGCTACATGAATACACTGGAGAGTGGAGTACAGATGTATCCGCACCTGTACGATCACTTGCAAAGAGATTTTAAGCCACTGAGGTGCTGTTTGCCAGACGTTTATGAAACTGTTCTTCTCTCAGCCGCCATCATTGTGTTTACGATGAACGTGAGAAGCGCAACACATTTACAACCCCACCTACTGCAGTGTAGGAAAACAGTTTACCGTCACTCAGCCTTTTCAAACATTATTCAGACATGAAACATCCTGTGCACATGAGAAAATGTTTTGCTGCATTCATGTCATGTGTGCAACTTTTTGTCCATGTGTTTCTTAAGCTGCGCCGAATGAGCGAAACTCTGCAGACACTGATCAGATCTGTACGGTTTCTCTCCAGTGTGAATCCTCTTTTGTGTTTTCAGATGTCTTAACTGATTAAACCTCTTGTCACAGGGTGAACACTTTACTGTCTCGCCACTGTGAATCGTCTGGTGCGGTTTCAAATTTGGAGCTGTAATAAAAGTCTTCTCACACTCAAAGCACATATATTCTTTCACACCAGTGTGGATCTTCATGTGTTCATTAAGGTTTGCTAATCGGTTGAAACTTTTCCCACACTGAGTGAATGTGAATGGTTTCTCTCCAGTGTGGGTCTTCATGTGTTTATTAAGGTCTGATAAGTTGCTGAAACTCATCCCACACCGAAGATGCGACTACTAGAATTTGAGCATGCGAAATTCTGTTGTACGACACTGCGAAAAGGGGTAGGATTAAACAAGATGATTGGACATTAAAAATTGATTGATTGGTCCATATTTTAAATTTCTGTCCAGAGAGGTCATGTTTTGATCTACGATTGGTCTCACACAGTCAAGTGATACGATTTCGCAGTTCAGAGTTCACCAAGCTTGAACTGCAATGCAGTGGACAGCGAAACTTGATGCACAAACTTGCGTTTCCGGTCTGGCGCATTCGCGTGCGTATGAGCGGTAGTCTATGGGGAGAAAAGTCCAGTGTGACCGTGGCTTAAGTGCAAGTGAATGGCTTCTCTTCAGTGTGGCTCATCATGTGTAGATTAAGGGATGATGATTGGCTGAAACTCTTCCACAATGAGTGCAAGTAAAGGTTTTAGATGCGTTCGACTTCATGCAGCGCTGCGCAGATCGATCGAAATCTGTCTTAAAGCGGTGCATGCTGGTTAGAAATTTTGTCCGGATTGATGCTGCGCCGATGCCACGTGACGGTCACATGTGGCATCTGAAGAGCATCTGCACGAGCTCTGATGACGACACCGATATTACACGATTGGTCGAGTTCACCGCATGACAACAACCACGTGTGTTTCGGGTTTATTATTGGACAACTTCCGTCTCACAAATTTCAAAACAAACAATTAACTTTTCATGTCATCTCTATCTTGTACACATCATGCTTATTAAAAGACTACAAATATGTTACTTCAGTAATCATCTTTTGTTAAATAATCTGGTTATAAAGGCTAGATTGTTTGCACAGGTTTATTTTCGACAGACTATTTACTGCATTCAGCTCCATAAACCATTTAAATTTTATATTTTAGTGAATAACCTAAATATTAACTCAAATAGGTCTTACAGACTTGAAATAAAACAATTATCATCATTTCCTACCACCCTAAAGATTTCTTAACAAATTAAGTTAAAGAACTATTTTATTAAATAATTATAAAATAATTTTTAGGATTAGAATATATATATATTTTATTTCCTGAGAGTGAGGTTTAAACTCCAAGAATTTGTGCTTATTGCTTTGTATTTAATAGCCCTGTTCGTTTTGTTTATATTACCCTCTCGTTTCCCCTTATTTCTCATGCGTTTGTAATGCTTCATGTCGAACGCACCTTTTCTCTCCAGTATGGATCCTCATGTGTTCATTAAGGTGTGATGATTGGCTGAAACTCTTCCCACACTGAGTGCATGTGAATGGTTTCTCTCCAGTGTGGATCCTCATGTGTTGATTAAGGTGTGATGATTTTCTGAAACTCTTCCCACACTGAATGCATGTGAATGGTTTCTCTCCAGTGTGGATCCTCATGTGTTGATTAAGGGATGATGATTGGCTGAAACTCTTGCCACACTGAGTGCATGTAAATGGTTTCTCTCCAGTGTGGATCCTCATGTGTATATTAAGGTGTGATGAGCTGCTGAAACTCTTCCTACACTGAGTGCATGTGAATTTCTCTCCAGTGTGGATCCTCATGTGTTGATTAAGGTGTGATGAGCTGCTGAAACTCTTCCTACACTGAGCGCATGTGAATGGTTTCTCTCCAGTGTGGCTCATCATGTGTAGATTAAGGAATGATGAGCGGATGAAACTCTTCCCACACTGCGTGCATGTGAATGGTTTCTCTCCGGTGTGGATCATCATGTGTTCATTAAGGTGTGATGATTGGCTGAAACTCTTCCCACACTGAGTGCATGTGAATGGTTTCTCTCCAGTGTGGTTTATCATGTGTAGATTAAGGGATGATGAGTGGCTGAAACTCTTCCCACACTGAGTGCATGTGAATGGTTTCTCTCCAGTGTGGATCCTCATGTGTAGATTAAGATTTGCTGATCTGTTGAAACTCTTCCCACACTGAGTGCATGTGAATGGTTTCTCTCCAGTGTGAATCCTCATGTGGTGATTAAAGTTTGATGATTGGCTGAAACTCTTCCCACACTGAGTGCATGTGAATGGTTTCTCTCCAGTGTGAATCATCATGTGTAGATTAAGGAATGATGATTTGGTGTAACTTTTCCCACACTGAGTGCATGTGAATGGTTTCTCTCCAGTGTGAATCATCATGTGTAGATTAAGGGATGATGATTTGGTGTAACTTTTCCCACACTGAGTGCATGTAAATGGTTTCTCTCCAGTGTGTATCCTCATGTGAATCTTAAGATCGTATTTTCTTCCAACACTCTTTCCACACTGAGTGCAGGTGAAACGATTCTTGTCTCTCCTTTTCAAAATACCATCAGTCTGTAAATTAGTTTTTTCCTCAATTTTGACATGATGTTCCTCCTCTTTACTCCCCTCGTTCTCTTCAATTAGGTCTGAAATAAAAAATTAAAATAACATTAGTTTTCATTAAGTCTTAAAAACTCTCATCAAAAGCTGAAAAGTGAAAAGACACTGGAAACATTGGCTACACGCACTGTAATTTTGATGCACATTAAATGTAAAATAAATCAGATCATATTTTGTTTGGTCCATTAACGTGTACACATTCAAGCAGATTCAATTCAATTCATCTTTATTTATTTAGTGCTTTTACAATATAAATTGTGTCTGTGATGGAAATAATTTATTCATCTTATATTTGTTTATATACTCATTTATATACATTATAAAGGTCTGTTCTTTTATTCTTCCATGAATGTTCTGTTTACGTTAGACCAAGTGTGACCACTTTACCATCTCTTTATCACCAGACAAGATCTGGATAAGTGCATGGTGATTAGGGATGTCCCGATACAACATTTTAACTTCCGATACGATACCGATATTGCAGCCTTCAGTACTAACCGATACCGATACAAATCCGATATAATAATCAGCACAAATCATGAATACTTTACTTTTACCTATTTCGTTGAGAGTAATGTATGAACGGCTAGATCATACATTAGATTTTTTTTAAGAAGATAAGCATTTCCAGGGCTTGACGCTAACTTTTTTCAGGAGGAGGACATGCGCTCCTTAGTGCAAAAATTTAGGAGCACATTAAAGAATTTTAGGAGCGCAGTGAAAATGTATAAAATAAATAGTGTTTTTGCCTAATAAATGTACACTGGGGGATCTGTAAACAAAGCAGTGTCATTCATTTGAAAACAATAAGTACACTAGGTTTTATTTTACTGCAAAAACAGCTTAAATAGTGTTTAATAATTATAATTTAATCTGTATGGAGTTTAGCTAGCGGCCCACAGCAGGTCTGGGATCATATTGCTCTAATGAAGGCCTCTCTAAACTGATCTGAATCAAGTCTTCAGTTGTGGACATGCCTAGGCAGCTTCTTGATGAATTTTTCAATCCAGTTTCGAGCTGAAAAATCTTTTTCACACTGAGCAGCAGAAATAAGCAGTTATTGTTATAAGTTAATAAAAATGTGCAGTATGGTTAGTGCAAACATTCACATGATCAGATCTATTTAATCTGTGTTTGTATCATAAGATGAGTATGGCTGTATCAATGCTCCCAAACAAAACATTATTTATTTTCTAATAATATATATTGTACATATTATCTTTAACATAGATATACTTTTCTCCACATCACATAAAATAATGTGACTTTTAAAATTAATTTTATTTGCATAATATATTGCACAGATTCCACCCTACTTCCCACATGGGAAAAGTATGACAATGTAAAGAAAGACAGAACTACAAACTCATGTGCAAAGCTGACACTGTTTATCTGAGCACTTTATCTTTCTGGGCTTTTAAAAGAAGAGTTAAATATGGAAATACCATACTTTCTTTTAAACTGTAATGGCCCTCAGCAACAGAATGATTTCTTATTCTTATTTAACAGACAATTCAAAACAAAAATGTTTATCATTTAACACCTTTTACATGACACTGTTTCTTTTCAGTGAGTTCAAGTAAAAAAAAAAAATAATAAAAATAAAGAAATCCACTATTTGACTCCTACTATCCATGTGCACCACTGACAGGTCAAATCTGCTCTCTCTCTCTCTCTCTCTTTTGCGCGCGCATATAAAGTAATGCAAAAACGCAGCTATAGAAAGCGAAAGCACAGTATATAATGAGCTGGATCAGTCTATTTAGTTAAAGGTTTTGTGAACGGGTCGCGTCTCTGTGGGTCTGCAGCAGTAGAGCATGCGAGTCTGTGGCGGTGTTTGTTTCTCACGCTCACAAAACCGCGCCGCTGAGGTAAAGTCTTTTGTGTGGGAAGCGCAGGTGTTGAGTCGGGGATCAATCACACTGGATGCACCATGATATGCCATGACCGAATTGTAAACGTTTTCTATGAGGCTCGCATGATGTGCGATACGCCGCCTTTCAGTGCCTTGCGTTTCTTAGCAGCGTATACAAAACAATGAAAAGATCGCTTGACATAAAGTAAATAAACCAGTATAGATGTGCCGATGTTGATAGCGTTAGCGTGTGCTACCGTCACAATAGATTTCTATCGTAATACACCATAACTTAGCGTGAAGAGCA
Organism: Danio kyathit; assembly: GCA_903798195.1. Lineage (NCBI taxonomy): Eukaryota > Metazoa > Chordata > Actinopteri > Cypriniformes > Danionidae > Danio > Danio kyathit. The sequence continues at coordinate 1,451,541 of CAIGQS010000269.1, forward strand.
TGCTAAATCTTTAAGGGACTTTGCCAGCAAGCAGTGTTGTGATCACGTGGGCTTTGCACGCTGGCTCTGGACGCTGCTTGATAAAATAGCTGTAACGGAGTTTAGAGTGGAACAGACTGCTTATATCGGAGATTTTTAACGCAGTCCGATAAATTTATTTGGACTGATATCGGACCGATTTCCGATATCAATATCGGATCGGGGCATCCCTAATGGTGATTTACCAAACTACATGTTCGGATGGGAGGTAAGACTGAAATATATATGGTCAAAAATGAAGTTTGAGCGCTGATGTAACTGTGATTCATCCTGTATGTCACTGATGACCTTGTGGGTATTACAAACTAGAAAGAGGAAGTAAAAATGGATTGGGGATGGTGGGTCTTTCTTTGCTATCTGCACCAACTCTCACTTGGGGGATGGGGGGGTCTGGCTTTGGGGGTTTCTGAAACGACTAAGTCCGTTTGGGGGATGGTAGGTCTTTCTTTGCTATCTGCACCAACTCTCACTTGGGGGATGGGGGGGGTCTGGCTTTGGGGGTCTCTAAAACGACTAAGTCGGTTTGGGGGGGGGATGGTGGGTCTTTCTAGCGAGCGCCTGAAACGACCAAGGTCCGATAGGGAGATAGCTGGTCTGACCGGTGGGCAGGAGCAACGATAGACGACCCCTTTACCGGTGCATTGGCTTAGACCCCCAGGCGCAAACCTGCCAGGCCATGCCCGATGGGAGACCACGTCCCGCGCCTGGAGGCACATGTCCGATGCCAATTGTCACTGACCTGCCATTAAGGATTTGATGAAGGTTAGAAAAAGTGGACTTTTTTTGACGACTTTGCGGTTTAGCGAACCAGGGGGTCTCAGATCGATTTTGTTGGCCGAACCGAAGCGTCTGTTTCCCGCGAGCCTTTGGCTGCGTCCTGACACGATGGGACCCCAGGCCAAGGGGTCTTCGATTGCTTCTAGTGCCCGAACCGAAGCGTCCGTTTCCCGCCAGCCTTTGGCTGTATTCTGCCACGATGGGACCCGAAGCCAGGGGGGTCTTTGATTGCTTCAGGTGCCCGAACCGAAGCGTCTGTTTCCCGCCAGCCTTTGGCTGTGTTCTGCCACGATGGGACTCGAAGCCAGGGGGTCTTCGATTGCTTCAGGTGCCCGAACCGAAGCGTCCATTTCCCGCGAGCCTTTGGCTGCGTCCTGGCACGATGGGACCCCAGGCCAGGGGGTCTTTGATTGCTTCTGGTGCCCGAACCGAAGAGTTTGTTTCCCGCGAGCCTTTGGCTGCGTCCTGGCACGATGGGACCCCAGGCCAAGGGGTCTTTGATTGCTTCTGGTGCCCGAACCGAAGCATCCGTTTCCCGCCAGCCTTTGGCTGTATTCTGCCACGATGGGACCCCAGGCCAGGGGGTCTTTGATTGCTTCTGGTGCCCGAACCGAAGTGTCCGTTTCCCGCCAGCCTTTGGCTGTATTCTGCCACGATGGGACCCCAGGCCAGGGGGTCTTTGATTGCTTCAGGTGCCCAGGCAAATGCGTCCGACCCCTGCCAGCCGCCGTACAATAAGCGCAGGACATTTACGGAAGTCTTATAACAACTTGTGGTGGAAGTATGTGCCGTAGGTGCACCCCAGCCATCGGGGAAAAAAAGCATGACGTGAGACGCTAGAACTGCGAGAGGCTGGTGCCCCCAAGCCATCTTTAAATTCAAATTCAGTTCATGTTGGGGGGGGGGGGGGGGGGGGGGGGGAGTGGCACCCTAGAGCCAGGTGGGTACCTCTACGGTACCTCTGTCTAACGCGTGCGGTTGGCTAAGTTAATGTTGCGTGGGCTTAAGTGTGGGGTGCCTGGGCGCTGCTGGAGATCAGGTGTCAATCCAGGGCTCCTTCGAAGCCGGAGCTTGCCCCGGAAGGAGTGGTGGTCCCTGGGCAGAGGGGGTCTGGCTTAGGTGGGGTTGGGGGTCGTGGAAGTCCAGGGCACCAGGGCCTTCTGAGCCTTGCGTTCGTCCCCGGAAATAGTGAGGGTCTCTGGGGAGAGGGGGTCTGGCTTAGGTGGGGGTGGGGGTCGTGGAAGTCCAGGGAACCAGGGCCTTCTGAGCCTTGCGTTCGTCCCCGGAAATAGTGAGGGGTCCCTGGGGAGAGGGGGTCTGGCTTAGGTGGGGTTGGGGGTCGTGGAAGTCCAGGGCACCAGGGCCTTCTGAGCCTTGCGTTCGTCCCCGGAAATAGTGAGGGGTCCCTGGGGAGAGGGGGTCTGGCTTAGGTGGGGGTCGTGGAAGAGACCGGGGGTCTCTGAAACGCCAAAGTCGGTTTGAGGGGATGGTGGGTCTTTCTAGCGAGCGCCTGAAACGACCAAGGTCCTGGTAGGAGTTGGCTGGTCTGACCGGTGGGCAGGAGAAACCCTCACCGGTGCATTGGGTTAGACTCAGGCCCAAGCTCGCCAGGCCATGCCCGACGGGAGACCACCTTTTCGGGCATACGTGCCGTGACGTCCCGCGCCCGACACCTGCCATGTCTCTGACCTGCCACCGAGTTTTTGGTGAAGGCGTAATTATGTGGACTTAGTCTCTGGCGATGTTACGCTCAGAACACTCTACTGGCCGATAGGAGCTCGTTGTCGCCTCAAGGGTAGGTCCCCACCCGGCCCCCTCCCTTGGCCCTTAAGGTGTTTGAGGTTGGGTCAGCCTCTATGGGTGTGGATGATTCCTTCCCTGCTTTGGGCGTGCTTTCAGGGGAGGCTAGGGTGGGGTGTCCCTCCGCACACAACCCCCACCCCCTCCCACCTCTATCTGTGGGAGAAAGAACTCAGTTGACCCGTCTGGTTTTGACCTAGAGCGTGCCCGCCGCTAAGCCCGTCTGCCCGCCCGATTCCCTTGCTTATATCCCCCCCACTGATTCTCGGCCCGTGCGCCCCCTGCCCCCCTCGCCGGGGGGGCTGGGGATGTTTGTTGGGCTCGGTAAGAGTCTTCTGGCGTGGAGAGAAACAAGCCCCAGGGGCAGTGTGAAGTTGCGGTATGGCGCAGAACCCCCCCCCCCACCCCCCGCCACCAAACCCTGTGTGTGCGTGTGCCTACTGCCGCCCTGTCCGTCTGTCTATCCGCCTGCAAGCCCGCCCACCCCCCGCGTTTATCCTCGCTGCCTCTCGGGCCCCCCACTCCCCTTAGGGAGGGCTTAGAGTCTCCGGCGGGGTGAAACATGCTACGGGGCCAGTGGTGTGGTGTGCAGGGCTAAGGGTCTGCCAGGGTACCCAGCCCCTGTGTGCCGGTCGTCCATCCGCCTGCAAGCCCGCTCACCCCCCCCCGGGTTTATCCTCGCTGCCTCTCGGGGCCCCCCGCTCCCCTGCCCCCGGTGGGTGGGGGTTGGTCGGTGGGGGCTTAGAGTCTCCGGCGGGCAGTGGTGTGCAGGACCGCGGGTCCAGGTTGGCCCCAGCCCCCCCTCCTCTCTTGTCTGTGTGGTTACCCGGTTCGATGGTTATAATGGTTGTGGTTCCATTGTGGTAATGAAAAGCCGTGCAAAAGCTCCCACGGCTAGGCGCAGTTGAAGCTGCCCGAAACGGTGCGTGTCTGATGGGACAGACTTATTTTATAACTCCCTCCAAAAGTCGTAACAGCCTCTAAAATGGCCATTTGAAAACCCCGGTTGGCTAAAAGGATCTGAAGGCATGGGCTTACATGGGTTCGGCCCCTTTAAGAGAGTAGGGTCTACCAGCGTCGTGACGCGGAAGTGGGCGCCTCCGCCACCTCCTTTTGAACCGCGCCACGCGGCGTGTGGGTCTCTTTCTCCCACAGTGCTGCTCTTGGACGGTCATGTCCGAATGCGCGCTCTGCCTCAATGTCTACAGCCGGCTCTCGCCGCACCTGTCGGCGGTGCACAAGGTGACCAACTCGGAGGAAAGGAGGCTTTTGCTCTCGCTGCCCGCTGGCCGCGTGGACACACGGAAGATGCCGTGCCCGGTGCCCGGCTGTCGGAGCACTCCGGCCCGGCTAGACAGACACCTGAAGCAGCACGCGGAGCTCTCGGCCTTGGCCCGGAAGGAGGCCATGGGGAGGGCGAAGCGCCGCAAAGTGGCTCAGGAATTGCGGTGGTTGCAGTCTACCCGCCCGGCGGTTCCCGTGGTGTCTCAGCTTGCGTCCTCGGAAGAAGAGGACCAGGAGGAGGGCCCCGAAGCCGGGCGTCCGTGCGCCGACCCCCGCTGCAGGCTCGCTACGGAGCGCATTCAGTATCAATCAATCAATATCAATCAATATCCTTGAGCCCGGGGCTCCCTCCCGTTGCAAGGCGAGAGGGGAGTTTGAGCTCAGGTAGATCTCGAGAACTCCCGTCATAGAGGCTAAAGAGCAGATAGTAGTTTCTCTTTAAAGAGATAAGTACTAGGTAGAAGCAAGTCTATGGTGTTAATTTGGATTAGTCAATCACCTTAGGTTGCATGTTTATGATCGGTGGGAGGAAACCAGGGAACGCGGGGGAAACACACGTGTGCATGGGGAGAATGTGCAAACTCCACACAGAAACGTCTGCTGGTTTGGTAAAGCAGAGATGTTCTTGCTGTGAGGCAACAGTGCTAAGTACTGGGCCACCGTGTCACCCATCTAGGACAGAGGAGGAGTAGGGGTGGAAGGGGGGATTCTTCAAAGCGAAGATAGCGGTGATACGTAACCCAGGGTATTTGTAGTAGCTTAGGAATCGTCTGATTGGTGCATTGCGAATTGGATAATGCGGGTCCAGCCGCTAGCAATCATAAGCACGTGATCCTCTCGCCGGAAAAGAGATAAGAGTAGCGGGGTAACTCGCCGGAAAGGAGATAGAGAAACAGGGGTGGAGAATTTCGACGCCGGAAAGAAGAAAAGGATAAGGGATAACCAGATAACCCTGTGGGGGTCAGAGCTGTTGGGTGGAATGGCAAGCATAGCAGAGCTTGAAAAAAAAAAGGTAGGTACATACATATACATGCACATACACATGCATATACGCATGCATACATACATACATACATACATACATACATACATACATACATACATACATACATACATAAACGCACGCACACAAGCACATGCATACACATACATACAAACCTACACATACACACATACATACATTCATATATATATTCATATTCATATGTAAGAACTCACTGGGGATCAAAACCAGTTCGAATCAGGCTTGGAAATTGGGCGCCAAATTGTCTCAGTAATTGAAGTGGCTCGAGGGCTTATACCAACAGGATAAGAGGGGGCCAATTCAGTTGACTCTCTTCCCCAATACTTTGGCCGCAAATGTTCGGGGACCCTTCAGCCAAATTCATAATTAATTAATAATCTAAACCAGGGGTCACCAAACTTGTTCCTGGAGGGCCGGTGTCCTGTAGATTTTAGCTCCAACCCTAATCAAACACACCTGAACAAGGTAATCAAGGTCTTACTAGGTATACTTGAAACACACAGGCAGGTGTGTTGAGGCAAGTTGGAGCTAAACCCTGGAGGGACACTGGCCCTCCAGGACCGAGATTGGTGACCCCTGATCTAAACAATGAGGCTTTACAGAATTACTCCTCACAAGACATTTAAATGACTCCCGGTCATGCGTTAGTCATAAGGGACATCCTGCTTGCAGCCAGATGTACAAATTTCGTAGAGACAAAGACATCTTTGGCAATTAATGCATACGAATGAAAGACAATCTCTTAAAATGTTAGAACTAAAGCAGATGTATCTTTGAATAATATGCCATAGGTTTCCTCATGTGCTGTGTTTATTCCAACCAACCAGGTTAATGAATGTGTTGTCCTAACCCTTATAGCAGATTGGTGTAAATTAAAAACTAGTAGTACAAACAGTATTTGTCTTGTAACATTTGATGTAAGATAGTTACAATCTTACAAGAGATTTTACCATGTGAAATCAACATCCAGTCTGTTAATGATTGACCCTCATTACGCTGGTATGAGGCGTGGCCCCGCCCTTCATGGCAACTGCTCATTGGAAGACAGTGCCATGGGGATGGATCAAATCAGGTCACTTAAAAACTCACTGCAACTGTAAAACATTCCTTTTTGCATTAGCTGGCTCGCGCTCGCTGTTGCTCTCTGCCCCCTCTCACCTGCCCGGACACTGCGCCACCACGCGATTGGGTCACCACGAACTCTCCATGCAAACCTCTTAAGTTTCGGGACCGCCGAAACCACAAGAACTTCCGCAAACTGACTCTCAACAGTCCATTACCCCAGTAACTCAGAAGACAACCTCCACTCACAAGCAAGGGAATGCCAAAGACGTCAGAAGCGAGTCACCACCCAATCAGGAGCACCGTGCTTTCCCCAGGCCAGCCCAGCGGGAAACTCGACTTCAGCAAATGCGCAAGTAACAAACAAATGTTGTCTCTTTCTGATCTGGTGCATATTGATCTTAAAGCAGTTAAAGATAAGCCAAATCTCTGCTTTTGTGGTTTCTCAGGTGTGATTCTAAGATCTAGTAAGAAGTACTAGAATTAAATTGGGACGGTTGTCTACTCATTTTGCATCCTCTGAACTGCCTCAGTGTGTATGTGTGTTTGTTTGTTGTTTGCTTATTACGTAGTTAGTTTCATGTATCGTAGTGTAGCTCTATAAATCTTTGTTCTCATTTTGTAAGAACTGTGTTCTTGTTTATGTGCTTCTAAGCCATTGCCTCGAGCTGTAGATTTTGTTACCTTGCTAAAAGTTAACCTGATTCTGTGTTATGTTATTATCGTTGGCCACGGAAATAATATAAACAAGATTGGTAAAATACGATGTCTTCTATTTGCGGGACAAATAGTAGACAAAGTGTGAATCTTTTAATCTGATTCAATCTGACTCAATTGAGTCGAATCAAATATTTGAATCTTCAAGATCCAATTCATTGATATGAGCTAATAAATCCCTGGTCGATCTTAATACGTAGGTTGATCCCCTACATATACATACACACATACATTCATACATACACATACACACACACACATATATATACATATATATATATATATATATATATATATATATATATATATACATATATATATATATATACATACATACATATATATATATATATATATACATACATATATATATATACACATATATACATATATTTATATATACACATATATACATATATTTATATATACACATATATACATATATTTATATATACACATATATACATATATTTATATACACATATATACATATATTTATATATATATACATATATTTATATATATATACATATATATATATATATATATATATATATATAGATATATATACACATATATATATATATATATATATATATATATATATATATATATATATATATATATATATATATATATATATATATATATACACACACATGCACATACGCGTACATATGTGTTCACATACATATGCATACACAGTCTGGAGTTTGATATTAGCTGGTTAGGGCCAACTGGCTGCCTTGAGGTGGAGTTGGCTGAGGTGAATGTAGGCTTTGAAGGCATCGGAGGACCAGTGGCCGAGGGTCTGGATTTGATGTGAGGAGAGACCTTTGAGAACTGCTGTGGTGGCTGTGCCGATTCTAAATGAATGGCTGGAAAATGGTTCAGGGAAAAGCCTGGAAGGCGGAGAACTTGTTTAAAGTGCTTTTGGAACCAAAAAACGGGTTGCTGGATGGTTGGCGTCGTCAGTAAAAAGTGGGGCAAGGGGGTTAGGCTCTTACAGTCTCCTTAGGTGGAGGAATGCTAAGAGGTTTTGGAAGGGGCGTGTGGGGAGAAAATGTTGAATTGTAAATGAAATGCGCTTTTCCTGACAGATCTGTTTTGGTGTGCTTAATATAAAAGGTGAGGGTTTGTCATTCTGCAAAGTTAGATCAGATATGGTGAGGTGATTGTGGGATTGAAATTTTATGTTCGTTGTGAACATCTCGAAACTAAAAAGGCGAGTGTGAATATGGCATCGAGGGTGTGGGCTGTGTGAGTGGAAATGTATCCTTGGTGTAGAGCATGGGTGACCAACCTTGTTCCTGGCAATCGACCTTCCTGCAGATTTCAGCTCCAAGCCTGTTAAAACACACCTGAACCAATTAATTAGAACCTGAGGAGCACTTGATAATTACAGGCAGGTGTGTTTGACATGGGCTGCAACTGAAAACTGCAGGAAAATCAATCTCCAGGAATAGGGTTGAGCACCCCTGGTGTAGAGTGTGACTGCATTTGGGATGGATGTGGAGTGTAATAGGTTGGATGAGGCTCAGCTTCTGGAGCCGGCAGTCAAGATCTCTGAAATGAGAAACAAGAGGGAATCAGAAATTACATTTTTAACAACATGGTACATGTACGGTAGACGTAATGAATTGTTTTAGCTGATATCCTTGCGGAGCTTCTCAATAAGGGCATGGGCAACTGTGAGTGGAAGAGCCTTTTATTAATGCATCGTCCTCGTATTCATAGCAGTCAAGCGGGAAGTTTGTTTCTTTGCTGTTTTCACATCCAACCGACTTTCCATTATAAACTTACATATGCCACTTGTGTATGAACATGAGTCACTGGCATATTACGATTGGACTTCTGTGCTCGATGTGTTGAATGTTTTTTAATAGCTGGGTAATAATCTTTTCAGAAGTTATATGGCTATCAGATGTGGCAGGGTTTATTTTTTTTATTATTTATTTAATATTATTATTTAAAACACAATCAACTGCCAACATCAAACCCTGTACTTAAAAAACGATGTCACCACTTAGTGTGAATGTTAGTTATGGGCTTTACTTTAATCCATGAATAAATAACATTACGTTTGGAATCTTAATGTGATTAAAATCACAATCATATCTGGCCCAGTTTATTCACAAAGTCAGAGTCCATTCTTAACCTGTCAAGAGAGAGGGCGAGACCATCACAAGTTTTTTAGAGCTCATTGGATGGTGACGCTTCTCTTTTAGCTATTGGCTCAAAGGAGTGTCAATCAAGAGTGCAAAATGCTGGCAGACATTTTGTTGACCAGGATCACTAGTGTTATGACTTGAGATGCTATTGAACGCAATCCAGCGAGTCGTTTGGATGATAACAATTCATTCCATGAATGTTTATCAACGTATGAAAATGTTGTGGACTAATGTTGCAAATTGGATTGCCTGGACCCTTGCAGACAAATTACTTCATGCTATTAGAATGATATGGATCTGTGGACAGGCGGGAGGCTTGAGAGGTGAGTTCCTTGGTATAAATCATTCTATTCGCGCCAGTCTCGTCTTTCAAAAAAGTTTAGTCTTTGTTGGAGAATGGTTATTTTTGTGAGGCTTCCCTTTAAAGCCTGCTATGTACATTACCGCAGGTGCACCGCTAAGAGAACGGTGAGAGTTTGGCTTCATTGCAATGGCTTGGAACGCCAAAGCGAAGATAGCGGTGATACATAACCCAGGGTATTTGTAGTAGTTTAGGAATCGTCTGATAGGTGCATTGTTAATTGGTTAATGTGGGTCCAGCCGCTAGCAATCATAAGCATGTCATCCTCTCGAAATTAGTTTGGGTGGGTGGAGTAAAGACAAACATTACCAGTTGGAATGTGCAGGGGCTAAATCACCCAGTGAAATGAAACAAGGTGTTTGCATATCTTAAGTTAAAATCTGATATTGTATATTTACAGGAGACTCATCTGTAAAAAAAAAAAAAAAAAGATTATTCTAAACTTAATAGAGGAGGATAGAATAGAATACACAATAGCAATAGCAAAAGTAGGGGCGTTGCTGTACTCATACTCATAGAATGTACCGTTTGTTATGGAGTCAAATGTGTTGGATAAAAATGGCAGATATGTAATAATCCAAGGTAAACTTTTTAACATGTCTGTGGTCCTGGCCAATTTTCTGTGATTTATTTTCAATTTTGCCTAGTCTTGACACACACAATTTAATTTTATGAGGCGATTTAAATTGTTTTGCACCCAATTTTGGGCCGCTTTAGCTCTTCGAGTAATTCATTAAGTCAGTCAGCACAATGTATCAACTCCTTCCTTCAGACATATGGTGTAAGTGACCCCTGGAGATTTAAATATCCATCTTCCAAGCAATTTTCCTTCTTTTCACCCGTGCATAAAACCTATTCCAGGATTGACCATTTTCTCCTGGACAAGCAGTTACTTCCCTTAATGTCAGGAGTGGAATATCATAGTATTGTTATTTCAGACCATTGTCTCACTACAGCTATGTTTTCCAGGCAATGTAATCCCCCAACATACATGGCGGTTTAACTCCAGACTCTTGGGAGATGAAGATTTTGTAAAATTTATTGATGCTCAAATTGATTTCTTCCTTGAGACAAACGAATCCCCAGAGATAAGTTATAGCATCCTATGGGACACTCTGAAAGCATATATAAGAGGACAGATTCTTTCATATCAAACTAGTGCAAATAAAAGAAAGTCAAAACGGCTTACAGAGATTATGAATAAAATGAATACAATTGATCAGCTACACTCAACATCACCTTCCGAAGAGCTCCATAAGAAAAGACTTCTTCTGCAAGCGGAATATGACTCCTTGACAAGTGTAAATGCAGAGGATCTCCACATAAGATCACGCCAGATTCATTATGAACATGGTGAATGAGCTGGCAGGTTATTGTGTTACCAACTGAAAGAATCCTCAGCAGCTGGTTTTATAGCAGCAGTTAGTAAGGATGATGGCAGTATTATTACTGATCAACAGGGAATTAATGATCGATTTAAAAACTTCTATAAAACTCTTTACAGCTCTGAGGTAAACAAAATTGAAGGTATTGAGAGCTTTTTTTTTTTTTTATTATTTAGAATTACCATCCCTCTGTGATTCAGATCAGTTGGCATTAGAAGGAAATATAACACCTTCTGAAATTGAAAATGCAATCAAAAAATTGAAAACCGGAAAAGCACCAGGCCCTGATGGCTTCCCGGCCGAGATTTATAAGAAGTTTTCTGCAAAGCTAACCTCTCTGTTGTGCAAGGTATTTGCTGAAGCTCTTGTCTTAGAATCACCCCCCCCCCCCCCTCCTCCATGACATCGGCTGTTATAACAGTACTTCTTAAAAAGTATAAGAATCCACTTAAATGTAAATCTTATCGTCCAATCAGCTTACTCTGCTGTGGATTTAAAAATATAAAATAAAGTTCTGGCAATCAGAGTGGAGTCAGTCATGAGAAAGATAATTCACCCAGATCAAACTGGTTTTATTGTTGGGAGACAGTTATCTTACAACCTTCGTCGCTTATTTAATATTATTTATTCACCTAAAAATAATACCAATCCAGAGGTCTTAATTTCTTTAGATGCCCATAAGGCATTTGATAGAGTCCCCAATTCTGCTTTCACTTTCTTTAGCTGCGTTTTTGCATTACTTTATACGCACACTTTGGCCCATTGTGTCTCAATCTCTCAGCAGAAGAGAGAGAGAGAGAGAGAGAGAGAGAGAGAGAGAGAGAGAGAGAGAGAGAGAGAGAGAGAGAGAGAGAGCAGATTTGACCTGTCAGTGGTGCACATGGATAGTAGGAATAAAATAGATTTCCTTTTTTTAATTTTTTTACTTAAACACACTGAAAAGAAAAAAAGTGTCATGTAAAAGGTGTTAAATGCTAAACATTTTTGTTTTTAATTGTCTGTTAAATAAGAATAAGAAATCGTTCTGTTGCTGAAGGCCATTAAAGTTTAATAGAAAGGATGGTGTTACTTTGGGGCAGAAGGAAATTTTAATTCATGAAGGCATTCCCATATTCAGCTCTTCTTAAAAGCCCAGAAAGATAAAGTGCTCAGATAAACAGTGTCAGCTTTGCACATGAGTTTGTAGTTGTGTCTTTCTTTACATTTGTCATACTTTTCCCATGTGGGCAGTGTGGTGGAATATATTATGCAAATAAATAAATTTTGATAAATAAAATAATTCTTAAAAAGTCACATTGTTTTATGTGCTGTGGAGAAAAGGTGTGTTTCAATCTAGCTACTGCAAGTATATTTATATTTAAGATGACATGTACAATATATATTATTATCAAATTAATAATGTTTTGTTTGGGAGCATTGATACAGCCATAATCTTCTTATGATACAAACACAGATTAAACTGATCTGGTCATGTGAATGTTTGCACTAACTATACAGCACATTTTTATTACTTAACAATAACTTAATAATAACTCTCTATTTCTGCTGCCCAGTGTGAAAGATATTTTTTCAGCTTGAAACTAGATAAAAAATTGAACAAAAAGCTGCCTATCGGCATGTCCACAACTGAAGACTTGATTCAGATCACTTTAGAGAGGCCTTCATTCATTCATTTTCTTTTCCGGCTTAGTCCCTTTATTAATCCGTGGTCGCCACAGTGTAATGAACCGGCAACTTATCCAGCATATGTTTTACTCAGCGAATGCCCTTCCAGCTGCAACCCATCACTGGAAAACAACCATACACACTCATTTGTATTATCCGCTGCATAACACATATGTTGGATAAGTTGGCGGGTTATTCCGCTGTGGCGACCCCAGATTAATAAGGGGAACTAAGCCAAAAAGAAAATGAATGAATGACTTTGCAACATCAAGCAGAATTAGGCATGGGTCAGTATAAGATTCTGACAGTATGATAACCTTGAATAAAAATATCACGGTTTCACTATAATGTGATTACTGCTCTAAAATATATTCTTTTTAAATGTCTGGGTAAAAAAAAAAAAAAAACACTTTTTCCCCTTTGAACACAATATATTTTCTTTTGAGAAACTTTAAAAAATATTTTGGAGCAGTAAACATGTCAGGCTAAATAGTTCAAATGAATAGTTGACTTCTGCTGCCTACATTGGTTTCAAAAACACAAATTTCTTTACAATTTAAAATGGCATCTTTAGATATCTTTTCTGCTGGAGATACTGTTGTCCTAAAAACTTAAAACAAAACGTAAAAACCCCTTACATATACTGTAGGGACGGTACAGCAGAAAACATTGGCGGTTTTAAAACCTTGACTTTTTTCAAACCACGGTATACCTTGAAAACAGTTATCGTCCCATTCCTAAGCAGCATAACACTGTTTTTAGGATCTAAAAATTCATTCTTTAAAAAAAGTCTCAAGCAAAAGGATTCCAATGGCGGCGCCTGCTGGTACGTGAAAAATATGGACAACACTGGCGAACTTTACACTCAAATGTTTGCATATCATCAGCATGCTGTAATCCATTTCTTAAGCAGAAAAGGTCATTTTTAGATTAGTTTGTTGGCCAGTTGTAGTCAGTGCAATGCTAAACGTTATTGTTCTATGCTTGTTCTGTGTGTACTATAATTTGTTTTGTCTCACGTCGTCAAACAACATCATCATATAGTTTAGAATACTGTACAATGTTTTATAGCAATTAATTATTTTAGTGTCCATTTCATTCAGCATATTTAAAATAGGGGGCATCCAGGTTCTGACATACTTTAAACCAGGGTTTCTGGAGGTTTCACCAAGTTAAATGTAAGACTTTTTAAGACCATTATGAATTAAATTTTTATAGCGCCAATGCTCAAAGACGCTTTACAAAACAGTAGAAGAACAAGACAAGCAATAACCTTAGGAAAGTAGAGAAAATGGGAGACTAATAATACATAAAAAGAATGACAAAAGAAATGAGAACAAGTAACAAGAAACTCATTCCTGTCTTTCAATGAGTGCTTATGTGCATTTAGGAGAACTAGGCAGCACACTTAGGGCTGCAAGATGCATTTAATTTAGTATTTTTATTATTAAAATATATCTAAATGAGGATCAAATGACTGAGTTGGTCTTTGAGAAAGAAAATTAACCTGTTTGTTCCTGCAGATCTTCCTGTTTGACTCTGAATGTTTCTTCAATCTTCACATCTTCACTCTCCTCTTTAATAAACGCCATCTTTATAACAGTGTGGAGATCAGTCGCTTCAGCAGGAGTTTTTCTCTGTGTTTGGACACTTTATCCTGTTTAAAATGAAAAAAAAAAACAATAAAAATGTCCTGTTTAAATAAATAAAACAATGAACAGAAACTAGTAACGTTACTCCATTTCTTATATATAGTGATGAATACTTAGAATTGCATGACATTATGCTATTTAATAAACTAAACCTTGATTAAAACACACATTTCTGTTGCTTTATTCAAACAATTGTCCTCATTACTGTGAGTGAAATAGTACTACGTTTTATAAAGGGTTAAAATAATATTGTCAACAGCAGGTACATCATTTAGCATCGGGTGAAAAAACCTGACACTTTAATCAGTCAGTTTACTTCTTCTTCTTTTTTCAGTCAGTTTATATCCGTGTAAAAGCTTTAAAACAAACCTTGCTTCAGTCGAATAACAGTGCAGGAGCGGCGCGGGTTTATGACGTCACACGCCACGCCAAAATAAAAGTCTTTTTTGTTTAGCTTTTTTTTTTTTTTTTTTGCCCCTTACTGTTGCAGTCATGAATTATTGATACATTACTCCCTTGTTGTCCACTTTCACGCATACACAGACAGACACACATATATTCAGCATTTGGAGTTGATCAAAACCTTTACTCTAAACATTTAAGACAATTTTGAAAAACTTTTTTTTAATCCACTAAGACCAAGTGTTTAAAGCAGAAAATCCCAACATTCTAAACAAATAATCTGATCAGTGTTTTGAGCTGAAACTTTACAGACACATTTTGGAGTCACAAAAGACTTATCTTAAATCTTGAAAAGGGGGTAAAATAGGTGCCCTTTAAGTTAAAAGTACCCATTACTACTACATTTATTAGTACATTTTAGTTTCACTTGCTGGGTCATTATCACTATAAAGTGCCTTTGATGTCCCACAAGATTGAATCAGTCCTATATGGACATAATGCACAATAATCAAACTCTGATGTTTTAATATAGCTGATTAAACCTTTACACACATGCAGGTAGAATTATAAGTGTTTTGAAATATGTTTAAATAATTTTTTTCATTGAATGGATGTGATTTTGCCATGTCCCACACACTCAGACAACTTCAGTGAGTCTATAAAGTAGGTAAATTAGATCAAATTAAAATTTTTTTAAAATATTCTTATTATCTTTAACAAGTTATTTGACAAAAAAAATAATAACTTTGTTTTCATAATATCATTAATCATTTTGCACGTGTCCTTGAAATTGCTGTCCACCCTGTGATGATGAGATAAATGCCCCTATAAGAAAGATGTACTCTGATGTACTCATTGGCATCCCCATGCCCATTTTTCTTTTCTTGATGTGCACACATTAAATATCTACACTTATTTTTCCTCATATTGTGTTTGAAAGTGAATGTTGTCAAGCTTAACATGTCCACACTGTCATAGTCAAATATTAATTAATATAAAACAAAAATCAGAAATTAAAAATAAAGCTTTTAAACTGTACAAAGAGCTTAAATAGGGAAACATTTCACCAGCTGCAGGTACAACATGTGTTGAATAAATGGTCTCTTTAGCCAAAAATGTCCTCCCTGTCATTGTCCCTGTCACATATCCTTCCTTGACAGGGTGGACATATGCATTGTTATTGACACTTTATTTACTCATTTATTTAATATTTTATTGTTAATTAGTGAATGTTTTTATGTTACAACACTTATACACACACACACACACACACACACACACACACACACACACACACACACACACACACACACACACACACACACACACTACACCAGTAGATGCAATACATGAGTGGACAATACAAACCTTTTGGCAATATCAGTCTCAGTCTATAAAGGATATCCTTTTTAAGTCCATATAATGGAGCTTATTGACTGTTTGAAATAAAAGTACAGCCCTAAGTATTTCTACATTTATGTGAACATCTGTAATTAATTATTTACTTTATTCTGAAAAATAAAACAGTATTATTAAGGTGTTTAACTTGAGTCGTTTCCATCATTCCCTTCACTCCTCCAATACAATGTACAATATAAAGATTTACATTCATTAGCAAATTTAGTTTAATTTGAAGGACAATAATTGTTTATTTTCCATTAATTTGCATATTGATAAAACCTAATTGATAACAGAAGAGGCGGCATGGTGGCTCAGTGGTTTGCAGTATTAGTGAAAACAGAAGTTAAATTCTTGAAAACTTTTACAACCCTTTTATATGAACCCTTTAATATTTCTTGTTGTACCTGCTGTTTTTCAAATGTTCCTTCATATCTAGTTCACTAATAAAGCCTTTGTCCACCTGTCATGCCAATGTCCACCCTGTCATCTTGTTTTCCTCCGTGATGTTCAACTTTTATGAAAATTAACAAAATATTGACACAGTTTGAGGTTTGTTTCCTGTTTTTCTGCTTGCAGGTTATTTGTAAAAAGTGCAGGAGTTTGACCAACATTCATTTCATACAGCTATAAGGTCTAATTAATACAACATGTGGTTAAATAAAAAAATCTAACTTTTTTTTTTTTAATTTTGATGTCTCAAAGGCACTTTATAGTGATAATGACCCTAAAAACGTTTTTCAAAATTGTCTTAAAATGTTTAGATTAAAGGTTTGGATCAACTTCAAATACTGAATATCTGTGTGTGTGTGTGTGTGTGTGTGTGTGTGTGTGTGTGTGTGTGTGTGTGTGTGTATGATATAGGCTATTAATTACATGTACTACATCCTACTGCACTGTTAACATACAATATGTATTTTAATTTAGTATTTATTCGATTATAAACATTTTAAGTACGCAATAAGAAAATAACATTGAAACATTAACCTTTACAAACAAAATAACAGCTGTAGTTTAAAAGTTTTTAAATAAACAATTAATGCAACTATTTTTAAAATAATGATTCTAATAGATAATAAATAAATAATGAATGAATGTATCAATGAAATGATCAATAAATGAATTAATCTAAATGTATCAATAAATAAATGTATTTAGCAAAATTCCTTGAAAACAAAACATTTATTAATATGCAAATAAATTTCCATTATATTTCAACATTTAATATTAATCAATATCCCATTTCACATGATATTATTGTTTAATAATCTATGTTTTCATCACGCAATATTATGTATATATTATACAATATTTATACTTATATATTTACCTTTTCTGTTTGATCACGTTAGTTAAAACAGCAAACACCATATGCAAAGTTTGTGTTAAGATGGTTTAGACAGTAATTATTTGTTGTACAACACAAAACTTTTTTTTTTTAATCTGACAATTCAGTAAACATACCTTTCCTATCATCAACACTGGGCTTTTTAAATTCCCCGCCACGGAAATGATGAAACAGCGCCAAAAAATCTATGCGTGGCCAAAAGTATATTGCATCGGTAGTGTTGAGCACTACCATAGAGAATGAATGGGAAAAGTTAAGGAAAGTTAAGCTTAACTATTGGCGGCTGCCGCCGCGAAAGGTCCTCGGTTTGAAACCGAGCAGAAACAGCGTTCTTCTTTTGGCGAGTAAACGATAGCAGCAACTGCTGCCATCCGAATGATTGTCAACAGACACCCAAGCAAAAAGGTTACCTGCGTCCTGAACTTTTATAGGTTTCAGTAGTGTAGTGGTTATCACGTTCGCCTCACACGCGAAAGGTCCCCAGTTCGAAACTGGGCGGAAACAACCTCCTGCTTTTATGCCAATTGTCAAATCAGGCTTCTGTTGAGCACTGACGTTCACTGAAAACATCCTTTCTGCAAAGCGGTGTGAGGCTAGAAATTTGAATTCAACTCAGTGTTTACTTGCCCCGGTGGTGTCACAAACTTGCATAGAATCTGATTTCTTTTAGCTTTGTGTTGTGCACGAGCAGGTGGCCAGTGCGTTTGCTGGCCCTCCACGGTGCAGACCGCACAAGACAGCTCTATAAAAAATACTGTAAAAACTTGAAGCAACACTCTCATATCGGTTTCCGTAGTGTAGTGGTTATCACATTTTCTTTACACGCGAAAGGTCCACTGTTCGAAACTGGGCGGAAGCACACATTTACCGGACACTTTATGTCCAAAGCGCACTACGCTGGAGCAGGTATTCGGCGGTTCAATAGGACAAGGAAATGCATACGTGAAGGGCTATTTATTCCAAGTAACTTGTTTGTGCGTGAGTAGGAGCTTTGTTTTCTTTAGAGAGAGGGATATTCACCGGGGTTCGGGTGTACTCGGAAGAGATGGGTTTTAGCTGTCGTTTGAAGCATACCAGTGTATCCGTAATCCGAGTGGGAATGGGAAGATGATTCCACCAGCGTGGAACATTGAATAAAAACATAGTGGTGAGTGACTTACAGCCTCTCTGCGACGGCACCACAAGACGGTGCTCACAGCCTGACCGGAGGCTCCTTTGGTTGTCACGATGGCTTTACAAGCGGAAGGTCTCCTGTTAGAAACTGGGTGGAAACATGCAGATTTGCTTTCATGCACATTCTGAAGTGGCTCTCTGCTCACTGGATGGTTCACGCTACAAAGTCATTGCTCCGAGCTAAACAAACGGCGTGTATGCTAAAACCTGCAGGGAGCTTGTCGCACTGAGGAGGCTTTGTCCGCTTGATTGACAAACGCGTACACCTTGTGTTATCCTTGCAGGCCAAACTTCCCTCCTGAATGCACGGGTGGGGTTTCTGTAGTGTAGTGGTCATCACGTTCGCCTAACACGCGAAAGGTCCTCGGTTCGAAACCGAGCAGAAACAGCGTTCTTCTTTTGGCGAGAAAACAATAGCAGCAACTGCTTCCAGCCGAATGATTGTCAACAGACACCCAAGCAAAAAGGTTACCTGCGTAGTGAACTCTCGTAGGTTTCCGTAGTGTAGTGGTTATCACGTTCGCCTCACACGCGAAAGGTCCCCAGTTCGAAACTGGGCGGAAACAACTTCTGGCTTTTATGCCAATTGTCAAATCAGACTTCTGTTGAGCACTGACGTTCACTGAAAACATCCTTTCTGCAAAGCGGTGTGAGGCTAGAAATTTGAATTCAACTCAGTGTTTACTTGCCCTGGTGGTGTCACAAACTTGCATAGAATCTGATTTCTTTTAGCTTTGTGTTGTGCACGAGCAGGTGGCCAGTGCGTTTGCTGGCCCTCCACGGTGCAGACCGTACAAGACAGCTCTATAAAAAATACTGTAAAAACTTGAAGCAATGCTCTCATATCGGTTTCCGTAGTGTAGTGGTTATCACGTTTGCTTTACACGCGAAAGGTCCCCTGGGCGGAAGCACACAGTTAGCGGACACTTTATGTCCAAAGCGCACTACGATGGAGCAGGTATTCAGCGGTTCAATAGGACACGGAAATGCATACGTGAAGGGCTATTTATTCCAAGTAACTTGTTTGTGCGTGAGTAGGAGCTTTGTTTTCTTTAGAGAGAGGGATATTCACCGGGGTTCGGGTGTACTCGGAAGAGATGGGTTTTAGCTGTCGTTTGAAGGATACCAGTGTATCCGTAATCCGAGTGGGAATGGGAAGATGATTCCACCAGCGTGGAACATTGAATAAAAACATAGTGGTGAGTGACTTACAGCCTCTCTGCGACGGCACCACAAGACGGTGCTCACAGCCTGAGCGGAGGCTCCTTTGGTTGTCACGATGGCTTTACAAGCGGAAGGTCTCCTGTTAGAAACTGGGTGGAAACATGCAGATTTGCTTTCATGCACATTCTGAATTGGCTCTCTGCTCACTGGATGGTTCACGCTACAAAGTCATTGCTACGAGCTAAACAAACGGCGTGTATGCTAAAACCTGCAGGGAGCTTGTCACACTGAGGAGGCTTTGTCCGCTTGATTGACAAACGCGTACACCTTGTGTTATCCTTGCAGGCCAAACTTCCCTCCTGAAAGCACGGGTGGGGTTTCTGTAGTGTAGTGGTCATCACGTTCGCCTAACACGCGAAAGGTCCTCGGTTCGAAACCGAGCAGAAACAGCGTTCTTCTTTTGGCGAGAAAACGATAGCAGCAACTGCTGCCAGCCGAATGATTGTCAACAGACACCCAAGCAAAAAGGTTACCTGCGTCCTGTACTCTCGTAGGTTTCCGTAGTGTAGTGGTTATCACGTTCGCCTCACATGCGAAAGGTCCCCAGTTCGAAACTGGGCGGAAACAACCTCTGGCTTTTATGCCAATTGTCAAATCAGGCTTCTGTTGAGCACTGACGTTCACTGAAAACATCCTTTCTGCAAAGCGGTGTGAGGCTATAAATTTGAATTCAACTCAGTGTTTACTTGCCCTGGTGGTGTCACAAACTTGCATAGAATCTGATTTCTTTTAGCTTTGTGTTGTGCACGAGCAGGTGGCCAGTGCGTTTGCTGGCCCTCCACGGTGCAGACCGTACAAGACAGCTCTATAAAAAATACTGTAAAAACTTGAAGCAATGTTCTCATATCGGTTTCCGTAGTGTAGTGGTTATCACGTTTGCTTTACACGCGAAAGGTCCCCTGTTCGAAACTGGGCGGAAGCACACATTTAGTGGACACTTTATGTCCAAAGCGCACTACGATGGAGCAGGTATTCAGCGGTTCAATAGGACACGGAAATGCATACGTGAAGGGCTATTTATTCCAAGTAACTTGTTTGTGCGTGAGTAGGAGCTTTGTTTTCTTTAGAGAGAGGGATATTCACCGGGGTTCGGGTGTACTTGGAAGAGATGGGTTTTAGCTGTCGTTTGAAGGATACCAGTGTATCCATATTTCGAGTGGGAATGGCAAGATGATTCCACCAGCGTGGAACATTGAATAAAAACATAGTGGTGAGTGACTTACAGCCTCTCTGCGACGGCACCACAAGACGGTGCTCACAGCCTGAGCGGAGGCTCCTTTGGTTGTCACGATGGCTTTACAAGCGGAAGGTCTCCTGTTAGAAACTGGGTGGAAACATGCAGATTTGCTTTCATGCACATTTTGAATTGGCTCTCTGCTCACTGGATGGTTCACGCTACAAAGTCATTGCTACGAGCTAGGCAAACGGCGTGTATGCTAAAACCTGCAGGGAGCTTGTCACACTGAGGAGGCTTTGTCCGCTTGATTGACAAACGCGTACACCTTGTGTTATCCTTGCAGGCCAAACTTCCCTCCTGAAAGCACGGGTGGGGTTTCTGTAGTGTAGTGGTCATCACGTTAGCCTAGCACGCGAAGGCCAGTCGCACGTAGGTGTAGAGCGCTGTCTAGCCAATAGGAATGAAGGTAGGCGGGACAAGAAAAATACACAAAATTATTGGTTCGAATCCCGTCTCGGCCACAAATAATATAAAACAAATTTGTATTTGCTTTTAATCTAGACACACTTTAAGTACAATTAACATAAAATAAATGATCATTTTGCATAAAGATATAATAAATCTTGCAACAATTGTGCTTGTGTCATTATTTATTCTTAAAAATGAATGATCGATAACAAGAATTTATTTATTCATTCATTTACTGTGTAGGATTTACGAAACGTGATCTAAATATGTATTTGGAATATAACATATAGGGTATATTTGATTCTGTTTGATACTGTTTATATCTTTAACAATATGCTGTTAAAAGCACTATATAAATAAAAAAAGTAATTGCTTGATTGATCTTTATTATAGAAAATGTGAATGTGAAAACTGAAGGGAACATTCTGATCATATTTTATATATTTTTTATATTTATATTTTTTTTTAATATATTTTATTATTAAGAGATATTCTTTTTAAATTTGTATAACTATGTACAGAAAAGGTCAGTGTAACCCTTTGCAGTGCTTTGTTCAATTCACACCGTCAAAATTAAACAAATGAAAAATGCATTTCAAACTTTCATTTTTCATTTTTTCTGAGTGCTTCAACAACGGATAATTGTCACTCGGTTTAATTTTTGATTCTACAAGTTTGGGTTGTTGCATTTAAATCTGATCTCAGAACAAACTTGAAATAATGACACATTATTGTGATTTTCCATTTTTATTTTCTGCGCTCACAGTCGGGCCGTACCATTGCCGCCGGAGGGGTGTGAAGTTCTGGATTAGTGCGCAAACCAGCAGATACCGTAGATGCTGTCATGTTATTTTTATGACATATTTGATACATTGTTATCTAGGCTTGGCATTACCCGCCAAATGCGAGTGAATTTCACCTGTGGCGAGTTAGACAGCCGCTCCCACTATTGCCACTTTGGCAGGTTGAATGTGCTTGAGCAGCGACACACAACATAAAATGAATGAGCTGGAGCCCCACGTCACTTTTGCTTGAGTTCAGTTATTTGTACTTGCGTGGACTCGCGCGAACATGCTTAGTGTGAACCCAGCATGAGTCCAGCAGATAAAGAATCAATCTGACGATGAATTATGATGACATTTCTAATCTGTCACTCATACACATGTAGCAGGGTGTCCGCGGGGTCTTAAAGTATTAAAAGTTGATCAATTTAATTTAGAGAAATTTAAGGGTATTTAAAGTACTATGAATGCTATTTTTCAAGGTTTTATATTTTGTATTATTTTCAATTATGTAATGTATAGTTGTATGGGAGTGCCTGAACTGAATCTACGAATATTGAGATGTATTTTATGAAATCGATAAAATCCTGCTGCGTTTCACTGTTTTGTTTACTGCAGTAACCAAGGCAACAGCATTATTTCTGCGGGTCTACAGGCGCCCCCTGCTGGAAAAGAGTCAATTAGCAGTTTTTTTCATTATGAATAATGTTTCAGTTTAGGTGAAGGTATGTTTTATGTGACATAATTTCACAAAAACAGATTATGTTTTTACATTATAATTTTTTATTATTTTTATCAGCTGGTATAGGATGCATATTATAATTTGGGTGGTCATAGGGGTTTTAAATGACCTGAATCAAGTAAAAGTACAATGTTAGCATATTAAATAGAATTACCTAACAGTAAAATAGTGGCTAGTGAAAATGCAGAGTGGCTAGTAACTTTGGAAAACTACTAGCCCCAGTGGCTGGTAAGCAAAAAAGTTAATGGCGAGCCTGTTATTAATAACAATTAATAACATTATATTATGCCTATATTATATAGTGCACACTCAAGTTTGTCTTAAATCATTCTTTTCTTGTGCTTGATCCATAAATCATTCATTTTCCTTCGGCTTGGTCTCTATTTTAGGGGTTGCCACAGCAGAATGAACCGCCAACTATTCCATCACAAAAGACATCACAAAAGACCATCAGGAATGACTCCCCCTTTGTTTAAGTGTTTGAATCTATCCTCTCAGATAGTAGAAAACATTCTAAACAAAACCTTTGTAGCTCCCTCGAATCCCTACCACTGCCCACTTTTGATTAATGTGGTTAGGTCATACATAGGAACATTTCCCCTTTGGAAAGGCATCATGCTAAAACACCTTGGCCAGACTCGTGACACCAACGCAACAGCCGAAAATTGGTTCAGGACAACAAAAACAATAGTCTTGAAAAATAAACTACACAGGCGGCCAGGAGATTTCATACAGGTAATGCACAAATTCATCTCTGGTCGCCTGCATGGTATTCGGATAACTGCAATCCGAAAAAATACTACTGAGGACAAAGAAATAGAAGAAATTGGCCAAACACTGAGTCAGGAGGAGAAATGGAGAAGAAAGACACACACACAAAAAAAACATCCAAATACTACAACCCCCCAAAGACACAAGAAGTCAAGGAAGAATCTTTCGCATCTTCTCCATGGTCTGGTCATGGACAGCTGGAAGGTCGCTCTTTGACGCTAACCAACACATGTACCATTGACAACCTGTTGTACATCATGCACCTAACATTCAGGGACAGGCCACTCATTCTTTACGAAGTCGAGGAAATAAAAACAAAAGACAAGTGGATAGATACATTGCTTGAGGTTCATCAAAAGTTCTTGGCAGGCCAGTGGTCTCAGGGAAAGATCTTATGGCAAAAGGGAATGGAGAGATTTGAAGGAAAGGATCGATGGGATGCTTTTGGAACAGAAGATGACTTTGTTGTTTGTCGCCTTGATTACATTCATGCTACAGAAAGTATGTTTGTATGTGATGCACCCAAATGCCCGTCTCCTCAAATCTCAAAGCCTTCCTGGAATGTTGGTGTTGTGTAAGTCATAAAAAGCATTTTTAAACCAACAATTTTGGTTTTGTCATAATACCAATGGAAATGTAAGTTCAATTATTAATAATTAATTTCTATTGTCTTTAAGATGCCATGACTTCTCTCAACTGCAATTACCTATTGACAACTGGGAGGTTTCTGGGAAGACATTCAAGTGTCAAGACAAGCACAATTGTGCAAAACTTTTAAAAAGTCATCCTTCATTGGAATAACAAATTGCCTGCAAGAAAATGTCAAATTATATTTGACACATACAAACACTTCTAAAGCATTGCACAGGATGATATCCATGCTTTTTTATTATTCAGTGTATTTGATTGTTATAATAAAACAACATATTTAATGCTTCTGTTTCACTGTTTGTTTTGACATGCACAGTAATAGAAAGGTATGCCCGGGACATAGAACCTACACAAACCAGAGGTTTATTCATGGAGTTCCTCCTGTTGTGGTCATAGCAGTCTACTCTGCAATCTACAAAAATATGACTTTGACATGCTAAAATGACTTGATTTAGGTTGTGTGTTTTGTCCACATGCCTCCTCATTCATTTCACGTTTTGTGTGTCGTGTATGAGCAAATGGGTCTTGGTTTCATAGTGTTATACTGCAAACAGTTTTTATTTTACATGACTTTTCAGAACTCAAAATTAAGGATTTACCAAATTTATCTCTGACCACACCAAACAATAATGATTTTTTTGGCCTCAAATTTTAAATGTGTCAAAACAAGCTGAATATAGCTGTATAATATACTTTTTATTTAACAAAACATTTCTTAAAAAAGAAAAACAATTGACTTTTAAAAATAATTATTGTCATGTATCAAAAATATGCACAGTAAAGCCTAGTTCACTTTACAGGATTTTAAACATCGGCAGATCGCTGTGCCGTTCACACTATATGACTTGATTTTGTGTCTTTTAATCACTGTGGTGTTCACACTACGTAAATGATCCACAAGAGGGGGGTCACACACTACATGATCTGAAAACAACTCGTTCGCCAACAGCTCAGTCAAGCTACCAAACCACAGCCAATGACATTTTGATGGAGGAGTCGTCAGAAAAAGCTGAACACTATTGGCTGCTTGTGTGCTGATGACATCACTGACAGCGTTTCAAGCTTTCAAGGGAGCATTTAAAAACATCATCAGTCAGCTGATGCATCAGTGGATCAATCACTCATCTGCAAAGTTCAAGTGGAAAGATACACAGAGAGTTTAATTTTTGTAATTTTATAACTCTTTGAAATTAAACTAACATATCTATAACACCCTGACGTTTCCTAAATATCTGTGTATTTCTTTCTAACATTGTTATTTTTTTTTAAATTACAATACAGTACTGAGAACAAAAAAAGAACTGAGCATTTCTACCTTTAAATGCCATATTTGTCAAAATGACTGCATGCATGTCTGCTACTTTTCGCTGTGACTGTGTTAAAATAGCAAAAAACTTCCTGTTAAAATAAACATAACTTTCTGATAGCAAAAACATAAATTTACTTCAGATATATCTTTCAAAACAGCATATTCTGTGCCTAATAATAGCTCCTGTTTGAAAGTGAAAATGAAAGCGAGGCCCAGACCTTTGCGTGTTCTAGTATCTTAATTACATATTTATAGGCTGCATTACCAAAAAGATCATATTTTTAGGGTATTGGTGTCATAAAATATGATGACAGACATTCAAAGCTTAATTTTAATATCGCAATAGAAGTTTTGAATGTAAATATGATGTGAGAAATGTCAGAATGACCAGTATGGTAATTCTAATAATTACAAAATTCTAGTTCCACTGTTAATATAGCCTACTCTCTTGTCCGTGTTAACACCAATGACTGTATAAAATGTCACAGAATGAAGAGAGTGCATCGATGGCCATTCTGTCCAATCACAGACGTTTCTGTTCAGCTCCTGAACACACAGCCATTCAGCTCATGTTGATATGCTGTCGGGAAGCTCGTTAACTTCCAAATCGGGCTCAAATCAGGCTTAAAATCCTGTAGTGTGAACTAGGCTTTACCGAAGCCTCTCTGCTTGACAGTTGGTGAAGTAGATTTTTATTTTCTAAATCTATGTTAAGACACATTCAATTGGGTGAGTGGAGGGCCCTATGCATCTGCCATTATATGTCTTTGGAAACAGGTGATAGGTTAAGGTAAAGGGGTCATAAAAGAGCATGAGAGAGGACTTGGGGATACAAGACAGAACCATCTGTGTCAGAAAAGCATGAAATGTATGCAACATATGTTGAAACTGTCATGTAAGTTTGAAAAGATACATACTGTATGGGAGAGAAGAGTCCAGTTTAAATGTTTGAAACATAGATACTAGTCATGATCACCAAATGTGAACTGTATGCATAAAAGCAGTGATGAATATATTAGATTTGTACATTATAAGGGCCAACAAGAAGAGGGGGCTTTAAATAGGGGTCGTAAAGTAGTAGGAGCGGGGAGAGACCTGTTGAACCAGTAAACAGCTGTGAAAACACAAAGGTGGGAGGAAGCAAGGATAAAGGGTACAGCAAATGTGAGGGACATGGGATTTGTCCTGGGGAGAGGCTGAGATGGGTCTGCTCCAGGCTGTCTCTGCTTTTTTGGAAAATATTCCAATAAAGTATATTCTTCTGATATTCATAACCTCCAGACTGAGTTTGATTCATTAAGAGAAAAGGCAAAAATCTACGACAAATGGCGTCCCTGGGTGGGCTGGAAAGAAGCAGGACTGGTGTTGCTGTGCATGCTGGACTGGAGAAAAAACACAAATATGTGGCCACAATAAAAAAACGGTAAGCGATTTTATGCTTATTAGTTTGTGTTTTTTCTGCCAGGACCTGCTTGTAACGGTAAAGACACTTGAAC
The DNA here is from genome assembly GCA_903798195.1 of Danio kyathit. NCBI lineage: Eukaryota > Metazoa > Chordata > Actinopteri > Cypriniformes > Danionidae > Danio > Danio kyathit. The sequence continues at coordinate 1,478,419 of CAIGQS010000269.1, forward strand.
TGTTTCTCCAGCTTTAAAGAACTAAAAAGTAAACGTAAAAAGATATAAAAGAAAAAAGGAGTTTTGAATACCAGAAGAAAAAGAATAATTTGCATGCAAATGATCTGTGTTTACCTAAGAGGGCCTTGATGGATAGGATAAACATTAACTAGTAACTGTTACCCATATTAGGGGAAAATTTTAATGATGTAGGATATGTATAGAGCATTTATAAGTGTTAAGAGAGAGTCTTTAATGTGTGGTGACAGTTAAGAGATTAAAGCAGATTAAAGTAAAGTGAAGCGCGCAAAGTCCTACGATACCGCTCTGTTAAAGGTAAAGCAGAGGGCTGCATGGGTAGGCAAAAATCCTGTGGTTACCGCTTCAGTTTTAAGGAAAAAAACATGAAGGCTGCTCGGACAGGTCACTCAAGAGGAGTGTAGTGTAGTGTGTTTATTTAATTGTATGTGTTTGTGTATTGCCTGGTTCAGGTTGAGGCAAAATAGTCCATATTGGTGTACAGAGAAGGCTCCCTTCCTCCTCCTTGACTGGAGAGAGGATAGAGGGATGCAGTTCATGTTACATTGAGTGGAGAAAGGAGTGAATGAGAAGAGAGAAAAATAATAAGAGTAGAAGTGTGAATGTGTTTAAAAGTATGTTTTCAATAAAGAGTAGGTTAAAAGATAGATTATAGTAGATTATAGTATAAAAGGAGAATTGCATATGTGGGGTGATTAAAAGAACAATAAGAATAAGATTAATGCAGTTTAGGGAAAATATTATGATATAAAAGAGGAGTCTCTTAAATTAAAACTAATGGAACATATTGCATTTGAAAGACACAGACTGAAAAGGCAGAAGAATATACTAGTTAAAAATTCTTCTGAAATGATCTTTGTGTTTTAAGTTTGTATATGTTAAAAAAAGAAGAACAACAGGCAGAGTGGACTGAAATTCCTGACATAGCAACAGGTGAAGGCCAGTATGCCCCAAGATGGGGGTAAGAGAGAGATTTACATGTATGGTGTCCATGTGTGAAGAATAAATAGATTATGTCTATTTACAGCACAAGGCAAACAGATCAGAAAAGAGTAAAAGAGAGGATATCAAACTATTAGATAAAATGACATAGACTTTAACATAATATGAATTGGGTAGAATAGAAGTTATAGATATGTTAAATATTGAATAGATATATTATAAAGTAATATAGTAAGAGAAATGAAATAAGGAAATATAATAGAGTAAGATATTATGTAGTTATATTATAAAAATGGAACTAAATTAAAAAGTCATTTTGAAGCTATACTAATGAATATTAAGAAATATAAATGAAGCCATATTAATAAATATATATGGAGATAAAGGGAGTATGGAGTAAAAGAATATATTTAAAAAATAGATTTACTAAGCAAGTATGAATATATAATAAATAAGTTGGATATTTGACAAATTTAAAAAATGAGAAAGGGAAACTGAAGATTTCATGATAAAATGTGTAAGTAAAATAAGCTTAAAAATGTATAAGGAAACCTAAGAGTTAAAAACTCAAATTAAGGAAAAAAAAAAAAAAAAGAATAGAAAGAGAATAGAAATAGAAAAAATAAGTCCAAACGCTGTTTAATAGAGGAAAAAAAGAAATGTTTAAAATATATTAAAATATGCTTAAAATATTGGTATATTAAACTTAAGATAAAGAGAAAAAAAACAGTAACATTCTGAAGAAACTAAAATTTGGCTTTAGAGAATATGATTGTATTGAAGTGCAATAAAAACTGTTGTGGCTTAGGTTGACTGTTGTCATCGTTCTCAAAGTCAGCTACATGATGTTATCAGAGCCATCATCTATTTGTAGTAAAGCACAGTGATTCAGATGAAAAGCACAGACACTGGGTAAACGTTAAAGAATGTGATAGAGGGAGTTAAAAAGTTATTTTTAAAAAAGTGTAGGCATTAAGAAGGTAATTGATAATTAAACATTGCATTTGAAAAATGAAAAATGGTTTTAGTAAATAAATAAGTGAGTTCAATTAATACTATGAACCCTGAGCTATAGCAGTAATGATTGTGAATAGTTATACCAGATATTGGGCCACCATGTAATACTGTTGAATTAAAACGGATATGGAAATGAGAAATTAAATAATCAAATATGTGGCAGAGAAAATAAAAGATAAAATATTGACAAATGGCAAACAGAAGGAACATTTGATGCAAGCAGTGAGAAAATAGAAACTGAGTATGGAAAATGTTAAGGAAATTAAAATACAATGTAAAAATGTCTAGTTAGTAAAGAAACACTAGTATAGATTAGGAGAAATGTAAAGTAAAGCACAATCTGAAGCTAAAGCAATTAATTGGAAGAACATTTAAAAAATTTACATAGAAAGTTAAGCATATTTACATGTGATTGTGAATTAGAGAAAAATGAGTTGCTAAACAGCAAAGAGAAGATAATAGATGGGAGGAGTCTTCATTTGATGGAGGAAAAATGGGAAAGAGGAAAATACTTTTATTAAGTCATGAGATAAATTCCATAGATTAATTAAGAAGACATAGGGATGGACTTTGGGGGACTGTAGTCTCGTACCTACCAGACATTTCTGAGTGCACTGGCAAATGGAAAAAGTGTTTGAAAAACACAATGGACAAACTGTTGGCTGTGGACATTTGTAATAGCAGTGAGGCAGACACTGCATGCCCAGGATTTACTGAGGACTGAAAAGGCTCCTTATGTTCAGAGACACTAAAAAGAGGCTAACAAGAGAACGATGAACTGATCAAAACAAGAAAAAATGCTCCACCAGGACTTTACATCAGCTCAATGAAAGAAAAGAAGCCAGCACTAAGAGAGAGGGGGAAGCTGTGGCCCTGGACACCACAGAAAAGACTGCACCATCTATGAACCAGCTGTCTTCTCAGGGTGCGAGGAGGGAGAGTCTGGCAGTCCACCTCAAAGCAGTCGACCTATAGTCCAAATTAAGTACAATGTGACCCCTTAGTGAGCAAATTGAGAACAAAAGTGTAACTACCCATTCTTGTATCAAATCAGACTCCTGTAAAGTTGATAGATAGAAAAGAATCATGCAAAATGAAGAAAAGTCTTATTTGGAAAGGTACGATGAAACTTTAAATGTGTAATGTTGAAATTATAAATTATGATGAAATGTTAAATAATTTTGGTTAATTTTCATAGGTTTACTCATAGAGATCTTTGAACCTAGAAAGATAAAATGCAATGCATGGTGGTGACTAAAGAAAAAAGACAGCTTTTGATAACTGAACAAATAATTTGGATAGAAATTTTGATAGAATTAAGTATGAAAATTAAAATTAAGAAAATCTTATTTTGAGTAATCTAAACTCAAGATTTGAGAGAAAAATATGAAAAAGATTAAGACAGAAAAATGGCTTATACTTAAAGAAGAGATTAGAACAAAAAAAAAATTGAAATGAACTCAGTACATAATAGGTCAAAAAGTAACAATTCTAAATATACTAAAAGAATAATTGAAAAAGAAAAATGTTTAAGAAAAAGATTTTGTTTCACATATAAATATAAGTGAAGAAATAATTAAAAGCAAAAAGGATTAAGGACTAATGATGAAAAATCAGATCCGATAGAGAGGAACCTATAAAGAAATCCAGTGATATTTCAGTCAACTTGTAGAAATTACAACAAAAATGTATGTACAAGCAGTCTGATGTGGAACCATCAGGAAAACAAAAAGGAATATAAAATGCAAATTGAGAAATAGCTCAGAAATAAAATTTAGGTAAGTGTCAAATTTTAATAATGATTATCAGTTTAGGATGTATAGGTAGACAAAAGTAGCCACAGCTAATAAGGACTAAAATTAAACCAGATGCAGGTCTGCCCAGGGAAACACTAGATGCTGAAATTGGTATGGAAACATTGAAACTTTTGAGAAAATAGGAGAAATAATAGAAACACCTAGATATGTCTATGACATTCAGGCTATGATTGTGAAGGTGACTAATAAAATGTGTTTAATTTGAAGTTGATTGAATTAAATTTTGATTATGGTCAAAAGAGACAAAAGTAGATTTTTGTGTAGTTTATGAAGAACAATTAGTGATAGAGGATTTTTTCAGCAGAGGTTACTAACACACTGTACTGAAATGTGTTATTCCTGATGACAGATATTTTGAAGTAATTGATTTCTGTTCAGCATATTTTGGATAATTACCAGAGGAGGGTAGAGATTTGGTTACAGTTACAGTATATATGCTGATAAAAAGTATACATAACATCAGAATGCCCAAAAGGGTTTAAACGAGTTTAGAGGATTTGGTGATGGATATTGTTACGTGTAGGGTTTAGTTATCTGCAGGGCCATTGAGCTCAAGCTAAGTTAAAAAACTTAAATAAAAAAAAAACATTATTGCTACAAATAATGAAACAAATGATGACTTTTCAAGGATGACTGGTTAAGTGTTAATTAGATTATACAATTAAGATTATACAATAGAAAGAGTTGAGAAATTACAAAACAAGAAGGACTGAAAAAATAGACATTTTGTTAACATAAAATCCAGATACAATAATGTCAGTTAAGATGGTAAATAAGAAATTCATTTTTTATTAAAGAAAATAAGGTAGCAGGTCTAACATTAGTATAGAGTCACAACCCCAATTAGATGATAGTGCAAATTAAACAACAAACTAGTCTCTATGAACAATATATGCAGCATCAGAGGGAAAAAGAAGAAATATAAGATTTTTGTAATTCATATAAAGTATAGATAGTTGAGTCAAATATTGGCAGATATATATGGTTTGAATTGAGAGTGAAGTATTAATGACAAATTAAGCATTATTTGAATGCAGTGCTCAGTGAATTGTTATACACATGTGACATCTGTGCAAAGTAGAATGTGAGTAAAGGAACAGTAATAGACCTAAGGGGCTATTCAAGCACTTGATTGTGGATGTTGTGAAATGATAAAACGAATTTAGGGCAAGAGATACAAGCTTTTGGAAATCACATGTTTGGTAGATGAGTGAAGGTGATTCCAGCAGCAGAGCAGGGAATAATGAACAGTTATTACATTTAAGATGAGAAATCCATGCCAGATTTGAAATACGTTGAGTACTGTAAGTTCAAATAATGTGTCTGCATTTATGAATGAGTTAGAGTAAAGTCAATTAAAGTAAAATATGGTAATTAAGTAGATAAATAGGTGGATATGTGATCCAGTGAATAAATAGATAAATAAATGTGTTAATAAATAGTTAAAGAAGTATTGGAAATTGAGAAATGTGTGATTTGATCATACACAATTACCAAAAATGGCTGAAAGAGCTAAAAGATGATCCATCAAGGCCTAGTTTATCAAGATGGTTTAAAGTAATAAACTTATTTTGATTGATGTGTTACCTCTTGCATTAATGAGTGATCCCATGGAAACTGACAGGCATCTAACACCGCATGAAGTGCTATTGGGTCGACCCTCACATATAACCTTGCATATAACCTTGCCTTTAACCTTTTGGAATGTTGGGCAAACATGTCTAATACATTGGAAAGAAGAAGTTTGGTCTTTTATGAAGAAACTAACTGCCATGTACAAAGCGATATCTGTACAGGAAACCAGAAAGGAGCAGAAGCAGAGATGAAGGTCTAGGTGTTCCCGGTGATTGGGTGCATCTGAGGGTGCTCGGGAGAAAGTGGAGTGAGCTCAGGAGGAAAGACCATATCTGGCAAGAGAACCAATCCAACAGCTGCCAAAGGGGATGCCATCGACTGGGTACCATCGGAACCACTGCACAAGGGTGCTAAAGGAAAAAAACTCCAGCAAGATAAAGCTAACAGGAAACAGAGGAACCAGAAAATCCCGAAGCTCAATGGAAAGTAAAATGTGGCAGGATGAGTTTATCAGAACAGTTAAAAGAGTGATTCTGATAAAAATTCCTGAGTTAGAAATATAAAACATGCCACTAGTTCAAGCGATGATAATCACCACAACTTCAGGTTACAGACTCTTAACATAAAGTCTCTACCAACACCTTTTCAGGCCAGAATAAAAAAAGGAAAGAAAGGAACAAATCAATCGCAAGTATAAATCAGACTGTGATTAAGAAACCAGATAGTGCTAAATATTCTGATAGGTCAGATGAAGAAGAGGATGATGAAGAGGATCCATGCCTTGGGTGTAAGTGCTAGTCAACCTCTACCCCAAAATGGCGGCTCTCTACGATGCGCAAAGTATCTGGGCTGAAGATCAACTTGTTCTACTTATTATGTGTGTTGTTGGTAGATTACAATAGTGTGTAGTGAACATGTATTATGATTATGTAGGGTTATTTTTTGAGACTCCCAACAAACAAATGTATAAACTGATGCACACTCATGCTTAACACCACCTCCTTTGATATAACAGCAAAATAGAATCAAGTCTTTTACTGTGTTCTTGTCAAAACCGGACACAGATGTTTGGCATGGTTCTATTCCAAAGTGCGATTACATGATCTGGTCATTGGTAATAATACTGTGACATATCTTTGTCATTAGGTAGTATAGCTTAGGGCTAAATCATGAAGTTGCACTATGGGTAAAGACAATTAAGGTGTGGCTTTAATAAGCCACAGAGGAGGGATATGAAGTAGATTTTTATTTTTATTTTCTAAATCTATGTAAAGACACATTTAATTGGGTGAGTGGAGGGCCCTATGCATCTGCCATTATATGTCTTTGGAAACAGGTGATAGGTTAAGGCAAAGGGGTCATAAAAGAGCACTAGAGAGGACTTGGGGACACAATAAGAACCATCGGTGTCAGAAAAGCATGAAATGTATGCAACATATGTTGAAACTGTCATGTATGTTTGAAAAGATACATACTGTATGGGAGAGAAGAGTCTAGTTTAAATGTTTGAAACATAGATACTAGTCATGATTACCAAATGTGAACTGTATGCATAAAACAGTGATGAATATATTAGATTTGTACATTATAAGGGCCAACAAGAAGAGGGGGCTTTAAATAGGGGTCGTAAAGTAGTAGGAGCGGGGAGAGACCTGTTGAACCAGTAAACAGCTGTGAAAACACAAAGGTGGGAGGAAGCAAGGATAAAGGGTACAGCAAATGTGAGGAACATTGGATTTGTCCTGGGGAGAGGCTGAGATGGGTCTGCTCCAGGCTGTCTCTGCTTTTTTGGAAAATATTCCAATAAAGTATATTCTTCTGATATTCATAACCTCCAGACTGAGTTTGATTCATTAAGAGAAAAGGCAAAAATCTACGACAACTTCTACATTCTAATTGCTTGCCGCCGAACCGCGTCATAGCTAATTACCATAAAGTTGACTTGATTTCAACTCTCCTCGACGCTCACACCGGCGAAGACGCACCGCGCTGCTCCTCGCCACCTCCTCCCATTGAAAATGAATGACTTCCAGCTACTTTGACGCTCTCGCCGCTTTCGGTGTGAACGTACAGTTAGTCTCTACTTTGCAGTGCACCTGTCTTGTCTGCCCCTGCTGTGGATCGACCGTTTAAGTTAGAGGTGGATGCCTGGAGTTGGAGCTGTCCTGCTTCAGGATGGTGCTGATGATATAACTCACCCAGTGTCTTATTTCTCTGCGAAATTAAATCGCCATCAAATTAATTATTCGGTTATAGAAAAAGAGACCCTGGCAATGTTGCTTGCCTTGCAACATTTTGACATGTATGTTGGCTGCAGTTCTACTCCCATCATGATCTATACCGACCACAATCCACTGGTTTTCTTAAATAAAATGTACAATCATAATCAGAGATTAATGCGCTGGGCGTTGATGGCCCAACGTTATAATCTCGAGATCCAGCACAAAAAGGGGTGTGACAATGTGGTTGCTGATGCCCTCTCACGGGGGTAAATTTTAAAAAGTAAAAGGTTTTTTTTTGTTTTTTTTTCATTTTCTTATTATTTTCTTGTTGGCTTTTGGATGCTTCACCCAGAATCCTCTCCCTTTAACAGGAGATAAGATTCTTCTTTTAGGTGGGGGAGTGTTACGACTGCTGCTTGTTTGTGCTTGTGTGTGCGTGTGTGTCATGACGTCACTCACTGTTTGTTTCCTAGAGTGGTCCGCCTTCGCGCACCTGCAGCAAATTGCGCTATTTGCAAATTGGCTTTAAATATGGACCAAGATTGAGCGGGGAGAGGAGACTTCACTGCCAGCCATCAAGCTTAATTTTTTTTCCTTTAATTTCCTTGTTTTTTCCCCCTCAAGTCTTTTGTTAATTGTTGGGTTGTTAGTCTTATGTTAAGTGTTGTATATTTGTTGGAGAATGTGAGTTTTAAATTCTTTATTCATTCTTGCTTAGTTGTGACACATGATTTTGATTTGATTTGTTGTAATAAATTTACTAGTTAGACAACTTGATTCATGTGTACTCTATGTTGCGTTCCCTTGATGGATTAATTATTTTGTGTTTAAAAAAAGGGTTCGTAACACTTACATAATTGATGATAAGTCATTTTGGTCATATTGATAAGACACAGATTTGAAAGCTGTAAATGGCCTATTTTTATTTGTATATATTCATAATCACAACAAAATGTTTTTCTAAAATTTCTAAAGCAGACAGGGAATACTTGTTCATTCTGTGCCCGACAGGTAAACGCATCAGAAAAAAAAGTTCTGGGGTAACAGCTGGACAAACAGCTGAATATTTGCCTCACAGACATGAGACATACCTGTACAGCATCTGCATAAAGGCTGGAATGTGCACCTTTGCCCTTGTGTGCTGTTGGGTCATTTACATCCATTCTGGGGGGATTTTGAGGCTAATTTGGCCAAAACTTTCTCTTGTTTCAGCAAACGGACTGATATTTGGGGACATCTTATTTTGACATTCTGGGGAAATGCTTTTCCAGAAAAAACCCAATACACTCTGGGCAAATTTTCTCCCTTTTTGTTATATTCATGGCTGTTTTTCCTCTATTGGCCTCTATTATAACAACATTTTTTGATTGCAAAGCCATGACAGCATGACTGTGACGACAGTCAACATTGTTTAATTGGTCTCCACCCATGGGACTGCAAAAAGGAAATGGGTGAGAGTATAAAGGAAGAGGAGGAGAGTTGAAGAGGGCAGCATTATGTGGTGTGCGGAAGAAAGAGAAGTTGACTGAACTGTTGCACTGCGGGGAAACGAGTAAAAAAACCAGGTCGAGACGAGCAGTGTAAACTTAACGACTGACTGTGAGAAACAAAAAGAGAAAGTATGTATTGAAGCAACGGAGCAAAGACCGCTGTCTTGTTACTGAAGTGCTCTTGACGTCTGTGAACAACTCCGTCACCAAAGACTTCAGTGCAGTGTTTCCTAAACAAAATCAACTTACCGATTTATCTCGCTGGCATGGAGTCAGCTGCCGAAAGCCTTCATCCCGCAGTCGACAGTGACGGAGTTTCCTGTTAGGCACCCGTGGCTGCTACTCACCGGCTAAGTTTATCGACGCCCTCAACCTTCACATCCACACCTCCACATTCGCCATTCCCCTCTCATTTCCCTCCGTGGGTAGGAAGGAAAAGTTTTTGTTTTCTTTGCCCAAATTCTCATTTTATTTCTCTTGTTATGTTTTCTCCCCGTACTATTATTATCCTTATTATTTTTCCCCATTTTCAATTCTGACGAATCTGCTGGCCTGAAATCATTTGCATTTTTCCTTTCACTTTCATTTGAGTTATAAGTGCTGAGGGTTTTGTGTTTCATTGTGATTATTGTTACATTGTTTGTTTTGGGCTTCCGGTTGAAGCGGCGCCATGTAAAGATGCAAACTGTTGAGGTCCTCACATGAAACTTGAAGGGCACCTATTTTACCCCTTTTTTAAGATGTAATATTAATATTATGGTTCTTCTGAGTGTGCCAGTTTAGGTTCAGTTCAAAACACAATTCAGATTTTTTTTATGATGTGTTAAAAAGTGCTGTTGTTTTAGGGGCGTGTTGCTTCACATGAAAATTAGTTTCGACTTCCCGCCCAACTTAACAAGGGGGCGGAGCCAAGAGCTCCCCTCTTTGTGTATGGCTACAGACAGGCAGACAGAGAGAAGCAACATGAGTGAGAGGACCAGCATTCAGCCATACATGTACGACTCGGACACAGACCAAGCAGAGAGTACAAAATCATTTGTGTCTTTGTATAGTTTTACAGCCAACTGTGTGCTAGTTTAAAGCTCTGAGCTTGTAGCCTACACTGAGACTAATAACCAAGCACACTGAATTAACTTTGACTGAAGGGCATCACACACCGGATGCACCGCGGCGCGACGCGCACATGACAGTTGAAAGTATCGCACACTTGCAGCGCCGGTGTGTGTCATCAGATAGAAACTTATGTTTAGATTTCAGAAACGCTGAAGTTTAAGGAAGACGCAATGAAAAGTACACATGTATGCAAACCCACCAAAACTCACAAACACTGGCGGTGAGGAGAGCGATAACTTGGTGAATGTTGAGCCCGATATGATCTAAAAATAGAGCAAGGGTGTTTCTTTGGTGACGTCTCTTTGAGTCACACGCTGAAAATGGCCGACGTGAAACAACATACTGAGGATATGAAAATGTGCACCGGTCAATCAATATTGGTGTGCGGGGGGACCACACTCCTACGTCAAGTTGCGGTCGATCTCAAAACCGCTCCAATTGGTCCACCGTTTTTATGTTGTTAAATTGAAAAAAAAAAAGGACTGAGTGTGTTTATATCACCCCAATATGACAGTCTATGCCAGGGCTATTCAATTAGTTTGTCATGGGGGCCGGTTCATGAAAAGCATCCCAAACGAAGGGCCGGAGAGATATGACTTGCTATATGAGTGATAACACAACAGCAATATAAGAGCCAATATGTTGTATTTTTGCACCTTAAGACACCCACGTTGGCTTTTTCTACATTAAAATGTTAATATATTGTACTTTGAAACTACATAATATCAGTGCATTGTACAATAGACTTTTTTTTTTTTTTTTTTACAAACATTCAAATGTTGTATTTCACAGCACAACAAAATCAGTGTATTGCTGAAGTAGGCTTCTTCTACATTCAGATACGTTCATATGTTATTTTTTGAACTGCATAACAATTAGGGATGCAACAATTATTGATTTTGGTTGTACGATTATATAGTCTGAAGAATTATCTTGGTTTTACGATTATCACGTCTAATGTAATTTCAAGCTTTATATTAGGTAAGTAGCTATTTAGATGAACTGTTGTGGCCATCTGCGTTCATGCATACATAATCATCTTTATATTAATTCGTCTAACATATCTTTTGTTTACACTGCACTGAAAGGCACGCAGAACTCTCACCGTGAGATGTTTTCTACTGCGTGCGCCCGCAGAGACGCAAGCGCGTTGCTCCGCTTGTGCGCGCATATTGTCATATATTCTTACATTAGAAACAACAAACTTGCAAGCGAAAAAGACGTGATATGGGAATGGCCGCTGCGTTAATCCGGTGTACATACTTAGAACTTTGCACAGTTGGCAACTTAGCATAACTTTAACTGCAGCAGTTTCGTTTTGTTCCGTGCAACAGAAATGCGGCTTAGAGAAGCCTTTACGATTAAATGTGACGAATTAAAGAGCATTTAATAGTGAAATCGGCTAATCGTTGCATCACTATTGACGATATCAGTGCATAGTACAAAAGGCCATTTCTACAAACATATTCAAATATTTTTGGCTGCCCGCGCCACTCCCTGAATGTCAGGTGACTCACGCTCTGCGCAGCTTGCAGCTCATGCTGTATTGAACAGGCGCACCTCACTTCAAAACTATAGCGGCCATTTTTCGACTTAACTAAATTTATTTTTGATGTCTTGGTCACACTATTTGGAGGGCCGGAACAAATTGCCTCGGGGGCCGGGTTCGGCCCGCGGGCCGCCAATTGGATAGCCCTGGTCTATGCACTATACCTACACATATGTCTGTCCAAACAGCTTGAAAAGGTGCCCTTTAATTTCTTTAGATGCCTATAAGGCATTTGATAGAATAGAGTATATCTATTTATTTACAGCGCTTAAAAAAATTTGGTTTTGGCCCTGGATTCTGATGCTGGGTTAAAATTTATATTCCAGGCCCCAAGCATCCATTCGAACAAATAACAATTTCTAAATGCTTTCCACTCTCTAGGAGAACAAGACAGGGCTGCCCTCTGTCCCCTCTGCTCTTTGACATTGCCATCGAACCTCTTGCAACCGCATTAAGGAACTCAGATTGCTTGCAAGAAATTTTCAGAGAGGGACAAGAACATAAGCTCCTGCTTTATGCAGATGATCTTGTTTTTTTTTCAGTCAAATCCAGATACATGTATTCCAAAAGCTCTTACAATAATTTCAGAATTTTGAAGTGTTTCTGGATACAAAGTCAATCTAGCAAAGAGTCTCCTTTTCCCTATCAATGATAGAGAACAGCAAATGTCCTTCCAATCCTTTCCATTTTCAGTAAGTCCTGATAAATATGTATATCTGGGTGTGAGTGTGACAAGCAAATATAAATATTTCTTCAATATTAATTTTAAAACAACATTAGACAAAGCCAAATGAGAGATGACGCGGTGGTCAACCCTTCCTTTATCATTGGCTGGGAAGATCAATTCCATTAAAATGACAATACTACCAAGATTTCTGTTTCTATTTCAGACTGTGCCTGTTTTTAATGCCAAGTCATTTTTTTTAAGAAGTTGAATAATTGTATTTCTACATTTCTCTGGGATAAGAAAATTCCTTGCACAAGAAAGGAATTCTTGGAAAGAAAGAAGGAAGAGGGTGGATTGGCAATGCCAAATGTCCTATACTATTATTGGGCGGCCAATTTACACAAACTGATATTCTGGTTTTCCAACATCTGTAATGATGAGGCCCCACTTTGGTTACTGATGGAACAGCACACGTCTAATCCAGTATCTTTACGCTCACTACTTTGTGCTTCAATTCCAGTCAGTAAACAATTAATGGATTACTCAGAATAGGGTCACAATTCAGACTTCACTTTAATAATAAACAAGCATTGCCTTCTGCTCCCATTTTGTTAAATCCGTTATTCCCTACCTCTCTTATAGATTCATAATTCCAATTATGGTCTAGGAAGGGAGTTAACTGTGTTAAGGACCTCTTTAAAGATGGCATATTTATCTAATTTCAACAGTTAAGAACAGACTTGGAGATTCCCCAGTCTAATTTTTTTAGGTACCTTCAGGTCTGTAGTTTCGTTAAAAAACACTTTTCTCCTTCACTGAACCAACCAGAAGCATGCTGGATAGACGAATTGGTAAATATGGACCCATATCAAAGGGGTATGATGTCCATGTTATATGAAGTGATCCAAAGAACTGCCTCCCCATCCCTAAATCGTATAAAGCAAAAATGGGAAGACGAACTGGGTCTAGAAATATCAGATACAGCCTGGCAATATGCTATAGAACTGGTACACTCATCTTCTGTATGTATTAGACATGGTCTTCTTCAGATTAAGGTGCTTCATAGGCTTCACCTATCTAGGAGTAAGCTGGAACAAATGTATCCAGGGTCAGATTCATCTTGCCCCAGATGTGGTTTGGAGCCAGCAGATCTGAGTCCTATGTTCTGGGGATGTCCTAGATTACATAAATTGTGGACCGATATATTTAGATCAATTTAATTTATATGTAATAAAGATATGGATCCTAATCCTTTGACCTCAATTTTTGGTACAGTGCCAGAAGAAATGTACCTGTCAGCTATTATAATCACATAGAAATCATTGCCTTTTCTTTGTTATTGGCCAGACGCCTGATTCTTCTCAGGTGGAAATAAAACAAACCCGCCATCCCACAAACATTAGATATTAGAAGTGTTATCACATCTTAAACTCGAGTACCTTAAGTACACCATCTGAGGCTCAACATAAAAGTTTTATGAGGTCTGGCAGCCTTTCCTATCCTACATTGAATGCTCAGGGGTTATTATATCCTAAGTGAGAGTTTATCCCTAATTTCCTAATTTGTTTTATTTATTTTAAATTATTTATTTATTAAAATGTATTTATTTTTATTTTCTTCCTTTTTCTTCATAAGGTGTATGTCTGTAGCTTTTTTTACCATGTTAATTTGTTGTTCAATATGGGTGTTGTGGAAAAATTGAAGACTTCTGAAAAATCAATAAAAATATTTGAATAATAAAAATGTAAGCAGTACCAAAAAAATAGTTTTTAGAACGAGCAATAATCCCGTTAATCCAGTTACAGTACATGTCCCTGTCGAAGGTCTGTGAATTTAAGATAATTATTCATTAAAGGTCAAGCCATTCTCGTACGTGACTTTGTTCTTTGTGTGACTGAAATGTAGGCAATAGCTGTTTCCATCCAAAAATGCTAATTAAATTTATTTGCAAAACTGGAATATCGCATAAAAGACGTGCGAATAAAGCAGCGTTTCCATCCAATGAATCAAAGAGAACAAAATAGTCACTTCCTGATTAACTGGCACCAAATATCAACAATAAAAACAGAATTAACTGCGGTAGAAGAAGCTGCATGAATCTTTTCTTTATTTATTTAACTGACTTTCACCTTAGAGGACAATGCCGGCACACAATGAACGTGTGGTGGCGTTTGAAGCCATGAGACGCAGAGAATAGACGCTCTTGACACGCTCCAGATGCTCTGAAGGTAATTAATAATATAATAACATCAATACTAAAATGGTTAGGCATTTTAGAATGACTAAAACAACATTTCAGATGTTTTACAGTGTGCTCAGCCTGCTGGTTTGTCCATTCACACACATTTTCATCATCATATGATCTCTTACAACAAACCTTTTTGAATGCACGTACTGGAATTTGTTCACTAAAAGTGCTTGCATAGTTTATGTAAGTTTATCTTTTCTTATAGAATAAAAAGTTTATCCTACTCAGTTATGCACATGTTTTTTATGCCTATATTTCAAAAGTTATGTGCATCATGAAGTTTCCATCAACTGATTTTTTTTTTATGCTCATAGCCCATCCAAACTGCACATAAAAATAGATGGCTGGAAACGCAAGGCTAAGTGAGAAATACAGCCTGAGAAATACTGACTCAAAGTTAAAGTTACCTCTCTTTCAGAAACAGGCTTGACTTACCCTGCTTTCTCCAGTTTGACAAACCTGCCATTTTGAAACAGAAAACCCAGAGTTTCTCTCATTTCAGGGTTAAAATTTTAAAGTTAAAGTTCACTTAACCTCCTTTCTGAAACGGGGCCCTGATCTCATATGCTATTGTTTTAGAACTTCAGTTGCCGATTGGAGAAATGACCAGGAATAATAAACGGCTACTTGCTCTACAAACAAGTGTGTTCATGACTATACATACAAAGAAAAATAATAAAAGTAGAAAATATGACTTTGCAACAGGCGACACGGTGGCGCAGTAGGTAGTGCTGTTGCTTCACAGCAAGAAGGTCGCTGGTTCAAGCCTCGGCTTGGTCAGTTGGCATTTCTGTGTGGAGTTTGCATGTTCTCCCTGTGTTTGTGTGGGTTTCCTCCGAGTGCTCCGGTTTCCCCCACTAGTCCAAAGACATGCGGTACAGGTGAATTGGGTAAAGCTAAATTGTCCGTAGTGTATGAGTGTGAATGAGTGTGTATGGATGTTTCCCAGAGATGGGTTGCAGCTGAAAAGGCATCCGCTGCATAAAACATATGTTGGATAAGTTGGCGAGTTATTCCGCTGTGGCGACCCCGATTTAGTAAGGGGAACTAAGCCGAAAAGAAAATGAATGAATGACTTTGCAACATCAAGCAGCATTAGGCATGGGCCAGTATAAGATTCTGACGGTATGATAACCTTGAATAAAAATATCACAGTTTCACTGTACTGTGATTACTGCTCTAAAATATATATATATCTATATATCTATATATAAAATATATCTTTTTAAATGTCTGGGTAAAAAACAAACACTTTCTCCCTTTGAGCACAATAGATTTTCTTTTGAGAAACTTTTAAAATATTTTGGAGCAGTAAACATGTCAGGCTAAATCATTTAAATGAATTATTGACTTCTGCTGTCTTCATTAGTTTAAAAAACACAGATTTCTTTACGATTTAAAACAGCATCTTTGGATATCTTTTCTGCTGGAGATACTGTTGTCCTAAAAAAACTCAAAACAAAATGTAAAAAACAAACAAAAAAAAAACCTTACATATACCGTAGGGACGGTACAGCAGAAAATATAGGAAAAAAATTTTAAAACCTCAACCTTTTCCAAAACGCGGTATACCTTAAAAACGGTCATCATCCCATGCCTAAGCAGCATAACACTGTTTTTAGGATCTAAAAATTCATTCTTTAAAAAAAAAAAAGTCTCAAGCAAAAAGATTCCAATGGCGCCGCCTGCTGGTACGTGAAGAATATGGTCAATATTCAGAGAATTTCTGACGAACTTTACACTCAAATGTTTGCATATCATCAGCATGCTGTAATCCATTTCTTAAGCAGCAAAAGTCATTTTTAGACTAGTTTGTTGGCCAGTGCAATGCTAAATGTTATTGTTCCACTATAATTTGTTTGTTCTGTCTCCCGTCGTCCCACAACATCATCATATAGTTTAAAATACTGTACAATGTTTTATAATAATTAATTTTAGTGTCTATTTCATTCAGCATATTAAATATTGGGGGCATCCAGGTTCTGACATACTTTAAACCAGGGTTTCTGCAGGTTTCACCAAGTTAAATGTAAGACGTTTTAAGACCATTATAAATGAAAAATTTTATAGCGCCAGTGCTCAAGGATGCTTTACAAAAACAGTAGGAGAATAAGAAAAGCAATAACCTTAAGAAGGTAGAGAAAATAGGAGACTAGTAATACATAAAACGAATGACAAAAGACATGAGAACAAGTAACAAAAGAAACTCATTCCTGTCTTTCAATAAGTGCTTATGTGCATTTAGGAGAACTAGGCAGCACACTCAGGGCTGCAAGATGGATTTAATTTAGTATTCTTATTATTAAAATATATCTGAATGAGGATCAAATGACTGAGTTGGTCTTTAAGAAATAAAAATCAACCTGTTTGTTCCTGCAGATCTTCCTGTTTGACTCTGAATGTTTCTTCAATCTTCACATCTTCACTCTCCTCTTTAATAAACGCCATCTTTATAACAGTGTGGAGATCAGTCGCTTCAGCAGGAGTTTTTCTCTGTGTTTGGACACTTTATCCTGTTTAAAATGAACAAAACAATAAAAATGTTCAGTTTAAAATGAATAAAACAATGAACAGAAACAAAATAACTTCTCTTCAACACTTGCTTCAACAGTTTCTTTATATGAGAGTCATTAACACAAAGAAATCAGGTAAAAGAGTAAGTCTGAGCAAGAAACAATAGCCACAAATGAGCTGATTAAAACTAGTACTCCATTATTTAATTATAGTGATGAATACTTAGAATGGAATTACATCATGTTATTTAATAAACTAAACCTTCATTAAAACACTCATTACACACATTTCTGTTGCTTCATTCAAACAATAGTCCTCATTACTGTGAGTAAAATAGTACCACGTTGTATAAAGGGTTAAAATAATATTGTCAACAGCAGGTACATCATTTAGCATCGGATAAAACCTGAAACTTTAATCAATCGCTTTATATATGTGTAAAAGCTTTAAAACAAACCTTTCTCAAGTCGAATCACAGTGCAGCAGCGGCGCAGCCTTATGACGTCACACGCCACGCCAAAATAAAAGTCTTTTTTTGTTTAGCTTTTTTTTTTTGCCCCTTACTGTTGCAGTCATGAATTATTGATACATTTCCCCCTTGTTTTCCAGTTTCTCACATATAAAGACACACATATATTAAGTATTTGGAGTTGATCAAAACCTTTAAACATTTTTAAGACAATTTAGAAAAACTTTTTTAATCCACTAAGACTAAGTGTTTAAAGCAGAAACTCCCAACATTCGAAACAAATAATCTGATAGGTGTTTTGAGCTGAAACTTTACAGACACATTCTGGAGTCACAAAAGACTTAACTTAAATCTTGAAAAGGGGTAAAATAGGTGCCCTTTAAGGAAAAAGTACTCATTACTACTACATGTTTCAGTTTCACTATCTGGGTATCACTATAAAGTGCCTTTGATGTCCCACAAGATTGAATCAGTCCTATATGGACATAATGCAAAATAATGACATTCTGATCTTTTAATATAGTTGGTTAAACCTTTACACACATGCAGGTAGAATTATAAGTGTTTTGAAATATGTTTTTGTCAATTTTTGTCATTTTCTTTCATTGAATGGATGTGATTTTGCCATGTCCCACACACTGCTCAGACAACTTCAGTGAGTCTAAAAAGTAGGTAAATTAGATCAAAATAAAAAGACTTTTAAATATTCTTATTGTCTTTAACAAGTTATTTGATAAAAAAAATAATAACTTTTTGTTTTCATAATATCATTAATCATTTCGCATGTGTCCTTGAAATTGCTGTCCACCCTGTCATGATGAGGTAAATGGATGTACACTGATGTACTTATTGGCATCCCAGCGCCCATTTTGCTTTCTTGATGTAAACACATTAACTATCTACACTTATGTTTCTTATTTTTCCTCATATTGTGTTTAAAACTGAATGTTGTCAAGCTTAACATGTCCACGCTGTTATAGCCAAATATTAATTAATAAAAAACAAAAAATCAGCAATTAAAAATAAAGTTTTTAAACTGTGTACAAAGAGCTTAAATAGGGAAACACTAGGGGTGTGACGAGATGCCTACTCCACGAAACGAGACGAGATACAAGATTGGGTTCACGGGAACGAGACATCTGAAAACGGAGGCGGGGCTGCAGACATTCGCCTCTCTGATTGGGGCTTTTCCTCAATATTAAGTAGCCTTCACACAGTTCAGTCCTGCATCCTCTCCGTGTAAGTTCAGACTTCGCAAGTTTGATATGGAAAACAAACTCCCGAGTGTGTACTTTATGAAGTCATTCACATCACCCTGGCTACGCTGTTTCACTTTCTTAACAATAAAATGAAACATGATGTGAGGAACTGCCTATTTTCACTTTGATATTAGCAACAACAGACATCAAAAATGTTGAGGCGTCGTGTAGCTGCATGATATGAGCGTCATCTTCAAGCATATTTATAACAAAACGGAGCCTATAACATTACTGCCTCCTTTCATTTTCATTGAAAATACGAAACATCAGATAGGCTGAACAAAGAATAACAGAAAGAAAGAAACAAACAAACCAACAAACACACACAGATGGGTTCACCGAATTGGTTCTATCACTGTCTTTGCACTCCACCTATAGCTGGTGGGTGGTGAGCCCACTGGCGCCGTTGTCCTGTGGCTGCTGTCGCATCATCCAAGTGAATGCTACAGACTGGTGGTGGTGTGGAGAGACCCCACCTCATGATTGTGAAGCGCTTTGGGTGTATGACCATACACGATAAATGTGCTATATAATTACACATTACATTACATTACAATTCCAATTCTATCTCATGGCAATTCATAACTTATGGGTTTGGTGGCTAATCCGTATGAATTCGTACAATCTCATTCATACAATTTAGTACAATTTGCTTATCCCCAATGACGGTTGGGTTTAGGGGTGGGGTTGGGGGTGTGGGATTATAAATTTAGATAATCTAGTTTCAAATGAACAATAATCTACATTTAACTGAAAAGTTATATTCTTTGGTTTTAAATTATATCATTTCATTTACAGACCAGCTATGAGAGACTTTTAACCTTTGTCTTTCTGACTACTGGCTGAGCCAGTAATGCAAACGCAACAGGCAGGTTTTCAATGACTCTGCCTTTGTCTTGGGGTGATACTTTCAGGCCAAAGAAACCCCTTTGCTGATTAACTTGTGTGGCAGGTTTTCTAACACCTATATGCTGGTCAACCCAATACCTAATTTGCATGCTTTGTTTAGACATCTCCCCTCCTCCTAAGAATACAATATAGACAGGACATCTTTGTTTTCAAATCAGACTTGTGATAAAACTAGCAGGCTGCAGAGCTCCCGTAGGCTCCTGCAGACACATGGACTTCTTGAAGACGCTGTATGACTGCAGATAATCCAACACGTCTCAATAAAAGAATTCTGCTTGTTTCGAGTCTCCTGGACTGGGTTCTCTTCGATCCAACATTTATTTGTTTACAACAACTTGGTGCCGTGAGCCGGATAGAGACTGAAATCACCAAATTCTGAACAACTTGGTGCTGTGAGCCGGATAGAGACTGAAATCACCAAATTCTCAACAATTTGCCACAGAAGACTGAAATCCACCTGAAATTCAACTTGAACCTTCAAGCCCAAGGAAACTTTACTTCAGACGGAATCTTCAGCTCAAAGGCAATTTAAAGTCACTCAGCGGATGTCACAAATTCTCAACTATTTGCTGACTGCAACCCTGATGAACATTGAAGCTACCTGAATACAAAGATCAGACTTCACTCCAGACTGAATCTTTTCAGCTCAACCTCTATTTGGTGAGTTTCACTCTAAAAAGAACCATACAGACCAGTCTATACACATGGTCATCCTCTGCTCCGCCAGAGAAGAGTTAACAAACAGCTGCAGGGTTTGTTTTAACAGAAAGTTATCCTCTATTTTCAATAGAGAAGTAAAAGTTATCCTCTGTATAGGCAGAGAAGTTCCCAGCTAACAGGGAACGTTCCCAGAACATTCACTAACGTTTTTTAAAAGTTGTGAAAATGTTAGCACAAAACGTTATCAATGGAACGTTTTCAGAATGTTATCATAACGTTTTTAACGTTCTTGTAACGTTGTTAAAAAAACGTTCTTAGAACAAAGTTTTTGGAACGTCTTCAGGACGTTATTTGTACTTGATGAACGTTGTCACAATGTTGATGTAAAACGTTCTTAGAACAAAGTTCTTAGAACGTCTTCAGGACGTTATTTGTACTTGATGAACGTTGTCACAATGTTGATGTAAAACGTTCTTAGAACAAAGTTTTTGGAACGTCTTCAGGACGTTATTTGCACTTGATGAACGTTGTCACAATGTTGATGTAAAACGTTCTTAGAACAAAGTTCTTAGAACGTCTTCAGGACGTTATTTGTACTTGATGAACGTTGTCACAATGTTGATGTAAAACGTTCTTAGAACAAAGTTTTTGGAACGTCTTCAGGACGTTATTTGTACGTGATGAACGTTGTCACAATGTTGATGTAAAACGTTCTTAGAACAAAGTTTTTGGAACGTCTTCAGGACGTTATTTGCACTTGATGAACGTTGTCACAATGTTGATGTAAAACGTTCTCAGAACAAAGTTTTTGGAACGTCTTCAGGACGTTATTTGTACTCTATGAACGTTGTCACAATGTTGATAAAAAACGTTCTTAAAACAAAGTTCTTAAAACGTCTTCAGGACGTTATTTGTACTTGATGAACGTTGTCACAATGTTGATAAAAAACGTTCCTAGAACAAAGTTCTTAAAACGTCATCAGGACGTTATTTGTACTTGATGAACGTTGTCACAATGTTGATAAAAAACGTTCTTAAAACAAAGTTCTTAAAACGTCTTCAGGACGTTATTTGTACTTGATGAACGTTGTTACAATGTTGATAAAAAACGTTCCTAGAACAAAGTTCTTAAAACGTCATCAGGACGTTATTTGTACTTGATGAACGTTGTCACAATGTTGATAAAAAACGTTCCTAGAACAAAGTTCTTAAAACGTCATCAGGACGTTATTTGTACTTGATGAACGTTGTCACAATGTTGATAAAAAACGTTCTTAAAACAAAGTTCTTGGAACGTCTTCAGGACGTTATTTGTACTTGATGAACGTTGTCACAATGTTGATAAAAAACGTTCTTAAAACAAAGTTCTTGGAACGTCTTCAGGACGTTATTTGTACTTGATGAACGTTGTCACAATGTTGATAAAAAACGTTCTTAAAACAAAGTTCTTGGAACGTCTTCAGGACGTTATTTGTACTTGATGAACGTTGTCACAATGTTGATAAAAAACGTTCTTAAAACAAAGTTCTTAGAACGTCTTCAGGACGTTATTTGTACTTGATGAACGTTGTCACAATGTTGATAAAAAACGTTCCTAGAACAAAGTTCTTAAAACGTCATCAGGACGTTATTTGTACTTGATGAACGTTGTCACAATGTTGATAAAAAACGTTCTTAAAACAAAGTTCTTGGAACGTCTTCAGGACGTTATTTGTACTTGATGAACGTTGTCACAATGTTGATAAAAAACGTTCTTAAAACAAAGTTCTTAAAACGTCTTCAGGACGTTATTTGCACTTGATGAACGTTGTCACAATGTTGATAAAAAACGTTCCTAGAACAAAGTTCTTAAAACGTCTTCAGCATGTTATTTGTACTTGATGAACGTTGTCACAATGTTGATAAAAAACGTTCCTAGAACAAAGTTCTTAAAACGTCTTCAGCATGTTATTTGTACTTGATGAACATTGTCACAATGTTGATAAAAAACGTTCCAAGAACAAAGTTCTTGGAACGTCTTCAGGACGTTATTTGCACTTGATGAACGTTGTCACAATGTTGATAAAAAACGTTCCTAGAACAAAGTTCTTAAAACGTCTTCAGCATGTTATTTGTACTTGATGAACGTTGTCACAATGTTGATAAAAATCGTTTTTAGAACAAAGTTCTTGGAACGTCTTCAGGACGTTATTTGTACTTGACGAACGTTGTCACAATGTTGATAAAAACGTTCCTAGAACAAAGTTCTTAAAACGTCTTCAGGATGTTATTTGATGAACATTCTCATAATGTTGATGGAAAATGTTTTTAGAACAAAGTTCTTGAAACGTCTTTAGAACGTTATTTGTTCTCAGGGTGGGGCATAAAATTTTGGATCAAAATATTTCAGTGTCTTGTATTTTTGTCATTTCAAAATACTGTAAAAAACTTTGCAAGATGTCTACAGTACATGATGACATCTTAAAAAAGAGACCTCTGATTATTTGCCTAGGCTTCAAATCAAAACAGAACAATTTTAAGGTGCTGGTCGATGATTCAAGTATGGATAGAAATTATGCTTAAAGAAAGTAACAGACAAATGGTGAGGAGGGTATATTCAGGAGCAAGTCAACAACCATTGAAAATAGCTGCTGAGCAATGCTAAGGCCAGAGATAATGGCTGTACAGTGTACAATTCAGCTTTGCTTAAGAAATTAGATGGAACAATATATATCTTAAGAACAGAATGTGGAGCTTCAGAACATCATCAATAAGTCTCAATATTCATATTAAACAATCTGACAACGTGCTTTATATTCATACACTATACACATTTATGTGCTGTGCGTAGTTGTACATTTGCACATACAGGTCAGCTTAGCACCATGATCTGTTCACACTGGAAATCTAATATTGGCCACGTTTATAAAAACAATGTTATGCAACATTTATGCAAAAAAATCAGATTTGAGCACTCCTTGCTGTGTGAAGCTGAGCCTGAGACTCATCTAGTTAAAGAACTGAAAAAATCTTGGAAAAATGAGTATACTGTAGACATGATAGATGGATTGCTGATGTAGATGGCAAGAAAATAAGACGAACAACATTAAAATAAGTTCTACACTGACAATATCTACAATGTATCATTGTTTCAAATGCCAGTTGACCTACAGGTGCACTGTCTAGTTAATGAAGATGAAATCATTGGCCATAATGTATGTGTGTGAATGCAAGAGTTTATGGGTGTTTTCCAGTGTTAGGTTGCGGCTGGAAGGGCATCCGCTGCGTAAAACATATACTGCATAAGTTGGTGGTTCATTCCGCTGTGGCTATCCCTGATTAATAAAGGGACTAAGCCGAAAAAAAATGAATGAATGATCATCTTCAAAACAGGACTTTCTGTATGAAAAGTTGTGCAAAATTTATACTGAACTCAAAGAGAAACACAGTTACCTTTAGGTTGCAAGTCCAACTCGCTAACCATTAAGCACAACTTACCCTATAGGTGGACGAAGTGGCAGAGAAAAGTTGTTGTTATCAAACAGTTTAATGGTGAAGGGATTGATCCAATAGGTCTATTAATTTAAGGTTTGCAAAGACAGTTCATGCTACCTTTTAAAAGTATTTTTAGTATTTTTTAAAATACAAAAATACAAGACGTTCTACCAGATTTTCACTAATAAAAAATGTGACAGGGCCTGACCTTTAAGCTTCATCCTCAAAAATTCATAAAAGCAAGCATAAAATCATACAATTCAATGATAGAATGTATCCTTGATCCCTGTCAGCTTCTCCTCCGTCAAATGATGTCACTTCAAAGTCAAAGATGTATTGCATGCATTTTATGTTAAATTTAATGCAAATGTGACAGGACTGACAGAAACATGGGGACAAGTGTAAATTATACAAATTATATTTGTATAATTTCATGTTTTTAATCAATTGATGTGAATGAGAACAACTTTCATTCATTCATTCATTTATTCATTTTCTTTTCAGCTTAGTCTCTTTATTAACCTGGGGTCGCCACAGAGAATGAACCGCCAACTTATCCAGCATATGTTTTACACAGCGGATGCCCTTCCAGCTGCAACTCATCACTGGGAAACACTCACACTCTCATTCACACACTACAGACAATTTTAGCTTAACCAATTCACCGGTATTGCATGTCTTTGGACTTGTGGGGGAAACCGGAGCACCCGGAGGAAACCCACGCAAACGCGGGCAGAACATACAAACTCCACACAGAAATGCCAAGCGACCTTCTTGCTGTGAGGCGATAGTGCTACCTACTGTGCCACTGCGTTGCCTGAGAACAATTTAAACTGGCTATTTTTTAAAATAAGTTTTTAGCATAACAGAACTATTAAAGCTGTAGATTCAATTGGGCTGAGGACAAGGACTACAGGGTTTGTACATTTGTAAAGTGTTTTTAGAACAAAAATCTGAGAACCAAATGACTGATTACAGAACAACTCACAGAAATCAACTATCAGGTCATATTAGAAAAAAATGTTTGTGATGAAATACTTTTTATTCACTGTATTTATGTTTTTATTTCAGGGACAGATAAAGTACATTTCTGCTAGAATGTCCCATACAGTATTTTATTTTGAAACATAAATTGATGTATTTTATATTTTATTTTTTTTAAAATATATTTCAACGTACTTTTGCCCATCCCTGTTTGTAGTTAAAAGTTCTTATAATGTGGATAAATAATGTTCTTAGAACAAAGTCCTATTAACATTATCAAAACAATTTGAAAGAAATTCAGTACAGCTTTCAAATGGCATGAACATTAGTAAATTGATATATTTGAAAAAATAAATTAAGTTCAATGTTTACTTTTGACTGTAAAGATCATTACTGTCAGCAAAGAGCTTAGAATCACCTTGATTCTATGCTATTTGCTGTCAGGCATAGATATATCGAATTTCAATGTTAAACCAGTGTTTTGGTGGTTACCATGGTAGCGTTGGAGGACTGGGCGCGCGCACGCAGCTACCTGCCTCATTTGAAGTTTGAATCCTAACGGACACCTGCAGACTCAGAGCAATGGAGAGGTAAGCACATTTTGCTTCGATGCTTTATATGTTTTATTTATTCTCCTAATTTAGTTTTACCCACAATTAATATGAAACGTGAATTTTGAGGTGTAGTGTTTCGAGTCTTGAAGCAATTAATACTTTCCAACTTGTTTTTTTTTTCTGTCTTGTTTGCGCGCGCTCCTGCGACGCAGCAGCAACTCGAGGTACATTTTTAACGACACGGTGTGCAGTTTTAACGACACGATGTACATGTCTAACGTTAACTGTTTTAATTGGCATTCAACTGGATAAACTACATTTTATGTCTTGGAAGTAGCCTAAAAATCTGGCTTCACATCGCGGCCAACACGTTTTAAAGTTTACGTTACTGAGCAACGTTATAAACAATCTTTTATACGCAATATATAATGTGAACTGCTGTCGTTTCACTGTTGTTTTGTGTTTCTTTTTACTTTTAGAGATGTACTCCAAAGACGTACTAACTTACAGATGAAAATGGCTATGTAAGTTTGCTACGTTAACATGACGTTACTTTTAACTATCTGTTAAAAATTCTCAGTGTTTTAACGTTAGTTGGTAATACTCTCTTTCTAATTGCCCGTGTGCACAAACCATGTTTGTTTAGTGATTGTTATGCTATGTTGTGTGATAGTATATTATTATTGATATTTTGTGTCAGGCTCGGACAGAAAACAGAGAGTTTTGCAGTTCAAATAAGGAGTTTATTGAGAATAAGGATAACAAAGGCAGCTGCCGTTCCTCGACCACCCGTGGGAGAACGCAGACTGGCAAACGGGTGTGGAAAATCCCCCTCAGCTCCCTCGGCGCGGAGCGAGGGCTGGAGCTGGCGAGCGCAGGTGAGGAGCTGGGTTTCAACAGCGAGATGACTGCGCAGATCACAGGTAGGCAAAAATAAAGATTAAGAGAACAAATAACTGGACTAGACTAGACTGGAGTAAAAGGGTTATTCATGCATAGAGAGAGCGTCCGTAGCTTTAATGAACACAATCATCTGACAACATGTGATAAGATAAGACAAGTATAAGTAGAGAGGGGAATCAGATCCAAAATAGAAACAGGTGATCAATGCATGTGCGCTAATGCTGATTGTAAGAGGGAACAGCTGCAGTGAACAGAAACTGGTTAGATCAAACCTGACTCATGACAGTACCCCTCCCCCGAGGAGCGCCCCCTGGCGCTCCCAGAGAGAGAGACTGTGTAGATCGAGAGAAGTCCTCGATCAGCGAGCGGTCCAAGATGTCCCGGGCCGCCACCCAGCTCCTCTCCTCCGGACCGTATCCCTCCCAATCGACTAGATACTGAAAACCCCTGCCACGGGGACGTGCGGCAAGAATCTTTTGACAGTGAAGATGGGGGCATCTTTGACAAGAGCGGGATGGGAGGAGGGGGAAGGTTTGGAGGGAGCGCGAATAACGGGTTTGATACACGAGACGTGGAAAACGGGATGAACGCGCTGCAAAGAGCGGGGTAATCGGAGGCGAACAGCCGTTGGATTGATTATCTTGGATATAGAAAAGGGACCTATGAATCTTTGAGTGAGTTTACGAGAAGACTGTAACGGAAGATTACGAGTAGAAAGCCAGACTTTTTGGCCGCAGACATAGCGCGGAGCTTTGACGCGATGCTGATTAGCATTGCGACGTGTTCGTTCGCGAGACTTGAGTAATGACTTGCGCGCTCTCTGCCAAGTGCGTTGGCAGCGTCTGATGAAAGCTTGTACCGAGGGTACTGACGCTTCGGATTCTTGAGAAGACAATAGGGGAGGTTGATATCCCAAGCAACAGTGGAAGGGGGAGAGACCAGTGGATGATGTGGGCAGTGAGTTATAGGCATATTCCGCCCATCCCAACTGCTCGCACCATGAGGCTGGATTGTGGGCGACTAATGTGCGGAGAAGACGGCCAAGAATCTGGTTAACGCGTTCGGCCTGCCCGTTAGTTTGGGGTTGAAACCCAGACGATAAACTAACCGTAGCCCCAATCTGCCGGCAGAATTCCTTCCAGAATTGAGAAGCGAACTGCGGACCGCGATCGGAAACAACGTCAGAGGGTAAACCGTGGATCTTGAAGACATTATCGAATACAATTCGAGCGGTCTCTTTCGCCGACGGGAGTTTGGGTAGAGGGATGAAGTGTGCGGCTTTGGAGAAACGATCAACTACCGTGAGAACGACAGTATTACCGGCCGAAGGGGGTAACCCCGTGACGAAGTCCAAAGCGATATTAGACCACGGACGTGAAGGAATGGGAAGAGGTCGCAAAAGACCGGCAGGAGGAGAGTTGCTAGATTTAGCTTGAGCGCATACTGGACAGGACAAGACAAATCGGCGAATGTCGTGGGCCATGGATGGCCACCAAAAGTGTTGCGAAGCGGCGGCGAGTGTGCCTTTAATGCCGGGATGGGCAACGAGTTTGGATGAATGAGTCCAACGCAGAACCGCTGGGCGTACGGATCTGGGAACGAATAATCTTCCCTCCGGACAGCCGTGAGGAATAACAGCGCGAGTCAATGCCTTTTTTACCTGGCGTTCTATGTTCCAAATAACCGCGCCTATTACTCTCCCTTCGGGGAGAATGGTCTCGGTAGGTTGCTCGTCTTCGGTGGTAATAAATTGACGAGATAGCGCGTCCGGTTTAACGTTCTTACTACCGGGTCTATAGGATATAGTGAAATCAAAACGGCTAAAGAAAAGAGCCCATCGCGCTTGTCTGGCATTGAGTCGTTTGGCAGATCGAATGTAGGTCAAATTTCGGTGGTCGGTCCACACTATGAATGGTACGGATGAACCCTCTAACCATTGACGCCATTCTCCGATGGCCAGACGAACCGCAAGGAGTTCGCGATCTCCTACGTCATAATTTCGCTCAGCGGGAGAAAGGCGATGAGAGAAAAAGGCACACGGATGTACCAGATCATCCTCGGCCCTTTGCGAGAGGACCGCTCCAACGCCCACGCTAGATGCGTCTACTTCGAGAATAAATTGGCGTGTGGGGTCGGGGTTAACAAGGATGGGAGCGGAGGAGAATAACTCCTTTAGGCGATCAAAGGCAGCTTGGGCCGCCGGGTTCCACGTGAATGGGGTCTTAGTGGAAGTTAACGCGGTTAACGGAGAGGCAACCTGGCTAAAATTCCGGATAAAACGGCGATAGAAATTAGCGAAGCCGAGGAACCTCTGTAACGCTGTGCGAGAGTCGGGCTTAGGCCATTCTATTATTGCTCGAACCTTAGCGGGGTCCATACTAACCCCTTCAGCAGAGATTACGGAACCCAAGAAGGTGACAGATTTGGCGTGAAATTCACACTTCTCGGCCTTAACAAAAAGGCGGTTCTCGAGCAGGCGCTGTAGGACGCGACGGACGTGCTGGACATGAACGGAGAGATTAGGGGAGAAGATTAGGATATCGTCTAGGTAAACGAATACAAAGATATTGAGCATGTCCCGAAGAACATCGTTAACCAGAGCTTGGAAAACGGACGGAGCGTTAACTAGGCCGAAGGGAAGAACCCGATATTCAAAGTGGCCGAGCGGGGTATTGAACCCCGTCTTCCACTCGTGTCCTTGTTTAATCCGCACTAAGTGATACGCGTTTCGTAAATCCAATTTGGTGAAAATCTTTGCGCCCTGCAGAACATCGAAGGCTGAAGCCATAAGAGGTAATGGATAGCGGTTCTTGACAGTAATGTCATTTAACCCTCTATAATCTATGCATGGGCGCAAGGATCCGTCTTTCTTCTTTACGAAGAAAAACCCTGCTCCAGCCGGAGAGGTAGACGGAACAATGGTTCCCGCTGCGAGTGATTCGGTAAGATACGTCTCGAGTGCTTTGCGTTCGGGAGCGGATAAAGAATAGAGCTTACCGCGGGGCGGGGAACTCCCCGGAATGAGATCAATGCTGCAGTCATACGGACGATGCGGAGGGAGAGAGGCGGCCCGGGAACGGCTAAACACCGATCGCAGATCGTGGTACTCCTCTGGAACACCGGATAAATCTCCGGGCTCCTCCTGTAACACAGAAACAGAAGACACAGCAGGTACAGCAGAAACGAGGCATTTGACATGACAAGGAACACTCCATGATAAAATTGTCCCCTTGGACCAGTCTATGTGGGGGTTATGTTGAATGAGCCAAGGATGACCCAGAACTAAGGGAGTGAAAGGAGAGCGAAATAACTTAAATGTGATTGTCTCCTTATGATTGCCAGAGACGGTGAGAGTCACAGGGAGAGTGACAAAGTCGATCCTGGTGAGAGGTTGTCCGTCGAGGGAGTACATGGTGAGAGGAGGGTCGAGTGTCTGTAAAGGTATCTTATTGTCTTTGGCCCATTTCTCATCCATAAAGTTCCCCTCTGCGCCAGAATCGACGAACGCTGTGCAGGAAATGGATGAATCCTTCGTGTGTATCGTGACGTCCATGGACGAACGGGACAGGAGTGATGGGGAGAAAGTTGATGCGCTCGCCAGTAATCCCTTATCTACTGACGAGCGAGGTCTCTTTACTGGGCAAACTTGTGCGAAATGTCCAGCGCCTCCACAGTACATACATAGTCTCGCCGCGAGGCGGCGCTGTCGCTCCGCGGGTGAGAGATGTTTGGCACCCAGTTGCATGGGCTCAGCGACGGAGAAGGACGTCAGTGATGCAGGACCCGGATGAGGAAGAGTGGGCGTTGGAGCAGAACTGCGGACACGGTTGCGTCGATCGAGGCGTCTGTCCACTCTGTGAGCCAGTTCGACCAGAGGATCGAACAGAGTGGGAAGATCATGAACCAGCAACTCGTCCTTAACTTCAGCGTTGAGGCCTTCCAGAAAACGGGCTGTGAGAGCGGGCTCGTTCCAGTCGCAGGTGGCAGCCAGAGTGCGGAACTCAATAGCATAGTCCGCTGCAGATCTTCCACCCTGGCGAAGAGTGGAGAGGCGACGCGAAGCCTCGCGTCCATAAACTGAGCGGTCGAACACCTTTATCATCTCCTGCTTGAAACTGGGGAAGTGATTACAATAATCAGAATTGGCCTCCCATAGAGCCGCTCCCCAGTCTCTGGCTCGCCCGGTTAGCAGGGAAATTACAAACGCCACTCTGGCGCGATCATTAGAGTAGGTGTTGGGCTGGAGGGATAAAACCACCTCGCACTGAATCAAGAAGGCCCGACACTCAGTGGACTGACCTGAGTAGTGCGGGGGGTTGTTGATCCGCGGTTCTGGAGGATGGTGAAAAGCAGATGCCGGGGTGGTACCGCTACTTAGACCCCGCAGCTGGGCGGTGAGCTTGATGACCCGAGCAGATAAACTCCCAAAGGCGTGCTTTGCGGCTACCAGCTCTTGCTCATGCCGACCCAGCATAATACCATGCATCTTCGCGATGGAGAGTAAGGGGGACTCCGTTGGCGGTTCCATACCGGGAGGTTTGGTCAGATTATTCTGTCAGGCTCGGACAGAAAACAGAGAGGTTTGCAGTTCAAATAAGGCGTTTATTTAGTATATAAGGATAACACAGGCAGCTGCCGTTCCTCGAGCACCCGTGGGAGGACGCAGACTGGGAAATGGGTATGGAAAATCCACCTCGCCTCCCTCAGCGCGGAGCGAGAGCTGGAGCTGGCGAGCGCAGGTGAGGAGCTGGGTTTCAACAGCGAGAAGACTGCGCAGATCACAGGTAGGCAAAAATAAAGATTAAGAGAACAAATAACAGGACTGGACGAGACTGGAAAAGGATTGTTAATGCATAGAGAGAGCGTCCGTAACTTTAATGAACACAATAATCTGACAAAGTGTGAAACAACTAAACAGGTATAAATAGAGAGGCGTATCAGAACTAAAATAGAAACAGGTGATCAATGCATGTGCGCTAATGCTGATTGTAAGAGGGAACAGCTGAAGTGAACCGAAAATGGTTAGATCAAACCTGACTCATGACAGTCTCTCTCATATTTAACCAAAATTGTACAGTTTTTTTACTGGCCCCATTTATTTTGGCTGTGGTGTATTCTAAACTAATAATGTCCAGTAGATAGAGCCTCCAGGATGGATCAGTTGGAGCAGATGGATCAAGCCATAGTTTCAGGATTGTTTTTTTTGCAGCAGTCAGAACAACTGACAGAGTCTTTCTTTGGTTGATGGATAGGGAAAGTGATGAATCGTCCAGTATGAGAAAAAGCAATGGGTCGCATTGGATCTGAGTTTCCATTAGTTCTGATAGAAGGTCTCGTACCTTAGTCCAGAATATTGCAATTTGGGGACATTCCCAGAACATATGTAAATAAGTACCTTGTGTAGAGTTGTTACATAGGTGACAAAAGGGGTCTGATTTTCTTTTCATTTTAAATAACAAGTAGGGCGTGTCATAAGCCTTAAAAATTTGTTTATAATGAATCATTTGGTGAGCTGGGTTTTTTGAAGTTACAAAACAGTTCTCCCAGACAGTCTCCCAATCAATTATTGTATTGAGTTCTCTTTCCCAGGAGCCCTCAATTGATATATTTGAATAATGTCGTACTATAAGTGATTTATAAATTATATTTACAATACCTCTAGAGTCCAAACTAGAATCTATCCATTCTATCATAGGATGAGGGGATATTTTGAACGACCAAGGTACTCCATATGCTTTCAGCGCAGACCTCAATCTTAAATATAAGAAAAAGGAGAATCCTGGGAGAGAGAATTCCTCTTTCAAAATCTGAAACGATTTAAGTCCATCATCATTGTATAGGTCTTTTAACACAAAGATACCTTTTTCTGCCCAGCATTTGTATATAAATGGTTTGTTACCAGTACATATATTATTGTTATACCAGATAGGGGTGGAGTCACAATAACAATCAGATGCTCCCATAATCTTTTCTGCTTCTTTCCAGGTTATAATAGAGTGACCTATAATTGGACCAAATTTTTCATTCAATTTTTTGGATGTTTTAGTAAAAGGTAAATCCTGTAGACGAAGTGGATAGGTTGTGTGACTCTTATTCCACGATCTTACTTTCTCTTTTTCTGATTTCACTCTCCGGAGCATCAAATATCATGTACCTCACTCAGGACATGCATTAAGGCTGATTTATACTTCTGCGTCAAGCGCACGTGTATGCTCCGGCGCAGCCTACGCGTGGTCGCATAGCCCTCACCATGGCTGTCGTTGACGCGCACTTCTCAAAAAATGTAACTACACGTCGCACGACACGACACGTAGCGCAAGCTCTGTGATTGGTCGGCTTGGTAGAGCTGACGAGTGTGGGGGGAGGTGAGAACCGCAGGAGCCCGATGCAACAAGTGTTTACAACTGTCGAGTCCCGTGATGGAGCTCTAGATGGAAACTGTTGTTTTGTTTACCTTATGATTAAAGTTGTTGCACGTCCACTGATTCCAGCCTCAAAATGAGCAAGTTTGAGCCACTTGTACATTAAGGTAGCGTTCAGAAAAAACAAAACACCAGTGAAGAAACTCGACACAGAGGAACATAAACACCTAATGCCAGCTAGCGTTTCAGAAGTGTTATTGCAGAGCAACAGAAACAGCGTGCAGAGGTATAAATGCATGGCTACGCATGCGCCGTGGGTCACGCTGATCACTCGACGCAGAAGTATAAACCAGGCTTAAGGGCTTCCCCAACCGTAATACACCTAAAACAAGGATTGCCATAAAACTCGCCAATGGCAGGGAAAGAGTTAAGCGAAATCATTTACCGATTTGATGCACATCATAATACCAGCCGTATATGTAAAGCAGAAATAATATCCTTCAATTTGGGCCATCATCCTTGAACCAATCTCCATCATTGTAAACTGCTTGCTTTTCTGTCTGTTCCACTGCTCCGTTTATTAGATGTTTGCTCACACTTTCTTTTGCAGTCTGCCACGCGTCAAACAAACGCCCAATTTGCTCCGTGTTATTCACTTGATTTGCGCCACAGGATGTCTAAGGGCATCTATGCATTGACTTCACATGTAAATCTCTTGCGCAGTTCTAAGACAACCCAAAATTTATGGCTTAAAATTAAAAACTAAAATACATCTTTGATATATAACACACACGCACACACACACAGAGACAAATGAAAGTTTGCTCAGTGTTAATTGGCTGATGGTCATGTTTTTTTATGTCATGCCATCTTAGACAGAGAAACTAGATGGCAAATTTCAAGTTGATTGGACAAACAGTTCCTTAGATACAGTGTTTTTCAATCTATATACATTTATGATTATTATGGCTGACACAAAACACATCCACAATGGACAATGTTGACACAGAGAAAAAAATACGGAAAATATTATTTTAATAGTCATTAATCATGCTTATAATGGATCACCAGCTTTCTGACAGATAGACAACAGCTAGTCAGAATGGGCCAAATCACATCCGACAGCCGCACCATCAGCACTGGTGCCCCCCAGGGATGCGTTCTCTCCCCGCTGCTCTTCTCCCTGTACACCAACGACTGCACCGCAAAAGACCCCTCCATTAAGCTCTTGAAGTTTGCGGATGACACTACTGTTATCGGCCTCATCCGGAACGGTGACGAGTCTGCATACAGACAGGAGGTGGAGCGGCTGGCTTTATGGTGCAGATACAACAACCTGGAGCTGAATACGCTCAAAACAGTGGAGATGATAGTGGACTTTAGGAGAAACCCCCTGCACTCCCCCCACTCACCATCATGAACAGCACTGTGGCTGCAGTAGAGTCATTCAGGTTCCTGGGCACCACCATCTCTCAGGATCTGAAGTGGGACATTCACATAGACTCTATTGTGAAGAAAGCCCAGCAGAGACTGTACTTCCTTCGTCAGCTGAGGAAGTTCAACCTGCCACAGGAGCTGCTCGTACAGTTCTACTCAGCTGTCTTCCAATCCATCCTCTGCACACTTCAATCACCGTCTGGTTCAGCTCAGCTGCCAAAACTGACCTCCGTAGACTACAGCGAATAGTCCGGACTGCTGAACGAATCACTGGCACTACCCTTCCTACACTTCAAGAACTGTACTCTTCCAGAGTGAGTAAAAGGGCTCGCAAAATCACTCTGGACGCCTCGCACCCAGCACATTACCTGTTCCAACTGTTACCGTCTGGTCGGCGCTACAGAGCACCAAGCACAAAAACAGCCAGACACAGGAAAAGTTTCTCTCCTCAGGCCATCTACCTCATGAACAGTTAAATATTCCCCTACTGGGCAATAAACGTGCAATACTTTCTCATACGCACTTGTACACAGCACCTTATAACAATATACAATGCAATACTTTCTCCATTCGCATTGGTACACAGCACCTTATAACCTGTGTATTTACAAAAAATCTGTACATACAATTCAACATCCAGATATTTTTTATATATTTTTTTTACTTACTGCATCTCTGTTTAATGTTTATCGCCTTTTTCTTTTCTCATATTTAATTTTGTGTTGTCACTTGTCACTTTATGTACACTGGAAGCTTCTGTTGCCAAAACAAATTCCTTGTGTGTGAGAAGCACACTTGGCAATAAAACTGATTCTGATTCTGATTATACATATTTTGTGTCACATGTAGGAATTTGAACTAAATAATAATTAATGTTAACTAGACTTTTTGTTGAAGGTTATATATGCGTAATTTTTTAGCTTTCAGTGTAATTATTATAATTTAATAAGTAGAAAAAAGAACTTTTTTTAAATTAAAGTTTGATTTTAAATGCAATAACAGTGTTTTACCCATAGACTGTAATAAGTGGTCTTTTGCTGCCATCTAGTGGTACAATGACAAAACTTGAACTGCTTTAAATTTTGTATATTGGTTTAGAATCATGCCTCATGTGCTTGAACAGCTGAGGTTTAAGTTTTATACAATCTGCTTCTTGTATATTGTAGTTGTTATTATTATTACTCGCTACACATTATATTTTGTTATTGTCTCTATTCTGCTATAATAAGTATCTGCCTATATCATTTTAATTTGTTGTAAATACACTACTATTATAATATTATAATAGTAGTAAAGACTATATTTATAGTTTGAATACTAATATAGTATTACTCATACTATAACTATAGTCTCATACATAGGTATGCACATTATATTTCATATTATATTTGCTATTATTAATCTTATCAAATATAATGTATTATTTTATTCTACTATAATAATGTGTGATTTATTCCTTTTTTAATAACGTTTTTATTCACGTTTATATAGATAGACTACTGTGTACATTATGGTTTGCAATTGTTTACTGTAAAATCTCTCTTTAAGAGTTAAGATCTGGAGCAACTCTAACACTCCACAAGGTGCATGGAAACAAACATAACAAAACTGTAAGATTGAAGAGGATTTCAGCACTACTTGTGATAAAGGAGATACATTTATTGATAATACAGCTCTTTTTATAGCATAACATGATACGTTTCAGCTTCCTTTTAAGTAGCTGGAGTTTTTCACACCATCAAATTATAATAAGTTCATAAATATAAGCGTTATTGTATTTTGTATGGGAGAAAACAGCAGCTCCTCCATTCAGTTGCGTCTGTTTATATATGACACATATTTTAGAGATA
Source organism: Danio kyathit (assembly GCA_903798195.1). Lineage (NCBI taxonomy): Eukaryota > Metazoa > Chordata > Actinopteri > Cypriniformes > Danionidae > Danio > Danio kyathit. The sequence goes on from CAIGQS010000269.1 coordinate 1,514,452, forward strand.
TCTACAACATCATTAGAGATATCTTCAAATGAGTTTTGACTTGTCAAAATATATTTATAAACATCTCGAATGTGATTTTTTACTAGTACAATCGTAATTGCAGATATCTCTAATTGTGATTCTAACTAGTCGATTTATAATTATCACTCGTCAAAATATAATAAGAGATATCTCTAAATATATTTGTGGATAGTCCAAACAAAGGTTTAAATGCAAAAATGGCTTGCCATAGAGCAGAGCTACAGACGCCTGCTTGCATTTTGCTTAAATGGGCTTTTCTTTGGGAGAAACGCTTAACACTTCATTACCTGCGACTCGTTTGTGTTCTGACCATTTGTGCTTGGCTGTACACTATATCAATAAAGTGTTTAGACTTTTAAAAACACTGTTGTAACACATTGAGCCACTAAATATTGTTCTTATCATGTTTTTCAACAGGAGGAAAACACAGATTACTTCCAAACACTTCAAATATAGTCTGTGTTAGTAAATGCAAGGCTATTTATGAAATCCAGGCATAACACGGTATGACAACGCTTCAGATGTCTGTTTTATAGCCGACAGCTAATCAATCTGTCAGATTCTGAAGTGCATTACAGCTCTAAAGAAAATGATAAATGATAAATTATCTTAAATAAACTAAATACATTCATAGATATGGTATATAAGTACAGAAGTTAACTCACCTGGGAAATTGAGGCCATGTGAATGGTTTGTGAGCACAATTAAGTGTACACAGCATGCTATAGTATCTGATAATTATAGGAAATAATTCCAAAAGGCAGCTGACTGTGTAAAGCCACATAAAACAAAACAAAAATACGATGTATTTGCCGAGTTCAGTGGCTAATCAGCCGGAATGACATGACGGCGACCAGCGAGACATAGCTGTCACTCAAATGGCCACACCCTTAATTATGCAGACTTAATATAATTTAATAAAAATGAAATGAAAAATTCACCCTCTCACAGTTGTCATGAAGGGAATTATTAGCTACATGCACCAAAACCATCTTTTGTACCAGGCTGTAAACAAGTTTTAACTGCTGTAAAATTGGCCAATTCAGTGAACATCTGGACTTCCTGGAGCCAGCCACCAAAGGCGAGTCAGTGAATTGCAGTTTCAGTTACTTCCATATTGGCTTCACAAGGAAGAGCGGGAGATTGCCGCTTTATGGATAACCAGCGATCTGTACAGGCTGGATGGCTGGTGATCGTGACATATTAAACAATTAATTGAAATGAATTGAAATAAATCTAATTTGATTGTATGATTTGGAATTGAATGTTTTATGAGATTATTAAAAAAAAAATTTGCATTTATTTTGCGTTTAAATTAAGAATTTTGCAAGATCACAAAAAATTGCGACTTTTTGTTGATTTTGTGTTGGATTCAGCGATCACAAAAAAGAAGTATAGAAGTGTCTTGAAAATATCTAGTCAAATATTATTTACTGTCATCATGGCAAAGTTAAAATAAATCAGTTATTAGAAATGAGTTATTAAAACTATTATGTCTAGAAATGTGTTGAAAAAATCTCTCTGTTAAACAGAAATTAGGGAAAAAAAATAAACGGGGGCGAATAATTCAGGAGGGTTAATAATTCATACTTCAACTATATATATATATATATATATATATATATATATATATATATATATATATATATATATATATATATATATATATATTGAGTCCTTGTTGAGTGTTTGAGTGTGTTTGCTGATCTCTGTGATTGATCAATAAGGAGAGGTCATCAGGATGTGTGTTTTCATCACTGCTGTTCACATGAGCAGAAACAGCAGTCAGCATCTTCATAACACAAAGACATGTGTGATTGTCCAACTGTGTGATGTGGACTCTTGCTGTGTTTGTAGATTGTCTGGCTGTATGGTGACAGAGGAAGGCTGTGGTTTTCTGTCTTCAGCTCTGAGTTCAAACCCCTCACACCTGAGAGAGCTGGATCTGAGCTACAATCATCCAGGAGATTCAGGAGTCAAGCTGCTCTCTGAAAAACTGGAGGATCCAAACTACACACTGGACAAACTCAAGTATGTGGAGCATCACTGCCCTTGTGCTTTTACACTGAATGACTTTAAAAACAAACTAAAAAGGTATTCTCTGATATTCAGTTTTCTGTGAGGGTTATGGGGTTTGAACACACAGAAGATACAGCTTGTAGAGTATTACAGTAATGTCTAGAAGAGCAAATAATTCAGTATGAAATTAATCCAAATCTGTACAAATGTTTGGGTGTATTGGGGCAGTTCTGACATAAACCGGGACACACTGTACAGTTTCAGCATTTGAGCTGAGCAGAGAAACTTCTTCATACATTTCTGCTGAAGAATATATATAATTAATTATATATATTATATAAGAATATATATTATATAAGAATATATATATATATATATATATATATATATATATATATATATACATACATACAGTTGAATTCAGAATTATTAGCCCCGTTTATTTTTTTTCCCCAATTTCTGTTTAACGGAGAGATTTTTTCAACACATTTCTAAACATAATAGTTTTAATAACTCATTTCTAATAACTGATTTATTTTATCTTTGCCATGATGACAGTAAATAATATTTGACTAGATATTTTTCAGTGCCATTTAAAGGCTTAACAAGGTTAATTAGGTTAACTAGGCAGGTTAGGGTAATTAGGCAAGTTATTGTATAATGATGGTTTGTTCTGTAGACTATCGAAAAGAAAATTAGCTTAAAGGGGCTAATAATTTTGTTCTTAAAATGGTTTTTAAAAAATTAAAAACTGATTTTATTCTAGCCGAAATAAAACAAACAAGACTTTTTCCAGAAGAAAAAATATTATCAGACATACTGTGAAAATTTTCTTTCTCTGTTAAACATCATTTTGAAAAAATCTAAATCAAATCAGCAGGATGCCCTTCTGGATCTTTCATTTCGAAGACACTACTGACTATGCTTACATGGACATCTGTAATCTAGTTATTTGCCTTAATAGACAATAATATAATTAAGGTGTTTATGTGAAGTGCTTTCATGTAAGAGTTTCCTGTAATTTTGGGTGACTTTAACTGCAGTTCGGCAGTCTCACTTTAACTCATGAACATTTCATTTATGCTCCTGTGACAAACTGGGGTATTAAACGCAAATAAGGAGTAAGGACTGGTGAGAGTGTTATGGAATTTAATAACATATACCGAAAGGAAAGAAAAAAAATTCCGCTTTTGTGTGTGTGTGTGCGTGTGTGTGTTTGTGTGTAGTCCTTTACTGACAGCCGCATGTGTGGATCTTGTCGAAAATATGGCGAAAAGTCCTACATGACGGTATATATATATAACTGTTATAAAATGAACATTTGGATTCCTCTTGTCGATTCCTGTGCACAAATTTGTATTTTTTCACTTGGTAATCTGTCAGGAACTTCTGCGCTGGTGAGCAGCTTTAATAATCTAACCATAGTTTAGAGATGGACTGCAACATGTGCTCAAAGGCTGCATGTGGTGAAGAATGATGGCAAAGCTAATCATTGTAATAAATGAATGTTGCAGCAGGGGGTCTCCATCAACATGAGCAGTATCTGCGGTCGGTTCACAAACATCAAATATAAAGAACGCACTGTATTAGATTAATTGTGCATCCCGGGTGTAACCAACAAGTGTTGTGTGCAGTGTTGCCAACTTAGCGACTTTGTCGCTAGATTTAGCGACTTTTCAGACCCCCCTAGCGACAAATTTTCAAAAAAGCGACTAGCGACAAATCTAGCGACTTTTTTGTGTGTTACTGGAGATTTTTATAGACTGTTGTTTGTCCATTACTGTACCGTTCCTACTCTTCTCAACGAGCTGCGGGTGATGTCGTCGGCCCCTCCCCCGTCTCAGAGCACTGACAGGCAGCCCAGTCCTAGTACAGCAGCCTCTCCCACCTGCAGCCTGACAGCAGATCACCCCTCTGCGTACCGACGGCAAATGATTTAGCATCGGCAGTGTGAAGGTATTTCCCTTGTACAGTCAAAGCGATCTGCTTCTCCTTTATTTGAACAATTTGATTTGACCGTTTATTCTTTTCTTGTTCACAATCAGAGATGTTTTAAGTGAGAGTTTCAGAACTTGTCTGAGTTTATTACGTCTGAGCGATTACTGCAAATTCACTACTCATCTATAATGATATACTGTACTCAAACAGCAATAGATTTAGTTAAATTGACATGCTTACCTAAAGCGTAGTGCAAATATAAATGCCCCATTTATTTACCATAGGCTGTTAAACAAACAGAAATGGTAGAACGTGATGACGTCAGTAATATGCAAATTAGCGTATGACGTAATCTAGCGACTTTTAGCGACTTTTCGGACAGAGCTTAGCGCCTTTTCGTTGAAAAAAGTTGGCAACAGTGGTTGTGTGTTTTAGTTGAAGTGTTTTGAGCCTGTAGCTGAGCAGCTCAGTGCCAGCTTTAGTTTATTATCTGAAGGTGAAACTAAACAGCGCATTCTCTCCACCCCCTCATTCATCAACAGATTTAGACTCATACTCTTAGCCTTTGTCATTCATAATCTTTGTATTGGAGTCTAGAGAATGTATAAAGTAGAATGTTCTTTTAACAGTCCCAATATGTTTACTCTTTTCCTTCTCGTCACCTTGGAATTATAAGGTTCTATCTGCGTTCTGAATGATCTTGAGATATTGAGCTTCAAAGTTTTTGCATTCCATAGCAAACAGTATGTGTGTATCATTTATTTTTTAAATAAAAAGTCTTACAATGTAAAAAACTTATAAAAAAAAAACATCCAAGAATGTAAAGAATTTGTCATTTAATAAGAATATGTCAATAACTCAATTTTGACAAAAATGTGAGATAGAACTTTATAATTCTAAGGTGACGTTCTGCTAAACTCTTCTGTCATTTTTCTTCTGCAATTCTGATTTTATAAATCTGCTTCATTCTTTTCTATCTGAAACTCATGCAGCGCCATAAACTGGTGTTTTTCCATAAGATGCAGCTTTGAGAATGTTTTATTTCATGTTTATAGTCTTCAATGTGCTTTTAATAATTGTATTCTACTCAATTTAGCCTCTCATTCAAAAGCTGATTTTACAGCTACAAACACACTAATGTTGTTTTAATGCAGTCTTTAATGCATTCATATGATCTATTGTTGATCAGCCAATCAGAATCCAGCATTCAGCAGACACTGTAAATGTCTTCTAGTAATGAATCTGCATAATGAGTGATGTTTGATCAGAATAATTCTGACTGCAGATCTGCTGAAAATAAAGTGTGTTTAGTGTTTGTTTACTGACTGAATGGCAATCTGTGTGTGTTTACAGTCTGGATCATGGAGGAGAGAAGAGGATTACAGCAGGACTGCGCAAGTGTATGTCCACACACACACACACACACTCTCTCTCACAAACACACACTCTCTCACAAACACACACTCTCTCACAAACACACACACACACACACACATACATACATGTACACAGCTGTAGTGAGTGTTGTTATGTTATAAATGTGTCTGTTCTTGTGTTCAGATGTCTGTTTTCTCACACTGGATTCAAACACCGCGCACACTTATCTCATTCTGTCTGAGGAGAACAGAGAGGTGAAGTATGTGAAAGAGAAACAGCCGTATCCTGATCATCCAGACAGATTTGATGATTATCTTCAGGTGTTGTGCAGAGAGAGTGTGTGTGGACGCTGTTACTGGGAGATTGACTGGAGTGGAGATGATTATGTGTATATATCAGTGTCATATAAGAGCATCAGGAGGAAGGGAAGAGGTGATGAGTGTAGGTTTGGATCTAATGCTCAGTCCTGGAGTTTGTTCTGCTCTTCCTCCAGATTCTCATTTATACACAATCACACACACACTGATCTCCAAATAATGCAGCTCAGCAGGAGAATAGGAGTGTTTGTGGATCACAGTGCAGGAACTCTGATCTTCTACAACATCTATAGAAACACAATGAGCCTCATCCACTCAGTCCAGACCACATTCACTGAGCCGCTCTATGCTGGGTTTACTGTTTATTCTGGATCATCAGTGAAACTGAGCTGAAGACCGAGAGACTGAGGGGAGATTTACCCACAATCTTCTGCAGGATCAGTCAGCAGCAGTAAAATGTTCTGGTGAGATGATGGTCTCTTCTGTATGTTCTGGTGAGATGATGGTCTCTTCTGTATGTTCAGCTCAATTTCAGTCTCTGAGAGGATAAATGTATGTCAAACTTCATTCTAGAACTGTGCCCGCAAGGTTTTGAAACGGTAGAATAAATGTCCATAATCTTAGAGAACTGGAGTATGTTCCCAATCTTATGCTCTCTTCAACCCCCCTCTTAAAGTCTTTTGATGGTGCCAGTTTTAAGATGGTGCTTATAAACACCAGATCTATTTCAAACAAGACGTTTTTATTAAATGATTTTATTTCCTTACGAGAACTGGACATTTTGTGCATAACTGAAGCTTGGCTTAGTGCTGGTGACACTGACTTTCTTATTGGAAGTTTCTCCAACAGACTTTAATTTCTTAAGCACTCCCGGTCTCTCTGGCAGGGGTGGGGGACTCGCTACTATATTAAAAAATATAATGAAATGTCGCCCGCTGGCAGTTCAGGACTACTCTAGTTTTGAGTTGCAGCTCGTTAGAATAGACTGCTGTTGTCCGATTATTTGTGCACTCATATATAGACCTCCAAAATACAACAAAATGTTTATTTTTAGTTTTAGTTTTTACTTACAATTGTACCAAGTTTTAAGAAATCTTAGTACTTGGTGACTTTAATTTGCATATTTGCTGTCCTAAAGAACCTATGGTGGAGGAATTTTTACATATTTTTACACACTTTAGATTTGATGCTATCTTTAGAGATTCCTATCTCAAATATAGACATTGAACATGGTTGTCTGTCTGATCACAATCCAGATGTTTTTGATATTTCAATTCCCAGCCCCTTTTCAAATAACAAACCACCAGACCGCCGTGTTCGTTGCCTGAATCATTCAATGGCTAGTGTATTTATTAAGGCTTACTCACTATTTCCATCTTTGTCCCTTGGTTTGGAAATAAATGAGTCAATGTCAATATTTAATCCCACTTGTAATGATCCCAGATAGCAAGAACATTTGGGCCAAATGTGGGTGATAGCTGGCACATGTGGCTTAGTTATGGCATGGCTGAACAGATATGGGCCAGATTATTACCATATATGTTTTGCCATACATTCAGAAAAGGCGGGAATGTTCTTCTGGTTCACAGCTCCTTTTGCAGTATGTGGGCCAGATAACAAAAAACACATCAGATCCTAGTAAGGCTCAGCTTTGGCTGACATCGGTAAACATCGACTTCTGGCTGACTTTGGGACTGCATTTGGAAAACATGTGAAACTGAACACAGGTGTATCGTTAGCAGACATCTGCCACACCACACTTCAGTTGCCAAGACTTCTGTGTGAGTTTGACATTCTTCCCTCCTGTCATTTGCTTCAGGTAAGTGATAATTTGGCATTTAAAGTGAGTTTACTTAAATATTCAATATTGAATATAAAAGTTGGAACTCATTGAGTGATTAGTTTTTCATTTCATTAAGAAATGCGTCGAGTTAAATAGTATTTTCCTCTTTAAATGTGATGTTTACATAACGTTAGCGCTCCAAAAGTTTGCTGTTTAAATTAATGTTAACATTAAAGTTATTGCCAATTTCCAATTATGACAAAATACGGTTTATTTATTATAGATAAATATCAATTTGTGTAAATGTTCAGTCACGCTTTAGTGTGGTTTAGTAAGGTTTAAAATAAAAGCGATCCCATTAGGCCTAACATGATAGTGGAAGCAATAAAAAAATCAGCTATAGTCTTATAATTGTAAAATGTACTAACAATAGCGGTATAATGTTTCTGTACAATATAGAGCCGAAACTCAACAACTAACATTTATGAATCAACAAATTTTTGTTGTCTAATGGTCATTTGATATCATTAAATGTAATGTAACTGACTTGAATAACCTGGTTTGACCAGCGTGGTGCTGTATCGGAGACAGTTTTCAGCTCTTCTGGGTTCAATTCAAAAAAAGAAGAGTGACCTTTACTCTTAATAACAAACTGGACAACAAAAATGACAGCACTTAGAAAGCATTTAATCAGAGCGATGTGATAATGGCACGATGTAATCTCTGCAATCGTCACTGCGACCACAGTATGTTCATTTATATTCATTTATTTTACAAATCTGTACACATAATCTAATATGTCAAAACCTGGAAAGTGTCAAAAATGAGATCTAGGCAATGTGGGCTGAACATTTAAGTCAAGTGCAGGCCAAAAGATAATGACCTAGTAACTAGTGCTTGGGTTAATGTTCACAAAGCTGGAACACTAGATTTGCAGAAAATTTTAAACTGATTTAAAATACTGGGATATTTATCATTAACAATTTATTGCAATTGTTTAAATAATGTGTAATCGGTAAAAAAACAACGAGTTTGAAATTTGTCAATATTTGAAAATATATAATATTTGAATGAATATTTAAAAATGTAACAGATTATATGTATTTGGTTACATCACACAGTTTAGCATTTTGATTTGTATTGTAATTTTGAAGATGTACCTCCAGGTTGTATTACTGATCATATTATTTAAATCTTTCAAAATTTACTTAAATTTTTTCTTTTTAGTGCAAGCGGGATCACATTGGAATTCCATATTGTGCGCGCTCACATTTCCCAAGCTCACCCAGTTGAAAACCATGAGTTACACAGCAAGAACTGACTTCAGGCTTTGTATGGAATATACATTTCTGTAAACTAATAACCTCAGACAAACACAGAACATCCAAACACTGCAGTGCTTTTTCATATTATGGATGTCGGTGGTTACAGGTATCCAGTTTTCTTCTAAATGTCTAAATGACTTCTTTTGTGTTTAAAAAAAAAAAAGACAAACAGGTTTGGAGCAAGTGAATGATGACAGAATTTTAAATTTTGAGTGAACTCTTTGTCTTTTAAATATGTCAAGCTTCTGTGATCAACCCATTGTAATGTTTTTCAGTGAATATTAAATTAAAAGCTGCAGTTTATTTTGTATTTTTTTAGGTATATTTAATGTTTTAAAAGTCACTTTAAAGTAATTAGTAATTTGACTTTTACATGAAGTAATCTATTACTAATGTTTACTTTTTACATCTGTAATCTATTACTTTTTTAAGGTAACTTACCTAACACTGTATATGTATATACACTACCAGTCAAAAGTTTGGGGTCAGTTTTTTTTTTGTTTGTTTTTTTTAAAGAAAATTATTCTGTTCATCAAGGCAGCATTTATTAAATGTAAAAAAGAAAGTCCTAAATATTTATTCAAATTGTAAATAAATTGTAAATGCTTTCTTATTGTACGTAGTTTTAAATGAAATGATTACTCCAGTCATTATTGCTTTTATTACTATTACCATTCATAATAATATTCATTTCTTTCTTGTCGGCTTTGTCCCTTGCGGGGTCGCCACAGCGGAATGAACCGCCAACTTATCCAGCACGATTTTACGCAGCGGATGCCCTTCCAGCCGCAACCCATCTCTGGGAACTTCCACACACACATTCACACTCATACACTACGGACAATTTAGCCTACCCAATTCACCTGTACTGCATGTCTTTGGACTGTGGGGGAAACCGGAGCACCCGGAGGAAACCCACGCGAACCCAGGGAGAACATGCAAACTCCACACAGAAACGCCAACTGACCCAGCCCAGCCGAGGTTCGAACCTGCGACCCAGCGACGTTCTTGCTGTGAGGCAACAGCACTACCTACTGCGCCACTGGGTTGCCCTTAATAATAATAATAATAATAATAATAATAATAATAATAATAATAATAATAATAATAATAATAATAATAATAATAATAATAATAATAATAGTTAATATTAGAGTGATATCCGAAGGATCATGTGACTCTGAGGACTGGAGTAATGAAGCTGAAAACTCATGTTTAAAATCACAGGAATAAAGGATTCATTTAAATGATAAACTACTTTAGAACAGTTATTTTATAGTGCAATAACATTTCACAATTTTACAATTTGTACTGTGTTTTGATGAAATAAATGCAGCCTTGGTGAGCAGGAGAAGCAATCATACTGACCCCAAACTTTTGATTATATATATATATATATATATATATTTTTTTTTTTTTAAACCTATGTACATTTATATGTATTTATGCATGTATTATATCATCTTTGCATCAAATATATTTATATATATATATTTATTTCTATTTTGTATTTTTCTGTTTGTATGTTGTTAAAATGTTATCTAACTCTTTATCTGTCCATATTTTGTTCAATAATTGTTTTATCTGAATGTAATTTGCATTGATTAAAGTAAACTATTTGATTGTAATTTTTGTTGTGTGATTTACTCAGTTAATATATGTGGTCAGCCACATGTGGGCCACAGAACTCAGCCTTACTAATCTTGAATACAAGGCCCATATCTGGGCCACATAAAAAATGTATTACTTGGCTCAAGCTTGGTGGAGCTGTGGCACTGCATTGGTTCAGTTCTGGCTAAAAGGATGTGGGCCAGTTCTGGGCCGGGGAACACTAACTGATCTGGGCCACATCTTAGCTGTTGATTTGGGCCAGATCAGGGTCAAAGGAAATTTGTTGACTGGGATATTAAACACTCTAGAATATTCTTTCTGTCTTGTAGCTAATAGAAAGGAGGCTGAGGAGAGATGGTTAATTTATTTGACTTTAAACCACACAATCTGTCACAGTTGTAAGTGATTGTTGTCAGGTAAATTTAGATTCTTTGTATGTTTTTTGTTTTGCATGCAGACGAAGTTCCTTCTGCCTTAACTAACAAACAGTGTATGAATTTGTCTGCACTTTTCCATATTTGAATTTCACTATTGTATCACAAAACAATCTGTTATTTATTTTATTTTTAAAGTAGCTGTATAAGGTCCATCTTCAAAGACAAATAAAGTCACATGAGCATCACCTTAAGGTGAGAAATGTACAGGAAATAAATGTTACGTGTTGAAAGTTGTGTGTGTATAAAGCAAGGTAAAAATCTAATCATTCATTTTATTTCAGGAAATAAAGAAATGAACAGTGCTTCGGACCAAACTATTTAATTAATTTGACAAATCATTTCTCTTAGAACTCTTCCATCTCATTGGTCTGCTTGGGTCACTGAGGGTTCCTCTGGGTCAGGCTGAGTGCAGGGTAGGGTGTCATCATATACAAAAAGGGTATCCTCTGTCCTCCAGCAAGTAACCAATGTAGTGCCCAGTAATGATTGAGGTGTATAATACAAATATAGTAAATAAAATTAAAAAAAACATTGTGTAAATCAAATGTATCCTGTTGTAATGTGTGTCATAATGAAGACTCCCTGAAAATTCTGGTATCATGTACAGACCCTGGACATTTAGCCTCAACCAGGTGATGAGGTGGGGTCATCACATATGAACTATTGTTAGTGGAAGCAGTAATGAGTTTAATAGTTGTAACACCAACAGATTAAGGACAGAAAATTAAGTTGTTAATATTAAAAATGTTAAAAATGTTTCATATTATCAGTGTCCTTTATTGACTGATGGAAAGAGGCTGCAATTAATGCACCCAATAGCATCTGGAAACCCTAAAAAAAATGATATCAAAAAAATGTATCAAGGGTGTGTGTGAGCAGTGAATAGATATATACATATGAACGACTACATCTTTAAATATGAATATATTTTCATAGAAAAGACAAAGCTGCCACTTCTTATAATATTATATATAGGCTACAGAAAAAAAAGTGAGGGGTGCAGAGAGAGAGAGGAAGAGAAAAAAAAATCTCTATGTGAGATTTGAACTCGGTCTGCTGTGAGCACCGTTGTACTTTAGGGGCGCACTGACCACTACACTATTGCCGCGCTCTAACACATTTGAGTAATGATACTCAGTAGTTTATGGCCGATGAACTGTACAAAAGTGTATAAAATAGTTCAGTGCCAGGCATAGTGTACAGATGGACGCGCTATTGCCACATTGTACAGTAAAATACCCTGACGCAAAAAACAAAGAGCTGCACTGAGCAGTATGTTAACCATGGTAAGCGCAGATCTGCGTAGCGATTTGTCACGTTTGATTTGAAAAGGTTTATTAAATACATTAATGATTCTTTTGAAAAACGAAAACGCTCATTCAAATATTTATTTGGTTATGAAAAGAACTATGCACTTACAAACCTCTCACGATGAAAAAACTGTATATCTGTGCTTCTACGTCCATCAAAATTTTCATCAAAAGAGCATGCAATGCTCAGTAAACTCTCTGAAACAGACTAACTCTGGAACATAACCTGCTACCGAGCAGGTTATCTTCAGAGAGTAAGTTGCTATGGCTACTTACCATACCCCAGAAGTTACCTCCGAATTTGGAACCAAATCTGAGGTTATCCACTTACTTACTCTCAAATTTACCCGGGTATGTCACATAACCTGCTTTCTGGAATACCCCCCAGGTGCTGTAAGTTTATTTAAATCCTTCATTTGGCCGCTGTTATATATTTACGAGGCAAGACCACAACATGTCATCAAGCGTGCTTTACTTCTGTATCAACAACCATCATCACAACAATACATCACATGACTTATATAGTTGTCAAGAACCAATGAACAGCCAGACCCACACCCAGATCATTACAAACACACATTATCCCAATACATCACATCACCTTCCCCTTTAAGACAATCATTACATAAAACAAACATCACATTAATAGAATTGACATTAATTTGTTTCCACTTAGTCTCTGAAACGTTGTGGTAATTTAATAGTTCGTTTAGATCGACGTAGCCCAACTGGGCTTGCAGCCCCAGATACAGGGAGTTCAGCTGGAAGTCCAAAATCACATTCAACAGCTGGAGATTCTGTTAACCCTGATTGTTGGCTGCTTGACTCAGGCAACTCTTTTTCAGAACTTGGTTCCTCTGAAGAGCTGTACGAACTCAACTGATCAGTTTCTGAGGAAGAATGATGTGGCCTCAACTGATCACCATGCCGTCTATACATGGTGGTTGATAATGGATCACACACCTTATATGATACTGGTCCAGTCTGCTGCACCACCACTCCAGACAACCATTTTGGATCTCCTCCAGCTGTATTACGCAGGAAAACAGATTCATTAACAGCAAAGGACCTTTCCCGTGCCTTCTGATCATGTAAGTGTTTTTGCAAATATTGCTTCCTGCGAACAACTTCATGAATATTTGGTTTCAGGAAATCCAACCTGGTACGGACATGTCTCCTCAAGAAAAGATCAGATGGTGATTGGCCAGTGGTACAATTTGGGGTGGTGCGATAGCGCAATAAAAATAAAGATATTTTATCTTCAATGCACATCTGTTAATTTTTTAGTTTTTTCATGCCCACCTTAAAGGTCTGGACATATCTCTCTGCCAACCCATTAGTGGCTGGATGTCTAGGTGCCCCAGTACAATGCAAAATGCCATTCCTTCTTACAAATGTCTGAAATTCATCTGAAGTAAAAGTAGTTGCATTGTCCGTCACAATCTGTTCTGGTAATCCATATGCCGAAAACAATCGTTTCAGTCTGGTAATTGTAGCTAGAGATGTAATGTGTGACATTCGGAAGACTTCTAACCACTTTGAATAAGCATCCACTACAATCATAAACATATTGTTCAAGAAAGGGCCAGCAAAATCTATGTGCAGACGTTTCCAAGACTCACCAGGAAATTCCCATGGATGAAGAGGAACTTGACTGGGCACTCGTTGTTCTTGTTGACAAATTTCACACTCTTTGCAACATCTTTCCACATCCATATCAATTTCGGCCACCACACATACTTGCGAGCCAGGGCTTTCATTTTAACAATGCCAGGGTGTCCTGAATGCAATTCATGCAACACAGATTTCCGAAGTTTAAAAGGTACAATCACCCGTGTCCCCCATAGCACACAACCCTGTTCCATTGATAACTCATCTCTTTTTGTCTGAAACACCTCCAACTCTTCTGCCACTTTACTTGGCCAACCTTCCATTATATACTGGGCAACTTTAGATAGATATTGATCTCTTCTAGTTGCTCTAGCAATCTGTGATGCATTTATAGGGGCCTCATGTAGATGATTAGTTAGCAGGGTATTAATATGTGCTGACATGGCTTCTGTGCCCACATCTGTAATTTCAGGCAATGGGACTCGTGATAATCCATCAGCATTTCCATGCTTCTCTGCCTTGCGGTAACAAATGTGGTAATCATAGGCTGCTAAAATTATTGCCCACCTCTGAATATGGGCAGCAGCCATCATTGGGAAGTGTTTATGTTCCCCAAATAAAGTCACAAGAGGTCTGTGATCAGTCATCAACTTAAATGATCGTCCCCACAGATATTGATGAAACTTTTTTACTCCAAAAATAATGCCCAACGCTTCTTTCTCAATCTGAGAATACTTATTTTCTGCAGGTGACAAAGTACGTGAAGCATAAGCAATAGGGCGTTCCTCACCATTGGGCATTGTATGCTGCAACACTGCTCCGATTCCATATGCTGAAGCATCACATGCTAGTGTCACAGGTAACTCTGGATCATAGTGTACTAACACTTTATCGCTGGTCAACAGTTCTTTGCACTTCTCAAATGCACTTTGTTCTTTCTTCCCCCAATACCAGACCACTTGCTCTTTTAAAAGTCTATACAATGGTGCCAGCACTGTGCTCTGATTTGGTACAAAACGTCCATAATAATTAACCAAGCCTAAAAAAGCTCGCAATTCTTTTACATTTAAAGGTGCTGGAGCATCCTGGACAGCCTTCACCTTGTCTTTTGTTGGATACACTCCTCCTTCATCCATCACATGACCCAGATATTCAATTTGAGTCTGGCCCCACTCACACTTACATTTTTTTACCCTTAATCCAGAGTCTTGTAACCGCTGGAGCACTTGGCAGAGAATTGATAGATGCTCTTGTTCATCTTTTCCCACAATCAACAAATCATCCAAATATACAACAACTCTCAGGTCTTTCATCAAATTTTCCATAATACGCTGGAAAATAGAAGGGGCTGAACTAATGCCAAAAGCCAGACGATTATAGACATAAAGTCCCTTGTGAGTGTTGATTGCTGTGTATTTCTTTGAGGCATCGTCAAGCAAAACTTGCTGGTATGCCTGAGCTAAATCAATTTTAGAGAATACTTTTCCTCCACTTAAAGTAGCCAAAACTTCTTCAATTCTTGGTAACGGGTACGTTTCGGTGTTGGCAACTTGATTTACAGTGACCTTATAGTCTCCACATAACCGAATGGTTTTATCTTTTTTTACCACAGGAACAACTGGAGCAGCCCATTCACTTTACGTAACTGGAGATATAATATTTGCTTTCTCCAATCGCTCAATTTACTTTTCCACCTGTTCCTTCATGGCAAAAGGTAGTGGACGACTCTTGAAAAATTTTGGCTGAACATCTGGTTTTACTGAAATTGAAGCTTTAATATCCTTCAAAGTTCCCAGCTCATCCCTGAAGACTTCATTGTATTTCTCAAGCACTTCCTGAATTGATGCAGGCCGTTTCAACTGATACACATGGTGAATTCCTTTCCAATTCAACTTAATTTTATGCATCCAATTCCTACCACACAAATTGGGTCCGTTACCTTCAACCACAAGCAAAGCCAATTCATTTGTTTGATGTTCATACTGAACAGTGGCTCTGAGTTGTCCCAAAACTTTAATGCTTTCACCTGTATAAGTCTTTAATTTTACTCCAGCTCTTTCCAGTGGCACATTAGCAAATAACTGCTTGTATGTTTGGTGTGAAATTATACTCACAGCAGCTCCCGTATCAACTTCCATCAGTAAATCTTGCTGATTCACAGTAAAATTGACTTTAAACTTCTGTTTTTCCGAATCACTCAACAGGGAAAACATTTCCAATTCTGGCTCTTCGGCGCACATATAAGCCGTCACTTTGCGCTTACTCACGCGCTTACTTTTATTCTGGTAAAACTTCTCTTTTTCTCTGCACGCTTTTTTTATGTGCCCGAATTTTCCACACTGATGGCATTTAGAACTCTTAAAATAGCATTCCTGTGGCTTATGATTGCTACCTTTACATCGATAACATGCATACCTCTGGTGATGCGCGGTTTCCACTTTGTGTACAGCCACTGCATCCTCTGCTTTCCTCAGCTGTTGCGTATCCCGGTCAGCTGTTTCCATACTGAGAGCAATTTCAAATGCTCGTGCAAATGTGAGCGCATCCTCCGAAAGCAATCTTCGTTGGCATGCTTCACTCTGTATTCCGCTAACAAAACGATCACGCAACGCTTCATCCAAGCTTGCTCCAAAATCACATTTTGACGCACATTGTTTGAGTTCGGCCACATACTGGGACACAGTTTCATGAGGCTTTTGTATGCAGTGCTGAAATCGGAAGCGTTCAGCTATTATTAGCGGCTTGGGTTCAAAATGTGCTTGTAGAATATCAACAATTTCTCTAAATGTCTTATCCTTCGGCTTTAAAGGTTGAACCAAATTCCGCAATAGCCCGTAAGTGGAAGCACCAACAGCACTTAGCAATGTCGCTACTTGCTTGGTATCATCCACATCATTAGCAATCATGAATAATTCCACTCGCTCAATATATGCTGACCAGGACTCATTTTCTGGTTTATACTCATCTAATCTTCCGATTTGGGCCATCTCCACACAATTATCCTCGTCGCCAGTTTGTTATATATTTACGAGGCAAGACCACAACATGTCATCAAGCGTGCTTTACTTCTGTATCAACAACCATCATCACAACAATACATCACATGACTTATATAGTTGTCAAGAACCAATGAACAGCCAGACCCACACCCAGATCATTACAAACACACATTATCCCAATACATCACAGCCGCTTACACACTTCCTCGTATCACAGCTCTGGTGCAAGTATTGTTTATCGTATTCATTTCATTTGGGAGGGGTGGGACAAAAAAACCCACAGGTAAACAATTAAGGGTACAAGGGCGTTGTTTCTGTCGGTGCTGTGTCAATGTGAGGTAAGCTGCGCTTGGGTCCTGGTGCTGCGCCTCTTTTAAATAACCAGCTCTTGACAGCTGTTTTCACTTACGACCATATCACCCTGCATATACCTGATCTCGTCTGAATTCTGAAATAAAGCAGCGTTGGGCCTGGTTAGTACTTGGAACGGCGACTGCCTGGCAATACCAGGTGCTGTAAGCATATTTCATTCCTTCATTTGGCAGCTAATACATTTCCCGGTGTCAGCTGTGGCGCTAGTATTGTTTATCGAATTCATTTTATTTGGAAGGGGTGGGACAAAAAAAACATAGGTAAACAATTGAGTGGAAAAGGGCTTCGTTTCTGTCGGTGCTGTGTCAATGCGAGGTAAGCTGTGCTTGGGTCCTGGTGCTGCGCCTCTTTTAAATAACCAGCTCTTGACTGCTGCCTTTGTTTACAGCCATACCACTCTGCATATACTTAATCTCGTTTGAACTCAGAAGTAAAGCAGGTTTGGGCCTGGTTAGTTCTTGGATGGGAGACTACCTGGGAATGCCAGGTCCTGTAAGTGTAGAATGGTATTTTGACCACAGCGATTCGAACTGTAGTTCTGCCAAATGACTAAAAAGTTATCAGCATGATGGTAAAAATACTGTACATTTCTAGTCAAACCATTCTTCTGCAATCTTATACCAAAAACGGAAATAAGGGCAGTATTAATAGCTATAAATGTTGCTATTATGTGACTGTATTGTATTGCAATATGGAGCAATTAATTGTTGATGTTAAATCAAAAGTAATTCACAAATACTTGAAAATGAAATTATTTAATGACAATAATACTCTATGCTTACAACTGCAGTAGTTACAAATAACTGTCTAAAATTATAAATCATGAAATGATTAAAACATATAAATTGTACCCAGCTTAAATGTAAATTTAAAGTTACCAGAGATAGAGGGAGAGATAGAGAGCCAGAGAAGATAACCTTCAGAGAAGAAGAGGAGCAGAGCTCAGGAAAGCGCAGAGAAGGAAAATAAAAAAAGAGCGGACCAGCAAAAAAGCCAGAGCCAAGTTTTACCAGCTATTTTGTATCTTTCTTGACCATGTGACTAAAGCCCAAATGCTGAGACATTCAAACTGACCAATCAACTTGTGACCCCATTGTAAAACCCCTAAAGTCCACACACCAGGCCCTGATCTTATCAGTATCTGCCTTTGGAGTCAGTATGGACCTTCTTTGGTGAACATATAAACAAATGCATATGATAATTTAGACTCTTACAATCCTTCCCTGGCACCGTTGTGACACATAAAGAGGCAAAAAGGTGACATTAATGATGAAAATATGCTTTGTGTTGTGTGCTGCTGTCATCTTCAGACTTCCTGTTGTGGGTATAAGGTTAGTCAGTCTTTGTTGTCTTTCAGCCCTGTGTGAGAGGCTTTAGTCGAATGGTGTTGCACTGCTTATATGCAAATTGTCCCTCATACCCCCACAAGAATAG
>CAIGQS010000269.1:1533505-1673505 GCA_903798195.1 Danio kyathit
AAGGCTTTTCTTTTCTACGTGTCCTCGTGCTCTTCTCAAAGCTACTACCGAAGTCAGAACAGCTAGTTCTGTATCCAGCGCGTCTCTGTGAGTCTGTGGCGGAGTATTCTCAGTTTCTCGCAAACACAGAACCGGGCCGCCCAGGTAAAGTCCTATATGTGGAAGAGTTGGTGTTGAATTGGGTCTCACACTAAATACACCACGATATGCCATGACCGAATTGTAACGGTTTCTATGAGGCCCGCATGATGTGCGGCACCGCCACCATTCGGTGACTTGCGTTGCTCAGCAACATATCCAGAACAATTTAAAGACCGTAAATAAAGCAGTAACATTAGAGATGTGCTGTTGTTGATCACGCCTGTGTGTTCTACAGTCATAATAGATTTCTAACGTAATGCACCATAACTTAGTGTGAAGTGCATGTTGTTTCACCGTGGCCGAATGAATTATTAGAAAAAATAAATAAATAAAAATAATCGCACACATGTGCAACTAAATAAATTTTCCAGTTCCCACACGTCTATTTTTAGTCGCAAATGCCCTGATCCGCATATAGCAGGAGTTTATGTTCTTGTCCCTCTCTGAAAATTCCTTGCAAGCCATCCGAGTTACTTAATACGGTTGCAAGAGGTTCGATGGCAATGTCAAAGAGCAGAGGGGACAGAGGGCAGCCCTGTCTCGTTCCCCTAGAGCAGGGGTCACCAATCTCGGTCCTGGAGGGCCTGTGTCCCTGCAGGGTTTAGCTCCAACTTGCCTTAACACACCTGCCTGGATGTTTCAAGTATACCTAGTAAGACCTTGATTAGCTTGTTCAGGTGTGTTTAATTAGGGTTGGAGCGAAAATCTGCAGGACACCGGCCCTCCAGGAACAAGTTTGGTGACCCCTGCCCTAGAGAGTGGAAAACATTTAGAAATTATGTTATTTGTTCAAATGGATGCTTGGGGCCTGGAATATAAAATTTTAACCCAGAAACAGAATCCAGGGCCAAAACCTAATTTTTAAGCGCTGTAAATAAATAGATACACTCTATTCTATCAAATGCCATATGGGCATCTAAAGAAATTATAACCTCTGGATTGGTATTATTTTTAGGTGATTAAATAATATTAAATAAGCGAAGAAGGTTGTAAGATAACTGTCTCCCAACAATAAAACCAGTTTGATCTGGGTGAATTATCTTTCTCATGACTGACTCCACTCTGATTGCCAGCACTTTAGCCAGGATCTTATAATCACAGCAGAGTAAGCTGATTGGACGATAAGATTCACATTTAAGTGGATCCTTATCCTTTTTAAGAAGTACTGTTATAACAGCTGATGTCATGGAGGGGGGAGTGATTCTGAGACAAGAGCTTCAGCAAATACCTTGCACAACAGGGCGGTTAGCTTGGCAGAAAACTTCTTATAAAACTCGGCCGGGAAGCCATCAGGGCCTGGTGCTTTTCCGGTTTTCAATTTTTTTATTGCATTTTCAATTTCAGAAGGTGTTATATTTCCTTTTAATGCCAACTGATCTGAATCACAGAGGGATGGTAATTCTAAATGAATAAAAAAAGCTCTCAATACGTTCAATTTCGTTTACCTCAGAGCTGTAAAGAGTTTTATAGAAGTTTTTAAATTGATCATTAATTCCCTGTTGATCAGTAATAATACTGCCATCATCTTTACTAACTGCTGCTATTAAACCAGCTGCTGAGGATTCTTTCAGTTGGTAACACAATAACCTGCCAGCTCGTTCACCATGTTCATAATGAATCTGGCGTGATCTTATGTGGAGATCCTCTGCATTTCACTTGTCAAGGAGTCATATTCCGCTTGCAGAAGAAGTGTTTTCTTATGGAGCTCTTTGGAAAGGTGATGTTGAGTGTAGCTGATCAATTGTATTAATTTTATTCATAATTTCTGTAAGCCGTTTTGACTTTTGATAGGAAATAATTTGTCCTCTTATATATGCTTTCAGAGTGTCCCATAGGATGCTATAACTTATCTCTGGGGATTCGTTTGTCTCAAGGAGCAAATCAATTTGAGCATCAATAAATTTTACAAAATCGTCGTCTGCCAAGAGTCTTGAGTTAAACCGCCATGTACGTTGGGGGATTACATTGCCTGGAAAACAGCTTTAGTGAGACAATGGTCCGAAATAACAATACTACCATACTCCACTTCTGACATTAAGGGAGGTAACTGCTTGTCCAGGAGAAAATGGTCAATCCTGCAATAGGTTTGATGCACAGGTGAAAGAAGGAAATTGCTTGGAAGATGGATATTTAAATCTCCAGGGGTCACTTACACCATATGTCTGAAGGAAGGAGTTTATACATTGTGCTGACTGACTTAATGTATTACTCGAAAAGCTAGAGTGGTCAAAAATTGGGTGCAAAACAATTTAAAATCGCCTCCAAGAATTAATTGTGTGTCGAGACTAGACAAAATTGAAAATAAATCACTGAAAAAATGTACATTGTCCCAATTAGGAGCATACATTGGCCAGAACCACAGACATGTTAAAAGTTTACCTTGGATTATTACGTATCTGCCATTTTTATCCAACACATTTGACTCCATAACAAACTGTACATTCATATGTATGAGTACAGCAATGCCCCTGATATATTTGTGCATAGCCTCCTCTATTAAGTTTAGAATAATCTTTCTAGTCTCGTAAATATACAAGATCAGATTTTAACTTATTAAGATATGCGAACACCTTGTTTCGTTTCACTGGGTAATTTAGCCGCCGCACATTCCAACTGGTAAAGTTTGTCTTTACTCCACCCATTTTATGGAGGGCTGTTGAAAACATTTATCAGAAGCATCCAAAAGGTATCTGTGGGTTTTGTATGTAGGGAGGTGTGGGAGAGAAAGAGGAAAGAAAAAAAAGATAGAAAAAAAGGGGTGATCGCACATACACTTATAAACACAAAACAACACAATATATTGAAACCTTGTGCGTAAACTTGAAAACACTTCCAGCTACTCCCACTCTTAACTAGCTTACCATGTGGGACCTCACGTATAAAACAAAACAATTTGAACAGCTCTGGATGTTTTACTACAAAGCTACCCCATTATTGTCTAAATATACTTGAGAACTAGAAATAACAACAATAAACATGTGCTATAGTGTTCATTTAAAAGTTAACCGGAGAGTGACATTAACATTTTTATTGTCTTTGACAGCCCAGTTTACTGTCGTGATTGCCTTCATTTCAAGGGCTTTCTTCAAATTATCGTCTTTTTCGGAAAAGTAGTGCCACGAAGGCACGTGGCGTTTCCTTGTTGTCCACTGGTTTGCTGCATAGAGTGCGGTGTGCCAGGTCCAGAAGTGGAGTAATCTCGAGGTTCAGGGTATCTTTCAGGAGGCCGGCTACAAATTCCGTCATGCGTCTGCCGTGCTCCTGTCCTTCTTTAACTCCCGTAATGCATAGATTTGAGCGGCGAGACCTCTTCTCAAGACCCTCGCTTCGGTCTCTCAGCAGAGCCAGCTCCTTTTTCACGATACTAAAATCTTTTTCCAGGGTAGTAAGAGAGTCGGAGTTTCCACACAAGACAGACTCCAGACCAGTCACTCGTTCTTCCGCTGCTTCCACTCTGGCGTTACTGTGCTCCACAGCATTGCGTAACTCTGTCTGAAGCTGGTCAATTTGATTGCAAAGTTCATTTGACTGTGCAACGGCCTTTTCTTCAATTTTAGCAATCAAATCGTCCTTTAGTGCATCAATACTCAACACTGTTATCACTCGCCGGAACCGTCTCTTTCTTAGGGCATACTCACACTATGTACAGTTGCCTTGAACCGGGCCAAAGCACACTTGTCCCCCCTCTTGTCTCCCCCGACGGCCTGCACTCACATTACATTTGGGCCTGGGCACGCTTACATCATCAATGATGCACTTTTCAGTAAGCGCTGTCCCTCAGCACAGTAGAGATTTCTTTAGTTATATCGTTTAAGTAGTTTGATATGCAGTGACACGCAGTCTAATATTTCGCTGAACAGATCAGCCACTTTTGACGCTCATAAACAATCATTGCGTAACTCTGTCTGAAGCTGGTCAATTTGATTGCAAAGTTCATTTGACTGTGCAACAGTACTTTCCTCAATTTTAGCAGTGGAATTGCCCTCCAGTGCATCAATAGCTTGAAGGCTTTCGGCAACTGACTCCATGCCAGCGAGATAAATTAGTAAGCTGATTTTGTTCAGGACACACTGCACTGAAGTCTTTGTTGACTCACTCAATCACAAACATCATGAGTACTTCAGTAACAAGACAGCGGTCTTTGCTGCGTTGCTTCAATATGTACTTGCGCTTTTTGTTTCTCACAGCCAGTTCTTAAGTTTACACTACTCGTCTCGACCCGGTTTCTCTACTCGTTTCCCCGCACTGCAACAGTTCAGTCAACTTCTCTTTCTTTCACACACAACATAATGCTGCCCTCTTCAACTCTCCTCCTCTTCCTTTATACTCTCACCCATTTCCTTTTTGCCGTCCCATGGATGGAGACCAATTAAACAATGTTGACTGTCATCACAGAAAACACCAACAATCATAAATGCGTGATTATATGCCGTCATGGCTTTGCATTCAAAAAAATGTTGTTATAAAAGAGGCCAATGGAGAAAACCCTAAAAAAACAGCCATGAATATAACGAATAGGGAGAAAATTTGCCCAGAGTGTATTGAGGTTTTTTTTGTTTTTTTTTTTTAAAGCATTTTCCCAGAAAATGTCACAATAAGATGTCCCCAAATATCAGTCTGTTTGCTGAAACACAGAGAAAGTTTTGGCCAAATTAAGCCTCAAAATCACCCCAGAATGGATGAAAATGACCCAACAGCACACAAGGGGAAAGGTGCACATTCCAGCCTTCATGCAGATGCTGTACAGGTATGTCTAATGTCTGCGAGGCAAATATTCAGCTGTTTGTTCAGCGGTTACCCCAGAACTATTTTTCTGATGTGTTTACCAGTCATGTACAGAATGAACAAGTATTCCCTGTCTGCTTTACAAATTTTAGAAAAACATTTTGTTGTAATTATGAATATAAACGATTAAAAATAGGCCATTTACAGCTTTCAAATCTGTGTCTTATCAATATGACCAAAATGACTTTTATGATCAGTTATGTTAGAAACTCTGAAAACTGGACTGACACAGTTTCAATTTACTATAACTTCTATGTTAAGCGGCTTTGACACAATTTACATTGTAAAAGCACTAGATAAATAAAGATGAATTGAATTGAATCTGCTTAAATGTGTACACGTTAATAGACTAAACAAAATATCTGATTTATTTTACATTTAATGTGCATCAAATTCACAGTGTGTGTAGCCAATGTTTCCAGTGTCCTTTCACTTTTCAGCTTTTGATGAGAGTTTTTAAGACTTGATGAAAACTAATGTTTTATTTTATTTCAGACCTAATTGAAGAGAATGAGGGGAGTAAAGAGGAGGAACGTCATGTCAAAATTGAGGAAAAAACTCATTTACAGACTGATGGTATTTTGAAAAAAAGAAACAAGAATCATTTCACCTGCACTCAGTGTGGAAAGAGTTTTGGAAGAAAAGGCAAGCTAAAGATTCACATGAGGATCCACACTGGAGAGAAACCATTCACTTGCACTCAGTGTGGGAAGAGTTTCAACCAATCATCAAACCTTAATAAACACATGAAGATCCACACTGGAGAGAAACCATTCACATGCACTCAGTGTGGGAAGAGTTTTAGCCAATCATCATCCCTTAATCTACACATGATGAGCCACACTGGAGAGAAACCATTCACATGCACTCAGTGTGGGAAGAGTTTCAACTGCTCATCACACCTTAATTACCACATGAAGATCCACACTGGAGAGAAACCATACACATGCACTCAGTGTGGGAAGAGTTTCAGACGATCATCAAACCTTAATAATCACATGAAAATCCACACTGGAGAGAAACCTTTCACATGCACTCAGTGTGGGAAGAGTTTCAACTGCTCCGCACACCTTAATCAACACACGAGGAGCCACACTGGAGAGAAACCATTCACATGCACTCAGTGTGGGAAGAGTTTCAGCCGATCATCATCCCTTAATCACCACATGAGAATCCACACTGGAGAGAAACCATTCACTTGCACTTAAGCCGCGGTCACACTGGACTTTTCTCCCCATAGACTTCTATTCATACGCACGCAGCTTAAGAAACACATGAACAAAAAGTTGCACACATGATATGATATGGTATTGCAGCAAATCATTTTCTCATGTGCACAGGATGTTTCATGTCTAAATAATGTTTGAAAAGGCTGAGTGACAGTATACTGTTTTCCAAATTCCTTATCTTCCCTGGCTGGCTCTTCTTGTCTCGTCTTATTCTATCTCTGAGGCTCTCCGTGCCCTGCTATCCAAACGAATAAGAAATTATGGATCTGATCAACTGGTCTCTGAACGCGATTGACACCATCTTCTCGACGAGAAGTTTGGGCTTGGGAGAGCCCACTTGTCCTGCCGGGACGTTTGCAGCTGGATACATGATGGACAGGTGGGAGAAGTATCGCGTCGTGTGCCTGGCTGCTCTGTCCCTGGAGGATATTGAAGATATCTACCTATTCGGAACTTTGATAACAGGGTTTCTGCTGATGGGCTTATGCGGGGCCCTGGGGTATCGACGATTGATGAAAGCGGTCATTGCTGCACAAAACCCAACCAAGCTGGCCGACTTGATTGAAACTATAATCGGCAGATATGCTGCTAATCAGACTGCTGTATTAGACCGCAAATTGGAAAACATTGGGGTGAAATTAGCGGCTTTGCAACAAGATTTGGCCAGGACTGGAGACCAGTGACGGACATTAAATATCTGTGAAATTGGCAGATATTGACCTAAATTTGAAATACTTTCTTCTCTTTCGGCTCCCAGTGTTTTTCCAGCCAGACGGCCTCGGCTGGAGAAAAACAACTTCTCCCGTATAGCAAGATAAGGAGACGCTCTGAAATTCCTGCTCCCTGTCAAGGACACCTGTTGGACTCTACAGGCTTACACGCACACACATACATAGCTACAGATAGACTTTCACTACCTAACCCTTCATCCCACGCCTTTCATACACTGGAGGGGGTAGGCGGGTCTGTGACCAGCGCCTCCATGGCTGCAGGAATCGACGGCTGCCCGCCCTTGCCGGACTATATCCACACCCCCCTTTCCCATCCTCTGTTGCGATGTATGTCAATGTCTATGTGTTTATGTGCTTGACTGCTGGGGTTTTTTTTCTCCCTGATCTCACACTGCTCTAACTCAAGAGCAAGGTAAGAGGGAGTTTTTTCGCCTCTCTTCCCTGAATTGTATCTTACTTCCTTTTTCTAAATGCTACCTCCCGTTGACCTGTCTTCCCCTTCCCCTGAAATGTGATGTTTGTGTATGGTCAGGGGGGGTCTAATTTCACTATATGTCAGTGTATGGGAATACAAACAGCACCAGCACAAACAGCACCTCTGCGGCTTAAAATCTCTTTGCAAGTGATTGTACAGGCGTGGATACATTTGTACTTCGCTCTCCAGTTTATTCATGTATCTAGTGTTGTTTTGGATGATGTTCTCTGTCTGACTCCCTGAATGAGAAACAAATCACTGGGAAGACAACGCACATCAAAGAAGGTGGAGCTCCAGGACTGTTAGTTTGCAGTATACCAGGGCCTCAAGTGTAGAAAGCCCATTCAAGTGTCCTGTGTTGCATCTTTTATTAGTAAAGTTTTTTTACTTTTAGGTTCAAGATTCTTTCTAGTTTACTACATTTACTTTTTTGAGTAGAATACAAACTTGATGAATATTTTATGATTTATGCAGAGTGACAGGTATTAAGTTTTACAAAATGAATACACTGTGATGATCCCAATACTTCAGATTGGAGTATGTGGTAAATCCAGATTGGGTGCCTGGAATACTTCTCAATGGCTAAATAAAAGTTGTTTTGCTAGCTATCCCAGGACACTGTGACTACTCCGGAGTCCTCTGTCAAGACCTGCCATCTCATTGACTCTTTAACATTATGTTTTTGTTTTGCATTACTTATATCATGTAGTTAAAGTGTTGTTGTGATTATATCATAAGTTCTTTATCTTCATTATTATCCCTAGACATTTGTTGGTTGCTTTGATTGATTGTTCTATGAGTTACATTTTATAATAAATAATTTACATTCAGACAATTTTGTTGGCTCATCTCTCTTTTATGTTGCTATTCAACAAGCGGGTCATAACACTTTGTAAAATGTGTCCGAGATCTTGTCCTTTTAGTCATGACTATAGGTGAGAGTTGGAACCTAGATTGAGCGGTAAATTGAGAACATTGCCTTTCTTCTCAGCTCCTTCACCACAACAGACAATCACATTAACTGCTGCCGTTGCACTGATCCATCTTTTAATCTCACATTTCATTCCTTTTAGAAGTCAAGCCCCACTCTCGGCCAGCCATCAGCTAACTTTGTTATGCAGCTCAAAGGACAGAGCTGTCCAGGGAGATGCTTGCTAATACCCAGAGTTGGACCACGAGCCAGATGACCATTCAAGCCAGGCGTAGACCTGGCCAGTCCCATCCAGCCTAGCACCTACTTGTGCTTCAAATGGGATCATTTGTCCCAATGAGCATTTAACCAAGGCCGAACCTGGACACTGGCGTCCCACGCGACACTTTAAACACACGAGAGAGGGATCATTTGTCCTGATTGAAGCCATTTTTACCTCACAGATGCAGGAATAATGACCAGCCCATCTCAATAAAGATACTGCATGGTGATAAATGTCCGAACACCATATGACCTTTATTGTTTTAGAAAATTGTATATTATTTATTCAGGAAGATTCAGAGTCCTCTGTTGGTTGCCGTGGGCATGCCTCCTGGCTTTTCTCCTACTCAGACTGCCATGGCAGCGTCCTACTGCTGGTTCCCTCTTGCAAAGGAGAGACAGTAAGTCCAGTTAGCCAGCATCACATGCCCTGCTGTTCACATCCATGCTTTGGCTAGCCAAAGAGGAACTGACCTACCAGGAGTGACTCTGTACTGTTTGCCCTCTTGCGCCCCTTTCGTGGGTGGCTTTCTCTGCCCCGTCACCGCCGCCGCCTCCTCCTCTTCCACCAAGGCCAAGAGTCTGCATTGCTCACATGCTTGCAGAGGGCAGAGGTGAAGTGCGTAGAATTTATCTGAGGTTGAATTTTCATGACACATGAAGTGTGCCATCTTCCGCCGATCCTCTGAAGAATGTGCATTCTTTGCCTGCGTCAGAGACGGACAGACAGAACCTTCATAGGGTCAAAGCCGCTGGGGGTCATGTGGCAACAGGGGCATCGCATACATACTTGTGTGCGTTGCGATGGCTGTCCGGATGTCAGTGAAGTTGGGCTTGCCGAGAAGCCCCATGCTGGTCCACGCAGATTGAAAATATTTGTTCAGGGTCCGGCAGGGACTGGCTCTGGAGGTAAAGAAGAAATAGGTGGCCCGCCTACCACCTGGGAGACCAGCCCGTAGCTCCAAGAACCTCTGGAACCAGCTGTATTCTTCCTTGTTAAGAGATAACTGAGCAGCGCGGAAGAATCTGTTAGTCTTATGCGAAGTGATCTGACCATGGAAGAAGCAGAGTGAGTGAGTGAGTGAGTGAGTGGGTGAGGGAATACTACTGGTGGCCCCCACCCACAGAGCCAAGGAGTCACACTCACGTTAATGACGTAGGCTGTCCCATCCGGGCTTCTGGAGGCCTCTTCAACCTCCTGAATGGTCAGATTCTGGAACGCCACAGCAGTGTGCTGAGATGGAGGTCAGGTAAGTCATGAGGAATCCATAGAAGCGCCACAGCTGCTGGGTGTCGGGGTTGGACTCGAGGCTATCTGATAAAATTAGAGAGATTAGACTTTTCCAACATGATGTTGGTGTCTCAGAGCGGAAATTTATATATATATATATATATAGAAAAAAATATATACATTTCTTTTCTGGGGCATCAACAACTCTTAGTTACACCAGCCAAGTCAAGTGTACCCCCCCCCCCCCCCCCTTCCAGTCAAAGGCGGGGGAGAGAGAGCCAGTACACTTGACTTGGCTGGTGTAACCAAGAGCTGTTAATGCCCCAGAAAAGAAATGTTTAAAAAAAAAAGGAGGGTCAGTGCTTCCATCACCTGGAACGGACTTGCGTTCTTGTGGAGACCGGTCTTGCATGGGGGCCTCGGAAGAATGAACTCGAGAGACCACGAGAACAGAGAACGCGTCCTGTCAGAAATGAGATGCTGTGTTCTTCCTGATGGTCACATGACCTTCATGCGTTTTAAATGGAAAATTATTTAAACATTACAGCATTTATACAACGAGTTATTATATTCCCCTTTTCAAAATATATACTCTGCATAAAAACATTATAAATACGTTGCACAATACAAATAAAACAGATTTTAATACACATTTCAGCAAACAAACACCCTTAATGTGTTCATTCCTTTATTAAGATGTTCATGGTAATGTTTATATTCACCGTTTCATTTAGGTAAACTACTGAGGTAAATAAGTGATATCGCTGAACTTTAATAATAAATCTAAATAAAATGCTGCGCTTCCCACCTCCAGTCGCAATGACTTCTGGGACTTCTAGAGCAAGATTGGTGCATCGGTACGTCCTCCATATCAAGAACACATCCGGGAAGTTTCACGCGTCCTCTGTTCTTGCGGTCTTTAGTATTGGAACTGAACTTTGGCAGCTGATGATGACGTTACACGCGGACGCAAGACCGCTGAAGAACGCATATTGAGAAACAGCTATGGTTCTTTCTCACAGCACCTGTAACACCCAAGCAGATTTTCTTTAAAGGGGTGGTCCACTATGATATATTTTAAACTTTAGTTAATGTGTAATGTAGCTGTGTGAACATAAACAACATCTCTGAATGTAAGACGCTCAAAGTTCAATGCAAAATGAGAGATTGGCTTTTTTGCCTAGCAAAGCGTAAAGTGAATAAAGTTTGGGAACTACAAAAAAATACATCCGGGCTAGTGAGATCACAAGGGTGTCCGGTTACACACATTTATCACACAGACACACCCTGCGCAGCAAAGGGGCGTGGCCAGAGGTGCTGTAATGTTACAGCAGAGAAAGCTAAAATGCCATTCAAACGCTGCTATTTCCACAGAGGTCATTCTGTTTCTGTATTTGGGCTTCCAAAGGACACGACACAGAGAGAGAAGTGCTTACAGTTTAACTTGAATTATGTTCCAGAGGAGTATAAAAATATATATAGCTAGCACTTGACGAAAGGAGAACTTCCAGAAACTCTCTCAGTTCAGTGCTGGATTCAGCTAAAAACTCCTCAAAGAAGGAGCAGCTCCAACAAGCAGAAGCTGTGTATGGTGAGCCGCAACCTGTAAGTATTTTTATTTGTTAAAATTGACCTATGACATACACAGTAGCTATGGTTCCATCCAAAAATGTGAATGAACTTTATGCTCAAAACTGGATTATCGCATAAAACACGTGCGAATAAAGCAGCGTTTCCATCCAACGCGTCAAAGCGAACAAAATCGTCACTAAGTAACAGTAAAAACGGAATTTGCTGTGGTAGGAGAAGCTGCGTCAATCTTGACCTAATAAATGACTTTTTGAAGGCAATCCTGACACGCAGTGAACGCTCTGTGGCGTTTAAAGGTGTCAGACGCGGAGCACAGACGCTCTTGATTCTGGAGGTCATTATTTATATAATAACACTAATACTGAAACGGTTAAGGCGTTTTAGAATGACCAAAACAACATTTAAGATGGTTTATCCATTCGCACACATTTTTATAATCACATGATCTCTTATAACAAAATCAAAATATTACAGGATAGCTTGCCTAACTCGTGTTGGAG
Organism: Danio kyathit; assembly: GCA_903798195.1. Lineage (NCBI taxonomy): Eukaryota > Metazoa > Chordata > Actinopteri > Cypriniformes > Danionidae > Danio > Danio kyathit. Next base: position 1,545,380 of record CAIGQS010000269.1, read on the forward strand.
CAGAAAAATCAATCAAAGCTCACACGGGTCGCATCACGCTCTTTATTCTTCTGTCACTGCTTTCTTGTCTTCTTTAGCACTGAATTAAATTACATTTTCCCCGCCATGTCTTTAAAATAAGAACATTTACTTTACCCCAGTATATTCAATGGGGCTTCTGCGCTAGCCTGCTAATCCTGACTGGCACGTGCAAGTAAACGGCTTTTTGTCTCGTTTTACACTTGAACAAGTAAATGAATGCCAAAGTCTATTTAACTGATTGTATTTTAATTACATTGCAACATCGATGCTGTACAAGGAACAGAATAAAATGGAAAAAAGTCACATTAACCGTTCACCGGAAGTTTATCAGTATGGAAAGAAACACTAGCTCCGCATATACCCTATTAACACAGTATGTGTTTTTTTCACTCCTAAGACTGACATTCAAAAGGTAAAAAAATAAATACCATTAACAGTAAACCACTGTTTCCCAGAGATGGGTTGCGGCTGGAAGGGCATCCGCTGCGTAAAATCGTGCTGGATAAGTTGGCGGTTCATTCCGCTGTGGCGACCCCGCAAGGGACAAAGCCGACAAGAAAATGAATGAATGAATGAGTAAACCACTGTAAAAAAAAATGCTAAAATGTCCCTCTCTGTTATCATCTGAAAGTCAGTCAAATTTGTGCAGCAATCACTAATTTGTTCAAGTTGTTTAACTATATCTATATGTGTCCTCCGTCTTAAGGCAGAGCTGGAGACAGGTGCAGCTTTCCTATTCATTTTATCTAAAGTAAATTTACAAGAACACAAAATAGATTACAACCAGTAAGTTGTGTAAAAGAACCAAAACTTGTGTCTTTAAGCTTAAAACTATTTAAACTTACTTTACTCTAGCAGCTGAAATAGCAAGATGATTCCACCAACAATTAGGAAATGGTCCCACAGACTGGCAACACCTGACTTAACTGTAAGCTGCAACAGAAAACACATGCATAGAGTATCTTAATATGATTTTGTATGATATGAAACAATGTTAAACATTACTTAGGGAGGAGCAGCATATATGTAATAGGGATGGGCATTTCTGACCATTCTTCATTTCGATTAATCCACAGGTTTGACAAACGAGTACTCGATTAATCGGGGCGGGGCTTAATCAAGAGGCGGGGCGTGTGTGCGTCATAGGGGCGGGGCTTAATCAAGAGGCGGGGCGTGTGTGCCTCATAGCGACAATTAAATAACATTCAATTAATATATATATATATATATATATATATATATATATATATATATATATATAAAGCCCTGTTAAAATGTTGTTGATAAAACTATGACAGGATTCAGAAAACAATTAAATCAACGCTGTTGGGTTATTAAAAATCACCATCAATATTGGTTAACACAGTAAACATTTAAAGAAGTGTAACATGTGGCGTATTTAGGCATGGGCAATATGGTCGATGCCCATAGCGGCATCTGAGTGGCACGGGGAGACGGTGCAAAAAAAAACGAGCCCCAGTACAAGCTTTGAGTTACGATTTACTTTATGCAAGTGTATTAATTTAAAGTAGTAATCCCAGAATAAAGACGTTAGAGGCATTCACATTTGGCGTATTTTGCATGTGCAAGTTTGTTATTGTCTATGTGCAACCGAAACAACGGTGGTGAAAGCAAACTGATGCATGCATGCGTGCAGAAAACCATTCCCCGCGCACCTCACGCGCTGCTCTGCACCCGGTGTGAATAGGCCTACCGGTTGTTTAGGCTACATGCATGCCGGTAAAATACACGCCGCTTATGTACTGTGAAACCGGAGTAACTTTAATGCAGAGGTGTCGGCGCGCAGCGAGCTTTGCAAGTCAACAAAACTAAAGTTATTATATGATGATGATCTTATTTTGACTATATGGCTATGAAGCAGAAAGCAGAGATGATGAATCAGGGAGGTAAGACTTAATAACATTAATTCTCAGCCATGAGTCGGGTCTAAGACAACAGAAAATTACATAAAATATATATTCTTTGTATTCTATAGAATTTACTTTAATATTCAAGCAAAAGATTTTTTGCGATCTTAGCTTCTTAGCTTATCACTCCAGCTGTGTCTACATTTTTTCCAGTTACATTTTGGATTGATTTGTTATTTATTTAGAATAATAATTGTACAATAGTAATAATAATAATAATAATTTTATTTCCAAGTACATTTCTAAATGCAGGTGTTTCGCCCAGGGTGCCATTCGAACCGCCACTGACGTGAAGCATGTAGGTTTTCTACATGAGGCATTGTAAATAAAATTAATCATAAAGCCTAGAGACACAATATGAAAATATTATATTACAAATTGTGTTTATCTACACAAAATGCATGTGAGCTTGAACTGCATGCCAAACAGAAAGTGGATGCGGTGCGCAGGGCGCTTTAAAACAACGGCAACTGAAGCTGCGCAGAAAAAAGAAACCAAAGTTATTTTACAGTATTATCCCCTTCAATATGTGTCTTATTATTACTATAAATATTTTGGATCCGTTTTTAAAACTATAATCTACCTTTTTCTATATTGTTGACAACAACAATAAAAACACATGATACTCTGCATTTCAGTTATTTTATTCAACTGACATTTTTACCAAAACAATATTTTACTTAAGCAGCATCACAACAGATGTGGATCAAAAAGGTTTTTTTTTTTTGTAAAAGGTTTGCAAAAATAAAGTTTCACCAAAACTTAACCAAACGGCTGTTAAGTAGCACAGTGATGCGCGGAGGGCGATATAGGCTATCCGCGGGCGCTGCAGATAATCCGCGGGTCGGGTAATAAAAAATACATTATGATTAATTGCGGGAGGATCATAGCAGTTGACCAGCAAAAAACAGAGAGTGGACTTCGCAGAATGTGAAGATGAGACGCCCAAGCACAGTGCAAAGAAAAAGACCAAGTAAACATAACATAGCATATAAACATAACATAACATAGCTGCTGTTTAGGCTGAAGTGACACTGTTTTTGTTATCTTTTTCCATATGTAAAAGCTGAATCTGCTGTTAATAACGAACGATCCACAGTAACCTATCATCATGCTTAAAACAAAGAATTAGAATTATTAAAGTGTCGATCGGGTGCGGGCTCGGGAGTGGATATATATATCCAAATATAAAATAAAATAAAATGTGTGGGCGGGTGGCGAGCGGAGGATTAGAATGAAGGAGCAGATTCGGGTGACATTTCAGCTGATCCGCGCATCTCTAGCACATAGCCTAACTAAAGTTAGAAGCTAGCATAATTTGGCTGCGTAAACTTAAAATAAAAATAGCCTGAATATTTTTTACCACATCTATAAAACTTAAAGATTGGGTAAAATAACATTTCTTTCAAAGTGATCAGTCGGTGGAGGTAAATAAAATAAAGCCGGACTAATTTAACTATGCTGCTTAAACCTAAAACAAAAACAGCCTGAATATTTTATCATGCATGGCTAATAAAACTTAACACAAGGAAGGACTACATGTTTTTTTCAAAAAGATCAGTCGGTCTACATGCTCCGATGAAAGCCGAGTGCGAAGTTTATTTTCAATTAGACGGCGGTGGAAAAAAGGCGCTCAGAAGGCAGAGAAGTTGCAGGAACAGCCAGGTACCACTGGGCAAAGGTGCTTAGCCTTGCAGATCGAGACTCATTTACTTGCAACACAATAAAGGATCCGGGTTTAGAGAGATGCATGGCTCCATGAAGTAGCTTTCGATTTTGGTGTCATCCGGTGAAACATCATTACTCGTGCCATAGACTAGTCCTCGCCGAAAAGATTGTCTGACACGGCGCGCACATGACAGCTGAAAGCATCACACAGCAGACGCGCACATTCGCATGGTATTTAAAATGAAACTATTCAGATGGCGCTCTGTGACGCGGCAGTAATATGAAATGTCCTGAGTCGTGGCTAGGCACCGCTGTGTACCCTGAAACATATGTTTAGAATTCTGAAATGCGCTGCGTGGCGCGACGCGGCGCTTCTGGTGTGTGACCCCCTATACTCCATCTGCGCTCAGGTCTCTCTGGACCGCAACTCCCTGCAGCCATAACCAATCAAATATCAAACTACCGCCCAAATACCAGCATAACCAATCAGAAAGATTTAAAGTAATTTAATTTTAGAGCCAATCGATCATCGTTTTCATGCTCGATTGTCGCTGATGCGTTCGATTAATCGATTAATCGAATGATCGTGCACATCCCTAATATGTAAAAATGTAGACATGAACCAAAATATGCTGCAATAGAACACACACAGCATCTTGTTATGATTAAGTATAAGAAAGAAGTATGTAAAATATAACATGGGGAGAAGCATGTAAAAATGTAGGCATAAACCAAAATAAACTCAAACTAGTATCCTACAGAAGAACCAAAGAATTGTTATAAAAGTGGGTTTTCTAAACTAAAATATTGGTATGAATCTCTGTAAATTGCATATTTATTACATGTTAAAGGTTGTAGTATATACCATTGCCATTATTTAACAAAATAGCTGGCTTTCAGTTCAAAACTGTTTTAATCTTACATTGCTTAAATGGTTAAAAAAGGTGAAATGGCCTCCAAGAGACTGGCAACACTTGAACGAACTGTAAGCTGCAACAGAAAACACACACACACACACACACACACACACACACACACACACACACACAACTGTTTTCTTATTGAATGCAGTTTCCACTTTGATTTATACCTGTGATTCAAAGCTGAAATTTCATCATCATTACTACAGTCTTCAGTCATATGATCCTTTACAAATCATTATTATATGATGATTTGCTGTTCCCTTTGCTGCTTATTAGTTATTATTGGTACAAAAATCACAATGATTCTTACAATTGAAAACATTAGGTCTTGCTTCATAATATCATAGAAACTATGATACATTTTTCTTTCAGAATTCTTTAATAAAAAAATAACAGTATTTGCATTTTTATAATAATTGTTGCATTTTAAAAATAGTTTGTATTTGCTTTATTTACATTATAAATGTATTTCTTTTCTAGCAAATAATCCTTAAAGGAAAATGTATTACTGTTTCTATGATACTATGAAGCGAGACAAAAATGTGCTAGCACAGTTAATTGTATAATAATAATTTATATAATAAAACAATGATTGTAAGTGATTTGGCACCAACAATAACTGATCAGAACAGCAAATCATCACATTACAATGATTTTTGAAGGATCATGTGAATATTTGTGTGGCATTCATATTGTCATTTCTTTTGGGCTTTTTTCCCCTTTTGTCTCAACAGCTGCTAAAATAACCCAAACGGCTCTTTTTAGAGCCACAGAACAGTGTCTTTGCCTTTGTAAGTATGATTTGACTGCACATCCAGTTGAAATTATTTACTATAATTGCTTAAATTCTGTTAAAAGTTATGACACTTTTTAGAGGCCTACTCATTCATGTGTCTTCTGTTTCTCCTCTCTGCTTCTATCTTAACAGCTGTTAAAACAACAAGGATCTTTTTAGAGCCATTGAAGAGTGCATTTCTCGCTTTGTAAGTATATGTTCTAACTGACAACTACACAGTATTACTGATTAAATCCCATAGTCCTTGATTTTTTGGACTCATTATAATCTTCATAAAATCCCTCAAGAAACTTTAACCATTTTTTTTTTTTTTGAGCTATTTTGATTATTTTTTATAACAACTGTTTTATGGTAACTCCATGATGGGAAAGCATTATTACTTTGGGGTTATGGTTTAACTGCAATAAACCTTTTTTGTAGCAAAACCATGTTAAATCTTTTGTAGGGACGACACACAATTGTAAATTACATTATTTGTTCGTGTTTATCTGTGAAATTGGTTAGCCTATCACTTCTGTTTCAGTAATACGCTATATATTCTTGCTTTTCTCTCCACTTGTTCTTGGTGTCACCTAGTGAAAACCCTGTCCTTAAAGAAAGGTATGTAACAGATAATTAGCAGTTGTTTATAACAGTGGTGTTTATTGAGAAATATTATTTTGGGTGTGCCTGTAAGAGTTTAGGTGACCTTGCCACAAAATAAAAAGTTGAAGTACTCATGCTTAACATTAAGTACTAATAACTTTAATGTGACTTGATTTTCAGAATAAAATAATACATTAATCACAATACTCCTAAAAACAAACACTGAAAACACATAAAATGTACATAATGGTACTCAAGGACTGGAATTGAAAACAATGATATATTCACATCCATGTGGATACTTTCAATTTGCAAATAGAAACAGTTCAAACAGGCATTGTCTGCATATGACCATAATGTGGAAGCAATCTATGTAAGCTAACCCTAGCATGAGAAAGTCATTGTGAGTTACTCATGGTCATTTCTTGTTGTGTCCTTTGTTTTCTTTTCTTGTATTTCTTTTGTTTCATGTGTGTGTCTCTTAAGTATGGCAAATACACCCTCTTACTGGACTTTAAAACGTAAATCTAGAGAAAGGGTAAAACAACAACTGGAGTCAGTTCAGTGTGCTTCTGATTTTTCCTTTAATGCTGAAAGTCTACCAATTTACAATTCTGAACATCCAGATGAGGACTTCACAGATTATGAATCATCTTTGCCTAAGGAGCTAGATTTTTCACAGTCTGACAACAGCAGCTCTGTCGAGAAAGAGGAAGCTCACCTAGAAAGCAAATTAGCAACATGGGCACTCAAAGAAAACATAACACACAGTGCATTAAATAAATTATTAGGGATTCTGAAGGAGCATCATCCATCATTGCCATCTGATGCAAGGACTCTTCTCAGGACTTCAAGGTCAGAGTCAGTGGTGGTCCAGGAAAGGCTGGTGGGACATACCATTATTTTGGTATCCTGAATTCAATGAAGAACACTCTGGAGGCAAACAAATGCAGATTGGCTAATGGCTTATGCTTAGAGCTCCAAGCAAACGTGGATGGGTTGCCAGTATTTAAAAGTTCATCCACCCAATTCTGGCCCATTCTTGGAGTCATCAAAAACCTCCCTCAGCATCAGCCATTTGTAATTGGGCTTTTCTGTGGCACTAGCAAGCCAGCAAGCCTTCCCGAATACCTGGAAGATTTTGTGGCTGAAACTTTATTGTTGGAGAAAGGATTTTCATTTCAGGGAATATCAATGAGGCTCAAACTCTGCTCAATGGTCTGTGATGCTCCAGCCAGAGCTTTTTTGAAAAATATAAAAGGGCACACAGGCTACTCGGGGTGTGAGAAATGTACGCAGGAAGGCGAATATTTGAGCAATAGGGTGATATTCCCTGAAACGAATGCCCACCTTCGCACTGATGAAGATTTCAGGGAAATGACAGATGAAGGACATCATCTTGGATCTTCTCCTCTTCTTGCCACATCTTTGGGCATGGTCAGTGGGTTTCCATTAGAATACATGCATCTTGTCTGTTTGGGGGTGATGAGGCGACTCTTGTACCTGTGGCTCAAGGGTCCACTGGCTTGCAGGCTCTCAGGTTTGCAGGTGGATATGCTTTCTGAAAAGCTCTCGAAGATCAGAAAAAAATGTGCCAGTTGAGTTTGCACGAAGACCAAGATCTTTGAATGAGGTAGGCCGATGGAAAGCCTCTGAATTCCGCCAGTTCCTACTTTACACCGGTCCTGTGCTCCTAAAAGACTTCCTACACACTGCTTTATACCAACATTTCCTACTGCTGTTTATGGGAGTGTTCATACTGTCGAACAAAGCACTGCTTGATTTCACAGACTATGCAAATGATGCACTTGTGTTGTTTGTTCAGCACTTTGGAAAGCTGTATGGACACATGTACATCTCCTACAATGTGCACAACCTTGTACACCTTGCACAAGATGTGAAGGTTCATGGAAATCTGGATTCCTTCAGTGCCTTTAAATTCGAAAATTACATGCAAAAACTGAAAAGGCTTGTTAGGAAACCAGAATTTCCATGCTGCCAAATTGTAAAGAGGCTTGCAGAGCGAGAGGCAATCCAAATGGAAAAAGAGGAAAGTTTGGGTGTAAGAAGAGAACACATGTCTGGACCAATACAATCATTGTTTCAGTGTGCGCAACAGTACAGCCAATACACCACAGAGCTCTTCACCGTCAAACTGGACCAAGCCAACAGCAATGTCTATATTCAGGGAAAGGTGGCAAAGATCAGAAATATAATTGCTGAAAAAGAGGAGGTGTACTTGGTCTACTCCACATTTGAACATCAAGACTCCTTCTTTGACTACCCCACATCTTCCTCTACATTTGGAATTTACTTGGTGGATGGCCTCTTGGACACAACACAGCACTGCAGCATTGGACTGGTGGAATGGAAAGTTTTCCTCATGCCCCATGGGAGAAGATTTGTTGCTGTACCTCTAATACACACAAGTGAACAAATATAGAATTTAAACTTCATCCAACTACACACCAGAACTTTATCAACCCCTTGCAACCCCCCATCTCTCAACCTATCTCTTGACTCTTTCCACAGTCATAAATTATATACATTGCCCAGCATAAATGAGTACATCCCTTGACCCTTACAGATCCCTTTTTTTGAATTAAAACTTTCTATAGGATGATCAGTGTGGTCATCTAACATCTTTTATATTAGAAATATAATACATTTAAATATTAATGAGGTGAATTTAAAAATAAAAACTACCATATTTCTAAATGTAATATGTTAGTTCGCTTTATTGTTCATTATTTAAATAGAATTTTATATTTTTTCCCTTACACATTCATTAGGTTGTACTAATTTTTGCACTGCAACCTTAATTAATTTGTTGAATTAGTAGACTATGCATATACACAAATAACTTATAGATCTTAAAAACTTATCTTAATTCTATACATCACACAAGAGCATGAAAGCATTGTGATCATTATATTTCTTTGCATCTGCACTCACACAGCACTGTTACTTGATAGCATTTAATAACTTTTTTTTGAGGCTGAAGGATGACAGTGAGGAATAGGGAGGGAGGTGGTATTAAAGTTACCTAATTTGTGTGTTTTAGCTAGACTTTAATTGTGCTGTACACTACTGCATTTGATGGGTGGGTTTGTCAACCTTATTTCTTGGTGTTCTGACAAACTAGCAGTGAAAGATCCACATAAGAATACAGTAAGATATGTGTACATATTTTACATTTTTCAGTATCGAAGCTAAACCGCATATAACTAGTCTAACAAAATAATTAAAAAAAAAATCACTACACCCCAATGAATGTTTGAGAGGTAAAATATAAACTAAAATTAAGAGGAAAGGGTAAAAATAATAATATATATATATATATATATATATATATATATATATATATATATATATATATATATATATATATATATATATATATTAGCTTATTTAATTTGTTTTTTGCAACATTTAAATTTATTACCTTTCTATTCCTAAAGATGTTAGGTGACCACCCTCTTATTTTAATGAATAATAGTTTTTTAAAATATATAAAATATCTAAATATATTCTATATTCAATGTGAAATTTAAACAAATTATTATTTTTAAATTGGGTGTACTCTTTTATGCCATGTACTGTATGTAGTGTGTATTACTTACTGTTTGTCCACGTGAGTCAGTCTATTTGTCCATCCAATCGTCTGTCCCTTCATCTGTCAAGCTGTCTTTCATCTGTCCACCATACGTTGCTGCCTCTCCTGCCAATAAATCTTCTTCCCATGATCTGCACTATTCTCCTTATCTGAACAGTAAGTAGTCATTGTAAAATGTTTTTATTTTCTCTATTGTGTTGTGCAGTTTAAAATGAACTTTTTACTCTCTAGTCACGTTTTCACTAAGACAATCGTACAACCATAGTATAATTAAGTATAAATATTACTTAAACAATACAACCAATCAGAATTCAAATATTTATCTCTGTTTGCATTAACACATAACAGATTTAACTTATTCATCAGATTTAAGAGATTCTTCTTGCAACACTATGCATCACACAAGAGTATGATCTGCACCAGGTGGCATTTTTTTGTACGCAACTGATTATTAATAAAATTACACTTTTTATTGTGTTATGCTTTTTCTATTAGGTGACTATGTACTTAATAGTACTTTTTGAGGAGGACAACAAAACTGGCCCAGTAGCAAAGGAGTGGTTTTCCGATGGCCTTGCTTGGTGGCCTCCTTACAGGGACAAGTGCCACATACTGCGAACGGTCCAAAAAAAGGTGGTCCCAAATCCATTAAAGGGTTGGAAACAATTTGCTGCACGTGTGCTTTACGAATCAGGTCATTTTTTTTTATTTATTTTTTTTTTACATGTTGTTCTGATATTGTTAACTATGATCACCACATCTACACTCTATACTCTGACTTAATCTACAAAGATTAGGTTATAGTGGAATAGCTAACTAATATGCTAAATGTTGCTTTTAGATTCAATTGCTAAAATCCAAGCAAAGTGGGAAAGGTCATGTGTGACATCAGACCTTAACACCGACAAAGAACTTGAAGAACAAATTACAGCAGTACGACAACGGAGGAAGTAAGCTCATGTTTCTGTTGAATATGAAATAGTTTGACTAACAAAAGAAAATGAATGGAACGGTGTTATTTCTTTATGGCTGAGGGATATGTCATATTTGTTTGTAAATTTGCTTGTATAATATTATGAATAAAGATTAAATAATAATTTATTTACTTACATAGACCAACACGTCTCAGGTCACCATCACCCTCATCATCACTTCCATCAGAGGAGGATGACCATTTGGTGACCTACCCACCTAAAACGGCAAAAAAGGTTCGACCTCCCAGAAACCTAACAGGCCCTCCTCCCTTACCCTTGCCAGTAGTTTCCAGACCAAAGAGCACAGATGCCATCAGAGCTGGTAAGCCTGTTATTATCTGTATCAAAGTAAAAATTACAAAGTCACAACTAAGACTCAACATTACTAGACAATATACAACAAAGAATATGTTAAAGGCAACAGAACATCTCCGTACCTTTGCATCACCTGTATCTGTCAGGGTTGGTGAGGGAAAGGGGTGAGGATTCAAAAAAATTTTTATTAATGGTAAAAAATGCAATATAAACAACCCCTTGTTAAAAAGTTAACAAAACAAACTTAACTGGGCTGGACAGTGAAAGCAGAGCAGGACAAGACAGGAACATGTCAGTAAAAAAACGAAGACGATGGCACAGGACAGCAGACATGAGGAACCTTTAAACGATAACAAATTAAGAAAAATAGGTGAAGAATACACTAATAATGAGATAGCAAGATGGGAGAGACTATACAATAGACGAGAGCACATGACACCGGCCGTGTGCATTGAGGTAAATAAAGAATTGATTTTATATTTGCACTTTCACCTTCTTATTGTAATTTCAGAAAAGTATTCTTTGGAAATTCTGAATAGGGGAGTCATATTAGCTGCCAATGATCAAAGTACACCATCGCTCACGGATAATAAAGTAGCATAGTACTAATGTTTTTTAGAAGTAACACTTACAGCCAATTTCAGGCCGAATGGCACAAACTGTCACTGTTCTAAAATAAACGAATGTGCTAATATAAAACCAACATTACCTCAATGCCATGTGCTCACATGAAATGGGACTAGAACGCGCAGTTAATGAAAGCACAAAAAACAGCATGCTGCAAGTGAACACAAGCCAAGTACTAACGCTACATATAACGGCAGCACAAGATTGAACGCAGGAAACGAGCGCACGATAAATAAATCATCACTTACCGTGCATTCATTGGCAGCATGGTTGTTCAAGCACCAACGCCGATCCAAAAATTGAAACCAACTTGACAGAAGCGACGAGCCTAACCAGCATGCGCAGACAAATGACATGAACACAAAGACAAGCGAGCATGCGCGACCCGAGCCTCCTCGTGAACACGCGCTAACTACAAAGACTCACTCTGCAACCAAACAAGATTTAACATGATGAAGTGGCAGAGTCCTGACAGTAATACAACGAAGAAACAACAAAAAATAGAAATCGATAGTTCATTCATTAATTCATTTTCTTGTCGGTTTTGTCCCTTGCGGGGTCACCACAGCGGATTGAACCACCAACTTATCCAGCACGATTTTATGCAGCGGATGCCCTTCCAGCCGCAACTACAGACAATTTAGCTTACCCAATTCACCTGTACTGCATGTCTTTGGACTGTGGGGGAAACCGGAGCACCCGGAGGAAACCCAAGCGAACGCAGGGAGAACATGCAAACTCCACACAGAAACGCCAACTGACTCAGCCCAGCCGAGGTTCGAACCTGCGACCCAGCGACGTTCTTGCTGTGAGGCAACAGCACTACCTACTGCGCCACTGCGTTGCCCGAAATTGATAGTTGTCTTTCTAAATAGCTCAGTTGCGTATTTATTCGTCACTTTATTGTTACTTTTGTATCACTTTAATTGTTTAACAACTACACTGAAACTGAACACACATAGCCAAACGTATATTAATCATATGTTCATAGTGAATACACTGTGTAAATACAAATTATTCTGCCTATCAAATGTGTACATTACTGTTTGCTGGGTCATAATGTTATTAAGATATTTTCATAGTACTAAAAAAATGTTTTAAAAAATAAGAATATTTGAATTGGACTGACCTTGCATGTATGAAAACCTGTTGTCAGGAAATCTAAAAATTAAATTATGAACCTTCCAAAGAGCATAATAAAGACACTTTAAGCAAGAGCATGGTAGGAAGAAAAAATTAAAATAGAGTCTTCCAGAAAAATCAGTAGTGTTGGCAGGCATAGTAAAATATGATCTGAAAATTTCACTAATGACTTGTGGTGACAGATATGCTAGTCTAATCTTTTGTAAAAAAAAATTATAACAGTGATTTCACAGGCACGACCAGTGTCCTCAAACAGTGACCATGACCCTGTTCCAGTCAGACAACCAAGCAAAATGATCTTTTCTCAACGTAAATGAGATGACCCACTGATATGGTGTATTTGAAAAAAATGCAAAAGGCTTCCAGTGACAAAGACATGCTTGTCTAATCTTCATATAATGTTTTTTTATTTTTTTATTTCATTACAGTGATTTCTCAGACCCGATCAGTGTCCTCTAACAGTGAACATTGCCCTGTTTCAGCCTGGCAACTCAGCAATATGGAGTCTTCTCAAAGAAAACAATCGACATAGTGAAAATATAGTAAATGTGGAAAAATTCACTGACGCAAGCATTTTTGATTTTATTTGCGAGACATGTGACTAAGATAAATAAATTATTTCCTATTTGAAGGCATGACACCAGACATGAGGCCTGAGTTGGAGGTCAGACGAGAGACAGACTGTCATCCAAGTCCATCTTACACTGAATGTAAGCATCTGTCAGAATTTCTAGACAGGTCTTTAAGGTTAGCCTAACACATGCAGAGATAATAGATTATTCAGGATTCTTTCATAAATTGCAAATGTGAAGTGATGACTTTTTTAATTACCCAAGTAACAACAGTTAGTTGGAGGCCAAACCAGGTAGAGGCACAGCACTCAACTCCTGATGATAGGCCACACTGTTAAAAATTGTCCCGTTAAAAAACAGTAAGTTACTGGCAGCTGCAGTTGCCAGCAATGTACTGTTATTTTACAGTATGTTGCTGTAAAAATACATAGACTACACTGATATACACAATACTCAAGTGAATTAATTTTGTTCATTGAAAGCGACTGCCTCAAATTGGCCAACTTGTGTATGAGTTTATGAAGTAATGTGCTATATATGCTTAGAAGCATACTTATAATGATAACTTATTTTAGTTAATTAGAAAAGTTCCTTTTAACCCAAATGTCTTAAATTTCACAGCAGCACACAAACATGTAAAGCTGGAATTAACACAGAGAGATTCTTACTGCATCAGCAACTAAACAGCCACTGTCTTTAAGTAAAGAAACATCCAGAATAACATCAGTGTTTCATTGTTCATCTTTGACTCAAACACTGGCTCTACTCTCCTCCACAACGGTGACACACAGAAGAAATTTGCTTCTGGTTTTACAGTAAAATACTGTTTTTTCCTTGATTTAACGGTAAACTACTGGCAGCTGTGGTTGCCAGCAATCTACTGTTTTTTTACAGTCTTCCGTAGTTTAAAATAACAGTATATTACTGTTAAAATACATTTTTACACTGTGTTTTTACCTCTCACACCTTTAACCCTTTAAACCCCAGAGCAAATACCTCAGTTTTAATTGAACACTTCCAAGTGTCCACACTTCTGAGTGTTCAAGAAACATGGAGCAAAGCTGTAGTAAATGAACTAATTAAATGGCTAATTAAATGATAATTGAGGATTAGCGATGAACAAATGAAGAAATACTGAAGGGAAAAAACAAGAACAGAATATAAAGTAACAAAAAACTGAAACTTCAGTCACAGCTTTATAATGAAATAACCTGAAGGTCAACAAATGATTAAATCATTAAAATATCAGCAGATGATTAAACAACTCTACAAACATCATCAGCAGCTACACTTATTACTAAAACATTTATTTTTGTATAACATCTACTAAAGTTCTTTTTGAGAAAGGTTATCATTTTACATCACCATCATAGAGAATAGAGTCTGCTTTAGTTGGGCTCTGAGCCCTGACAATTTAACATTAATTTATTTTGGCTGCTACAATTGTTAAGAACTTTGTTTAAAAAGCTCTCTCGATAATAATAATAATAATAATACATTTTATTTAAAGGCGCCTTTCTGGCAACTCAAGGACACCGAACAGTAAAACAAGAGCAATAAAATAACAAGAAAATAACAAAGTAAACACAACAAAAGTACAAGTACAATTAAGTATTAAAAGCCATCTTAAATAGGTGGGTTTTGAGCTTAGATTTGAAAAATGTGAGGGAGTCAATGTTTCTGATGACAGGTGGCAATGAGTTCTAAAGCCGGGGAGCAGAGCGGCTGAAGGCTCTATTACCCATGGATGATAAACGAGCAGAGGGAACACACAAGTGGAGGGAGGAAGAAGATCTCAGGGTGCGAGAGGGAGCAGCAATGTGGATGAGGGCAGACAAGTATGGAGGGGCGAGATTGTGGATGGCTTTGAATGTTAAAATCAAAATTTTAAAATCAATCCGAAATTGAACGGGTAACCAGTGGAGCTGCTGCAGGACAGGGGTGATGTGATGAGAAGAAGGGGTTCTGGTGATGATACGGGCAGCTGAGTTCTGGACCAACTAAAGCTTATGGAGGGATTTATGAGTGAGACCGAAGAGAAGAGAGTTGCAGTAATCTATACGAGATGTGACAAGGCTATGGAGAAGAACAGCAGTGGCATGCGGGGTGAGAGAAGGGCGGAGACGGTTAATGTTGCGTAGGTGGAAGTAAGCAGACCGGGTGATGTTATTGATGTGAGAATCAAAAGATAGGGTGCTATCGAGGATGACACCCAGACTCTTGACCTGTTTAGAGGGATAAATGGAACAGTCGTCAATAGAAAGAGAAAAGCTGTCAGTTTTGGAGAGTATTGATTTGGTACCAACAAGCAAAACCTCAGTTTTTGAACTATTTAATTTGAGAAAGTTAAGAGAGAGCCAAGATTTGATTTCTGCTAAGCAGACTGTAAGGGATGAAGGTGGAAAACACGGAGAGGGTTTGCCAGAGAGGTAGAGCTGGGTGTCATCCGCATAGCAGTGGAACTCTATGTTATATTTACGGAGAACATTACCAAGTGGAAGGAGATAGATGATAAAGAGCAGGGGCCCCAGGACTGAGCCCTGGGGTACACCCGAAGAAACTGTAAAATGCTGAGAGGTGAATGATTTGAGTTGAATGAACTGAGTGCGGCCAGAGAGATAAGATTTAAACCAGTCAAGTGGGATATTGGTGATGCCAAGAGAAGATAGTCTATTGATGAGGGTGCTGTGACAAATGGTGTCAAAGGCCGCACTCAGGTCGAGGAGGATAAGAACAGATATTAGTCCAGAATCAGCTGCCATAAGAAGGTCATTAGTAATTTTAATAAGGGCAGTTTCTGTGCTGTGAAGTGGGCGGAAACCGGACTGGAACTGTTCATACAGGTTGTTCTGAGATAAGTGGGTTTGGAGTTGTGTTGCTACAATTTTTTCGAGGATTTTAGAAATGTATGGTAAGTTAGAAATAGGTCGTAAGTTATTAAAATTAGATGGATCTGAACCAGGTTTTTTGAGTATAGGAGTAATTGCTGCGGTTTTGAAGGAAGCAGGAACAGTTCCAGTGGAAAGAGAAGAGTGAATAATGGCTGAAATGAGAGGGATGAGAGAAGGGAGACAGGCTTTGACCAGAACAGTGGGGAGAGGATCTAAGTGAGAGGAAGATGATTTAGATTTAGAAATAAGATTTGATGTTTCTGAAGTTGTAGGGAGTTGAAAAGAGGAGAATAAATTTTCAGGTTGTGGAAGTTCGGATGTAATGCTCGGAAAGGATTGTGAACCAAGATGCTGGTGAATATTAAAGATTTTTTCACTGAAAAAGGTCATGATAGAATTACAGAAAGCTGTTGAGTGAAGATGTGATGGTAGTAAGTCTGGGGGGTTAGTGATAGACTTGTATAGTGAAAACAGAGATGCGTTGTTACCTTCATTGGAACATATGAGATTGGAGAAATAGTTGGATTTGGTTTGAGCAATGTGGGTCTTATATTGTAGGATGTGATTTTTATACATGTCTTTGTGAACATTAAGGCCAGTTTTTCTATATAATCTTTCAATTTGTCTGCCTTTGGCTTTCATGAGCCGAAGTTCTGGTGTAAACCATGGGGCAGACAAAGAAAAAGAGACGGATCTGGTTTTTAAGGGAGCAAAAGAGTTAAGAATGTCATGAAGTCCTGTATTATAATGAGATACTAAATCATCTGGTGTGGAAAAGTTAGTAATGTCAGAAAGAGAGTCAATACTAACAGAGAAGGATTCTAAGTCAATATGTTTTATGTTACGGAAGGAGATAGTACGGGGAGGTTTGGTGGAGGAAAGAGGGAGTGCAAAACTAAATGAGAGGAGAAAATGATCCGTTATTGGGAGTTCATCAGCTGAAAAGTCAATGGGTGAGACACCAGAGCAACAGATGAGGTCAAGGGTGTGTCCTTTAGAGTGTGTGGGGACCTTGACATGTTGTTGAAGTCCACAGCTCTCAAGACAGGATATAAAGTCTCTTGTGAGAGAGTTATTAATATTATCCACATGAATATTAAAATCTCCTAAAACAATAATATTTGGTGAGAGGGTAGTAATATGTGTTAAAAAAGCAGCAAATTCACTAAAAAAGTCATTATTTAGTTTAGGGGGGCGATAAATTATAGCGACATAGGTAGGTATGGATCCAGAGAGTTTACACAGCATAGATTCAAATAAAGGGAATGAAGGAACGGGAACCGGCGAGATTTTCAAACTCTCGCGGTAAATCATCGCGAGACCTCCTCCCCGACCTCCTCCACGGGGTTGACAGGTGTAAACAAACCCTCCAGGAGTGGATTCGTTGAGTTGCGTGAAGTCGTTGGGTTGTTGTCAGGTCTCAGTTAGACACAAAATGTCAAGGTTGCGATCGCTGAGGACATCCTGGATAAGATGTCCCTTGCTCGTAATTGAGCGGATGTTTAAAAGACCAAAGTTGATATTGATGTTGTCAGAGAGTACAGCAGTGTTAGCCGACCGGGCTAGGTTGGCTAAAACTTTATGACTGACAGTCCGACCGGTGTTTTGTGGAGGACGACGAAAATGGGACCAAATGGACTTTATGTGTGTCGATGAGCTGTGGTGAGCACTCCGTCTGGATCCACGATGGATATATCTCCGGCGGGGCAGGAATGCGATGCCCGGATGGAGACGTAGCACCGCTGGCAAAGGCGCAGAGAGATGGAGCCGCAAGCGATGTAATTCAGCAGCCGAGTACTGAAACAATCCCATCACGGGCTGGTAGACAAGCGTCAGGAGACACCAGGAAAGCACAAGCCAGAAGTACAGTTTGCCGGACAATAATGTGTACATTGTGAAGCAGATGCTGAGGCAGACGCTGACAGCTAAGACGCGCAGGTGAGCAGAAACCAGAAGAACCACAGGCGCAGAGTAGGTAAAATCCATAAAACTCGAGTTTAGTAAAATCGGTTCAACTGTAAATGTTGAACGATATTTAAAAGTTTAAAAGTCTTGCCAGTGAGCAGCGGCAACAGATCATGCCAGCGTTCGCTCAAACCGGATGCTCACATTGGTCCATATGTTTAATTTCTGTCTAGAGAGCTCATGTTTTGATCTTCGATTGGTCTCACACAGTCAAGTGATGCAATTTTGCAGAGTTCACCAAGCTTGACCTTTGCCATGCAGTGAACTGCGAAACTTGACGAATGAACTTGCGTTTCCGGTCTGACCCATTCGCGTGCGTATAAATGGAAGTCTATGGGAAGTCCAGTGTAAACCGCGGCTTAAATGCAAGTGTATGGTTTCTCTCCAGTGTGGGTCCTCATATGTTGATTAAAATGTGATGAGCTGCTGAAACTCTCGCCACACTGAGTGCATGTGAATAGTTTCTTTCCAGTGTGGATCATCATGTGTAGATTAAGGGATGACGATTGGCTGAAACTCTTGCCACACTGAGTGCATGTGAATGGTTTCTCTCCAGTGTGGATTTTCATGTGTTTATTAAAATTTGATGATTGGCTGAAACTCTTCCCACAATGAGTGCATGTGAATGGTTTCTCCCCAGTGTGGATCCTCATGTGTAGATTAAGGGATGATGATTTCTTGAAACTCTTCCCACACTGAGTGCATGTGAATGGTTTCTCTCCAGTGTGGCTCATCATGTGTAGATTAAGGTTTGATGATTGGCTGAAACTCTTCCCACACTGAGTGCATGTGAATGGTTTCTCCCCAGTGTGGATCCTCATGTGTAGATTAAGGGATGATGATTTCTTGAAACTCTTCCCACACTGAGTGCATGTGAATGGTTTCTCTCCAGTGTGGCTCATCATGTGTAGATTAAGGTTTGATGATTGGCTGAAACTCTTCCCACACTGAGTGCATGTGAATGGTTTCTCTCCAGTGTGGATCCTCATGTGTAGATTAAGGGATGATGAGCGGTTGAAACTCTTTCCACACTGAGTGCATGTGAATGGTTTCTCTCCAGTGTGGATACTCATGTGTAGATTAAGGGATGATGAGCGGTTGAAACTCTTCCCACACTGAGTGCATGTGAATGGTTTCTCTCCAGTGTGGATCATCATGTGTAGATTAAGGGATGATGATTGGCTAAAACTCTTTCCACACTGAGTGCATGTGAATGGCTTCTCTCCGGTGTGGATCATCATGTGTAGATTAAGGGATGATGATTGGCTAAAACTCTTCCCACACTGAGTGCATGTGAATGGTTTCTCTCCGGTGTGGATCATCATGTGTAGATTAAGGTATGATGATCGGCTAAAACTCTTCCCACATTGAGTGCATGTGAATGGTTTCTCTCCAGTGTGGATTTTTATGTGATTATTAAGGCTTGATGAGTGGGTGTAACTCTTTCCACACTGAGTGCATGTGAATGGTTTCTCTCCAGTGTGGATCCTCATGTGTAGATTAAGGGATGATGATATGCTGAAACTCTTCCCACACTGAGTGCATGTAAATGGTTTCTCTCCAGTGTGGATCATCCTGTGAATCTTAAGATAGTCTTTTCTTCCAAAACTCTTTCCACACTGAGTGCAGGTGAAACGACTCTTGTCTGTCCTTTTCAAAATACCATCAGTCTGTAAATGAGTTTTTTCCTCAATTTTGACATGATGTTCCTCCTCTTTACTCCCCTCATTCTCTTCAATTAGGTCTGAAATAAATAAATAAAACATTAGTTTTCATTAAGTCTTAAAAACTCTCATTAAAAGCTGAAAAGTGAAAAGACACTGGAAACATTGGCTACACACACTGTAATTGTGATGCACATTAAATGTAAAATAAATCATATCATATTTTGTTTGGTCCATTAACGTGTACACATTTAAGCAGATTCAATTCAACTCATCATTATTTATCTAGTGCTTTTACAATGTAAATTGTGTCCAAGCCACTTAATAGAAGTTAAATTGTAAATTTAAACTGTCAGTCCAGTTTTCAGAGTTTCTTACATAATTGATCATAAAAGTCATTTTGGTCATATTGACAACACACAGATTTGAAAGCTGTAAATGGCCTATTTTTATTCGTATATATTCATAATTACAACAAAATGTTTTTCTAAAATTTGTAAAGCAGACAGGGAATACTTGTTCATTCTGTGCCTGACTGGTAAACGCATCAGAAAAATAGTTCTGGGGTAACAGCTGAACAAACAGCTGAATATTTGCCTCACAGACATGACACACCTGTACAGCATCTGCATAAAGACTGGAATGTGCACCTTTCCCCATGAGAAAAGAAAAAGGCGATAAACATTAGACATTAAACAGAGATGCAGTAAGTAAAAAAAAATCTGAATGTTGAATTGTATGTACAGATATGCTGTAAATATACCAGTTATAAGGTGCTATGTACCAATGCTAATGGAGAAAGTATTGCATTGTAAGTGCATATGAGAAAGTATTGCACGTTTATTGCACAGTAGAAGAATATTTAACTGTTCATGAGGTAGATGGCCTGAGAAAAGACTTTTCCTGTGTCTGGCTGTTTTTGTGCTTAGTGCTCTGTAGCGCCGACCAGACGGTAACAGTTCGAACAGGTAGTGTGCTGGGTGCGAGGCGTCCAGAGTGATTTTGCGAGCCCTTTTACTCACTCTGGAAGAGTACAGTTCTTGAAGTGTAGGAAGGGCAGTGCCAGTGATTCGTTCAGCAGTCCGGACTATTCGCTGTAGTCTACGGAGGTCAGTTTTGGCAACTGAGCTGAACCAGACGGTGATTGAAGTGCAGAGGATGGATTGGATGACAGCTGAGTAGAACTGTACGAGCAGCTCCTGTGGCAGGTTGAACTTCCTCAGCTGACGAAGGAAGTACAGTCTCTGCTGGGCTTTCTTCACAATAGAGTCTATGTGAATGTCCCACTTCAGATCCTGAGAGATGGTGGTGCCCAGGAACCTGAATGACTCTACTGTAGCCACAGTGCTGTTCATGATGGTGAGTGGTGGAGTGCTGGGGGGTTTCTCCTAAAGTCCACTATCATCTCCACTGTTTTGAGCGTATTCAGCTCCAGGTTGTTGTATCTGCACCATAAATCCAGCCGCTCTACCTCCTATCTGTATGCAGACTCGTCACCGTTCCGGATGAGGCCGATAACAGTAGTGTCATCAGCAAACTTCAAGAGCTTAAATGGAGGGGTCTTTTTTGCGGTGTAGTCGTTGGTGTACAGGGAGAAGAGCAGCGGGGAGAGAATGCATCCCTGTGGGGCACCAGTGCTGATGGTGCGGCTGTCGGATGTGATTTTGCCCATTCTGACTAGCTGTTGTCTATCTGTCAGAAAGCTGGTGATCCATTGACAGACAGAGCTGGGGACAGACAGCTGGGTCAGTTTGTTCTCGAGCAGTGATGGGACGATGGTGTTAAAGGCAGAACTGAAGTCCACAAACAGTATCCTTGCATAGTTCCCTGGTTTGTCCAGATGTTGTAGGGTATAATGCAGTCCCATGTTGACTGCATTATCCACAGACCGGTTTGCTCTATAGGCAAACTGCAGGGGGTCCAGCAAAGGTCCAGTGATGTCCTTCAGATATGCTAGCACCAGTCTTTCGAATGACTTCATGGCCACAGATGTTAGGGCAACAGGTCTGTAGTCATTGAGTCCTGTGATCTTTGGTTTCTTTGCTATTGGGATGATGGTGGAGCATTTGAAGCAGGATGGAACTTTGCGCTGTTCCAGGTATCTGTTGAAGATCTGTGTAAAGATAGGAGCCAGCTGGTCGGTGCAGGTTCTCAGACAGGCTGGTGAAACACCGTCTGGACCTGGTGCTTTCCATCTCTTCTGTTTACTGAAGATCTGACGCACATTATCCTCACTTATCACTTCAGTGCAGTGTGTCCTGAACAAAATCAACTTACTGATTTATCTCGCTGGCATAGAGTCAGCTGCCGAAAGCCTTCAAGCTATTGATGCACTAAAGGGCGATTCGATTGCTAAAATTGAAGAAAAGGCCGTTGCACAGTCAATTGAACTTTGCAATCAAATTGACCAGCTTTAGACAGAGTTTCGCAATGCTGTGGAGCACATTAATGCCAGAGTGGTAGCAGCGGAAGAGGAAGTGACTGGTCTGGAGTCTGTGTTGGGTGGATACTTTGACTCTCTTAGTGATGTTTTATAAACAAATTTCGGGAGGAGCACGGTCAGTCTTTGACAAGGCTAATTCATCACACACAATCATTCTATTATCCAATCAGCACAAGACCAAACCCCTATAAATAGTCAAACACGTCATACCTCTGTTTTCTCTTGATTTCAGTATTGGCACATCCAATCGCTGTAACCATGTCCAAACAGCAAATTTCCATGAGGATGACACGCTTCCTCCTGCAACTCCAAGCCGACGTCCAGCGCATCAGCACTCGGCTGAGCATATCAACAGAGGCCGCGGTCTTAACTCCGGTCTGCCGTCCTTCCAGCAACGCCGCCGCTCCTCCAGTCGCAGAGAACAAGCTTCCATCTGCCCGCAGCAAACCTGAGCTGCGCCCCAGATTCGGCAACCGCTGGGACAGATCAATCGAGTGTCAGCCCGCCGCTCTACACGGCAAAGCGTCGACCATCGGCCAATAGCGTGAGCTCGTCTCCGCTATGACAGCGTGAGCACGTCTTCGCTACGGCCCTGTCCATTCCCCTCGCATGGAGCATTTCCATTAACTTATAGCGGAAATCTGCGTTAGTACCGCCCGCAACGCCACTGCTTTCGTGGCGCGTCAAATTTAGGAATAACAAGCCTATTCTTCCCTCGTGTTGTTTGCAGATTAACCAGGTAAAACTACTTGTATATACATTAATAATATGTGCACTGTTTTAAGGTCGCATCAATTCAGTGAATTCAGGTAATCTTTATTTCTACAGCGTCTGTAGCGAACTACATCATAAGAAGCAAACACTACAGTTAACATCTGCATAGCGCAGGACAAGGCAGTCAAGAGCAATCGATTGCCGATTACAACACCGTGTATAGACTATATCCCACAGCGGATAAATTTATTGTCTAGGTCGGTGGATAAATATGGATAAACTTAAAGACGCTATTAATGTATACACAGACATAATCTTTGTTCTGCAAGCAGAACATTAAATAAATTGCGTAAAAATAAGTAAATGAAAGAAAGAAAATAAATAATAGACAAAAATATAAAATAAATAAATTGATTAATTTAAAAAGTAAATATAAAATAATAATAATAACACCAAGCTGATAAGCAATTTCAGCTAAGAAATCCTCCAGTTCAGAATCATTCAGAATCACAGGTCTAGCTTACCCCATCTATTTTCATAGCAATTGGCTGTGGGCTTGCAATTTCACTTGATATAAATCAAGGAACACCTTTCAAAGCCTTTGGCTACTCCTCACTGCTTATTATTCTGCACCACTGCAAGTGCAGTGACTGCTCCTACAGGAGACGCACACCTTATTATTATGCACCACTGCCAGCGCAGTGACCGCTCCTACGGGAGACGTACACCTATTTATTATGCACCACTGCTAGCGCAGTGACCGCTCCCACTGGAGACGCATACCTTATTATTATGCACCACTGCTAGCGCAGTGACCGCTCCCACTGGAGACACATACCTTATTATCATGCACCACTGCTAGCGCAGTGACCACTCCCACTGGAGATGCATACCTTATATACACCACCGCTAGCGCAGTGACCGCTCCTACGGGAGACACACACCTTATTATGTACCATTGTTAGCACAGGTGACAGATCCCATGGGGACTTACACCTTATTATGCACCACTGCTAGCGCAGTGACCACTCCTACGGGAGAAGCACACATTAGTGACTGCTCCTGCTGAGCATTTACACGCCTACATTTCTACATTTCAATACCAATGTATCATTCTCACCAACTACAACAACAGCGACATACTTGCGGTATATTCCCATCGTATAACTGCCACTGCAGTGACCATTTTGTTTGAACACTCTCACTTCTCACTGCCTCGTTGGAGTTTACATTTAGTTCCAATCATTATAGATATAGATGTCATATCACACCACTCCAGATTACTGCCTCAGCAGTGGCGGCTCCTTCTGGAGTTCACATTTATATTTCGTCTCTGCCAAGCTTTAACAGCTCCCAAAGGAGTCACATCTACATCACTGCACAGCAGTGTCCGCTCCCACCGGAGCCATGTTTCTCTCCTTCCCAATGCTGTACAGAACCCCTCCAAATTTACAAGTCTAGCAAATTTTGGGGGGTCAGTGAAATCTGTCTGGCTGCTTTCCTTCCGTAAATTCCATCTTTGGGGAGCGTTCTGGAGCCGGGCTAGACACTGCGCTCGGACCCTATCTCTCTATCCTGATAAGGGGAATAACATGAGTTAGGGTGTCTTCCCGAGCTCAGAGCCCTCTCCCCGGACAGCACGTCAAATATGCATATTCTATTCAGTCAAATATCTGTGAGTGTGAACTCGTGAACTACCCTGGAAAAAGATTTTAGTATTGTAAAAAAGGAACTGGCTCTGCTGAGAGACCGAAGCGAGGATCTTGAGGAGAGGTCTCACCGCTCAAATCTCCACATTATGGGAGTTAAAGAAGGACGGGAGCACAGCAGACGCGTGACGGAATTTGTAGCCAGCATCCTGAAAGATACCCTGAACCTCGAGAAGACTCCGATTCTGGACCGGCACACCGCACTCTACGCAGCAAACCAGTGGACGACAAAGAACCGCCATGCGCCTTCGTGATTAAATGCCACTACTTTTCCGAAAAAGAGGATATTTTGAAGAAAGCCATTGAAATGAAGGCAATCACGTCAGTACACTGGGCTGTCAAAGACAATACAAATGTTAATGTCACTCTCCGGTTAACTTTAAATGTCCACTATAGCACATTGTAAGGCCTCACACAATTAATACACAATTTTGTAGTGCGTTAACTTTTAATTAGCTCAAAGGGAATATAACAGAGCTTAAAGCGGCTCCAAAAGAATCAACTCTCTTGAACTGAACAAACGACTCGTCCAGCGCTCGTTTGAACAGACAGGGCTGTTGACTCAAAATTAATATTGCTTTTCGAAATGAAGTAAAAACACTTTAATATTTAAGCAGGGTAACAAGATCTAGGTATAAGGCATTAGATTCATAAGTATACACAGGCCACTTTACTTTCAATACAAAAGAGACTTTATTGACTACAAACAAAACTAACAAAACACACATACAAACACGCATTCATACTGGTTGCAGACAAGGAATAGAAGGAAAGAAGAGTTTAGGAGAGATGTGATGTAAAACCTCAAGATGTAAAACCTAACCAAGCGAACCAAATAATCAATTCAACCTTTACTGTTTCTTAGACAGGGTTATCTATCATTTAACATGATTAGCAGATCATACACCAGTTCACCAATGGATCTGGAGATGTACTTGCGTTCCTTAGTGATGTGGGGAAGTCCCTCCGTGGAGCTGGATTCCCACATGAGTTCGCTGGTGGTTGGCTGGTCGTTGAAGTGACATCTCTGAGGCTGCTGATGACGTGAAGTCCAGTAGTTTAAGTTGGAGACGGCCAAACTGTTGTCGTGTTGACTGGTTTCGCAACGCAACTTAACTTAACTAGACTCTCGACGGAAAGAAAAGAAAGAAGAGTAAACGGAAGATGGGGAAGTTTGAGGCTGATCTCATCCCATCTTAATGTCCAAGTCTGGCTGGACTGGACCTGGAGAAGAGTTGTCCTGGAAGTGGAGCATCTCCACTTCTCAACAGCTGCTGCTGGTGCAACTCTGTTGGACTGGACAACTCTGTTCTGCTGTACTCTGCTCTGCTTAGACTCTGCTCTTCTCCGCCTAGAGAGTTTTGGGGTGATGGGTTTTAACCACCAATGTTTCCGGCCCCAATAGAGCTGGATCAATAAGGCATTGTCCGTGGATCTGCGTGACAGTCCCATGTTAGCATTATAATATGAACATGATACATTTTACATATCTATAATTAAAAAGGAATGAAAGAAAGGGAAAGGGTTTCACTCATTCATCTCAAATAACATACACATAATGGTATGTTTGTGATAACTCAAAGCATAATGGTTACACATGATAAATGCATTCTTAACATACACAGGATTCAGGTGTCATACAAGATCAATAACATGATGTTTCATTAAAAGTCCGCTATCATCGTTTTGAGGATGATCTGATGAACTTTAATGTTTGGTGAGAGTTTATAAAATTCAGAGAGGATTTTGATTCTCTGTTTCGGCCAAAGTCAGTCAATTCTCTGTCTTGCATGGGGGTTGAAAACCCCATTTCCTGAGGTCAAACACAAGCTCTTTGTTAAGAAAAGTGTTCTCGTGATCAGTTACCCATTTGTCTTGAGTTAACTTGATCAGGATAGTGGGTCCAATGACACTTAACTGATGATGAACCAGTCATGAGGCCCATAGCCGCAAGGCTTCAGCTTCCTGCTCTGTACTGCAACAAATGTGGCCTGAACTTCTGATTTTGGTCAGAGACCAAAATAATTCTCGATCAAGGTGATTCTGATCATAGGTGTCGACTCAGTTATTGGTGTCTGCATCGTTAAGTCCCCACAACATGTTCATTGTTGTTATTTCTAGTTCTCAAGTATATTTTGTCAATAATGGGGTAGCTTTGTAGTAAAACATCTAGAGCTGTTCAAATTGTTTTGTTTTATATGCGAGGTCCCACATGGTAAGCTAGTTAAGAGTGGGAGTAGCTGGAAGTGTGTGCAAGTTTACACGGAAGGTTTCAATATATTGTGTTATTTCGTGTTAATAAGTGTATGTGCGATCACCACTTTTTTTTCTCTCTATTTTTTTTTTCCTCTCTCTCCCTAACACTCCCCTACATACAAAACCCACAGATATCTTTTGGATGCTTCTGATAAATGTTTTCGACAGCCCTTCATAAAATGGGTGGAGTAAAGACAAGCTTTACCAGTTGGAATGTGCAGGGGATAAATCACCCAGTGAAACGAAACAAGGTGTTCGCATATCTTAAGCTAAAATCTAATATTGTATATTTAGAGGAGACTCATCTGTTGAAAAAAAATAGATTATTCCAAACTTAATAGAGGAGGCTATACACAAATGTATCATTCTAACTTCAGTAGCAAAAGTATTTTGCCTAGTCTCGACACACACAATTTAATTTTAGGAGGTGATTTAAATTGTTTTGCACCCAGTTTTGGACCGCTCTAGCCCTTCAAGTAATACATTAAGTCAGTTAGCACAATGTATCAACTCCTTCCTTCAGACATATGGTGTAAGTGACCCCAGGAGATTTAAATATCCATTTTCCAAGCAATTTTCCTTCTTTTCACCTGTGCATCAAACCTATTCCAGGATTGACCATTTTCTCCTGGACAAGAAGTTACCTCCCTTAATGTCAGAAGCGGAGTATGTTAGTATTGTTATTTCGGACCATTGTCTCACTAAAGCTGTTTTCCAGGCAATGTAATCCCCCAACGTACATGGCGGTTTAACTCAAGACTCTTGGCAGACGACGACTTTGTAAAATTTATTGATGCTCAAATGGATTTCTTCCTTGAGAAAAATGAATCCCCAGTGATAAGTTATAGCATCCTATAGGACACTCTGAAAGCATATATAAGAGGACAGATTATTTCATATCAAGCTAGTGCAAATAAAAGAAAGTCAAAACGGCTTACAGAGATTATGAATAAAATTAATATAATTGATCAGCTACACTCAACATCACCTTCCAAAGAGCTCCATATGAAAAGACTTCTTTTGCAAGCGGAATATGACTCCATGACAAGTGAAAATGCAGAGGATCTCCACATAAGATCACGCCAGATTCATTATGAACATGGTGAACGAGCTGGCAGGTTATTGTGTTACCAACTGAAAGAATCCTCAGCAGCTGGTTTTATAGCAGCAGTTAGTAAAGATGATGGCAGTATTATTACTGATCAACAGGGAATTAATGATCAGTTTAAAAACTTCTATAAAACTCTTTACAGCTTTGAGGTAAACGAAATTTAATGTATTGAGAGCTTTTTTTAATCATTTAGAATTACCATCCCTCTGTGATTCAGATCAGTTGGCATTAGAAGGAATCACTCCCACCCCCATGACATCGGCTGTTATAACAGTGCTTCTTAAAAAGGATAAGGATCCAATTAAATGTGAATCTTATCGTCCAATCAGCTTGCTCTGCTGTGATTATAAGATCCTGGCTAAAGTGCTGGCAATCAGAGTGGAGTCAGTCATGAGAAAGATAATTCACCCAGATCAAACTGGTTTTATTGTTGATAGACAGTTATCTTACAACCTTCGTCGCTTATTTAATATTATTTATTTACCTAAAAATAATACCAATCCAGAGGTCTTAATTTCTTTAGATGCCCATAAGGCATTTGATAGAATAGAGTATATCTATTTATTTACAGTGCTTAAAAATTTGGTTTTGACCCTGGATTCTGTTCCTGGGTTAAAATTTTATATTCCAGGCCCCAAGCATCCATTTGAACAAATAACATAATTTCTAAATGCTTTCCACTCTCTAGGGGAACAAGAGAGGGCTGCCCTCTGTCCCCTCTGCTCTTTGACATTGCCATCAAACCTCTTGCAACCGTATTAAGGAACTCAGATGGCTTGCAAGGAATTTTCATAGAGGGACAAGAACATAAGCTCCTGCTACATGCGGATGATCTTCTTCTTTTTCTGTCAAATCCAGATACATGTATTCCAAAAGCTCTTACAATAATTTCAGAATTTGGAAATGTTTCTGAATACAAAGTCAATCTAGCAAAGTCTCCTTTTCCCTATCAATGATAGAGCACAGCAAATGTCTGTCGAATCCTTTCCATTTTCAGTAAGTCCTGATAAATTTGTATATCTGGGTTAGGTATTTTAGAATGACCAAAACAACATTTCAGATGTTTTACAGTGTGCTCAGCCTGCTGTTTGGTCCATTCACACACATTTTCATCATCATATGATCTCTTATAACAAACCTTTTTTAATGCGCGTACTGGAATTTGTTCAGTAAAAGTGCTTGCGTAGTTTATGTAAGTTTATCTTTTCTTATCGAATAAAAAGTTTATCCTACTCCGTTATGTGCATGTTATTTATGCCAATATTTCAAAAGTTATGTGCATCATGACGTTTCCATCAACTGATTTTTTTTTTTATGCTCATAGCCTATCCAAAATGCACATAAAAATAGATGGCTGGAAATGCAAGGCTAAGCGAGAAATACCACTTCATCTTTAAAAAAAAGTGAAAGAGACCGACAGAAACTCAGAGTTTAGAGAATAAGACCACGGGAACTGATTCTGAGTTAAGGTTACCTCTCTTTCAGAAACATGCTTGACTTACCCTGCTTTCTCCAGTTTGACAAACCTGCCATTTTGAAACAGAAAACCCAGAGTTTCTCTCATTTCAGGGTTAAAATACTCTGACTTTTCACCTTCTTTCTGAAACGGGGCCCTGATCTCATATGCTATTGTTTTAGAACTTCAGTTGCCTATTGGAGAAATGACCAGGAATAATAAACGGCTACTTGCTCTACAAACAAGTGTGTTCATGACTATACATACAAAAAAATAAAATAAAATTAGAAAATATGACTTTGCAACAGGCGACGCGGTGGCGCAGTAGGTAGTGCTGTTGCCTCACAGCAAGAAGGTCGCTGGTTCAAGCCTCGGCTGGGTCAGTTAGCATTTCTGTGTGGAGTTTGCATGTTCTTCCCGTGTTCGCGTGGGTTTTCTCCGGGTGCTCCAGTTTCCCCCACTAGTCCAAAGACATGCGGTACAGGTGAATTGGGTAAAGCTAAATTGTCCGTAGTGTATGAGTGTGTATGGATGTTTACCAGAGATGGGTTGCAACTAGGGTTGTGACGATGAGGAAATTTCCCCACCGGTTAATCGACATGTGACAACACCGGTAATACCGGTATCACCGTGGGGGTGGGCGTTTCCTCTTTTTTCTGCTTTTAAATATCTTATAAATGCGTGCGTATTATGCTTTCACTTTCAGTTTTCGGGAATTGCAATTCGGCGTCAAACTACAAAAAATCACTGTTTTTAAACACAGAACCTTTATTAACATAATGAAAAAAACAACAACAATGCTACAGGCTGAAAAAAAACTGTGGAAATTGGAACAAAACAAATAACCACCATAGAACGTTTATTACATGTTAGAATGTTTTTAAAACGAATAAGAAAATAAAATAGAAAGATACGTAATTAAATAGCACAAAGTTTAAATAAGATTAAACAAATGAACAAGAAACAAATATAAAAAAACTTCCAAATGACATTAGGCTACAAAAATGACAGAATGGCAGTCTTTAAAAAAATAAAAATAAACAAAAACACTGCTTTTTTTTATTATTAACAGTGCAGTCTACATGGTCTTTGCCAGGAAACCCAACATGTTGACCATCTCTGGGATCTTGGGGCACGCTATGTTCCCCATTGTGTTGAACAGTCTCTCGGATGCGCAGCTTGTTGCGCACACGCAAAGTTACTTTTTGGTTACCTTTGCCAACAGGGGGAACCTACTTTAGTTGTCTTTTGTCTAGCTGACTTCATTGTCTTAATGAATTAATTAGCCTAATGTATTGTATATTAATAGCTTAGTCCTTATAAACAATCCGTTTATAAAACATTATTAACGAATCTATAGGCTACTGAGGAATAAACCGAATATGAAATATGATCCTTGCATAATGATCACAGCTAAACAAGCTAGCACTCAATTTATATATAAACTATAAATAAAAAAAATGAAAGAAATTTTAAGTAATGGAACATTATGTAAAAAATCTAAAGACTACAGGCTACTCGGGACGAGTTTTATTTTTTGATTTGCGCGTTGTTCCTTTTTTAAAATGCCTTTTTATTTTTTTAATTTCTCAAGTCTATATTGGCTATCGGGTAACATAATCTCCCTCAGAGATATTGGAGTTCAATAACGTGGTGCGCAGCTATGACTTTTGGCCAACATCTCCCTGTAAGTTTACAGATAGACAGCTCTGGTGGGTTAGAATTGCATGTTTTAAATGACAGCGACACATGCTACATTTAGTTTTTATTGTAAAATATACATTATAACTCAGTAAACAGTAAAATATTATTTTTTGAATGGCTTGCTTATTGGCAGCGTCTAGGCTAAGCATATTTTCATTATTATTAAAACACATAAATACAAACTAACCACCCTTTGATTTTTTTCGTTTTCGTATATTTTTTATCAAACGAAAAATGCAATGAATTGTTTATTTTGGTTTTCATTTTATTATAATTAATATAATTATTAGGCGACTTGACTTGTGTGGCGTCTATCGATGGATGACAGCAAGAGAGAGATGAGATCTTACCTCAGTTTTGATGTGTGGCCGCACGTCACATTTACTTTACTGCAAGTTTTTAATATAGGCTCATCTAAATTAACTTTTCATTCGATTAAAAGCCGAAATATTGCCAGACAGAAAAAAGCAACTTTCGGTTTTGGAAGAGGGAGACTTCAATGAAGACGCACACACACACACACACACACAGGATACACTCTTGTCGGCCTTTTCATTATTGATTTTTTTAAAGGGTCACGAAACACCAAAACACATTTTTTGAGCTGTTGACAGTCATATATGTGTCCCATGCTGCTATAAACACTATTAGGACACATATATTGCACTAAAAAGTGAAAATTGGTTGTTTTTGCGTTATTTTGAGCAAATTCGTTCTTCCGGTTTGAAACGAATTTTTGAAGCTACGTCACGGCCATGAGATACTTAGGTGTAAATCCAGCCAGCAGACTGGCTCTCTGTCTTTTCGCGGACTTTCTGACGTATGTGAGTGTGCTGGATTAATTCATGAGAAAGACGTGCTTCAAACCAATCAGCGCGCTCTATTGTGTATGACGCGAAACTTCATTAATATGCATGATAGCTCCGGAGATTGTTTACAGCGTTCAGACGGCAGAGAGACGCCACGTTGTGTTGCCAAAACAAGTGAAAGAACAAGAATTTGGAGACACAAGTCGTCGGTGTTGCGTTTATTGTTGTGCTTCAACGAAGGTTTTGTTTTCATTTTCCCTCTATGAGAGAGCTGCTGGACTCGCGTGTGGATTACAGTGCACGCGACAGAAACGCGTTTGTAAGGAACATTTTTACCCGAGAGCTTTTCGCATCTGGAAATGGTGAAATCCGGATTTGCCGCTCGTCTACTTTTATTAAAAAGACACAGCTCCAGTTTGATTGTCTGTCTACAGATGTGGTAAGTGTTTGCAGTACTGTGCTCTTTGTTTTACCCAGATTGCAAAGTTAGTTCGTGGTTAGCAGAGCTCTTTCAGTTTTTAAAGACATACCATAGTCAAAATGATTTAGTTACCAAGTTTACAGTATGTTAATATCACTGCAATATTACAGTACAATATTATAGACTGAAATATCCGCTGTAAATGCTGCTCTCCGAGTGTAAACATGTAAACACGCACTATTCTCGTCGTGCAGGATTTTCGCTCCATTTTGTGACAGGATAGTCTATACACACACGGCTTTCTGACGCTACCTACCGAGTACATAAGTTACAGAGAAATGCGGAGGATTTTTTTTCTCTCATTCGCCATGCGGTATCAAATCAGCCTCTGTATGTTTGTTTTGCCTGTGAAATGAGCGCGTGGCCAAATGGAAACTCCCTTTTATGCAAATCCAATCCCTCTTTCCCTCCCCCGACACTCCCACACTCCCAGAGCTGGACACGCCCAACTTTCCTGACTTTTTTCAAAACAGAGGTGTGAAAACACCCTGCTGAGACAGGGGGTTTCGTGGCCCTTTAAACATTAAACTCAATAATCAAGTGCACAAAAGAACAGATGAACTTCGGAAAAAGTGATCACTGCGGTTGCCGCGAGGTTGCTTTGTTTCTCTGCAGTTGGCTTGTCAGTGGCGCGGCAACCACTTTTGGTTTAATAAAAAATAAGATTATTTATTACTAAACACTCTGTGAGATGATGGTCGCAGGATTTTTAAATGAGGCACTTTTGCTTTGCGTTTTGACACTAAATCGTCCGCCATTCTTTTTCTGTAAATTCGACTCATCTCGTTCTCCTCACATGATAAATGAAATATGAAGCATTGAAGCTATGTTCAGATTTTAACTACAGCCTACTGCATGCTATTGTCTTAAGTAAATTATTTGGAATTATATTTTCCATTTAATTTAAATAAATATTGAATTAAAAAAAGGAATACTTAAAAAATGAGGGCACGGTGTCACGGTGGAAAAGTGATGTCACCAGTGTTGCGTCTTAAAACCGGTAACACCGTCAACACCGTCTATCGTGGCAAGCCTAGTTGCAACTGGAAAGACATCAGCTGCATAAAACATATGCTGGATAAGTTGGCGGGTTATTCCGCTGTGGTGACCTCGAATTAATAAGGGGACCCAGCAAGCAATAGCCGTCATTTCACCGTCTAGGTGAAGCATAGACCAGATCTAGTCCGGCTACGTGTAACCCAATTTTAGCCCGAATAACCTTAAATTTGTTTGAATGTTGTTTTTTGTAAAATAAAGCTTATGATATGTATGATACTTCATCATGTAAGCAAAGTCAATAACGTTTATGAGGTACCTGCAAGTAATAGTCGTACCTTCATTTTCTCGGTGAAGTATAGACCCAATCTAGTCCGGCTATGTGTAACCCATCTCTAGCCCAAAAAACCTTACATTTGGTTACCTGTCTTTTTTGGCAAAATACCTTGTGATATGTATGATATTGCTTCAATTACGGAAAGTAAATAGCATTTATAAGGTGTTTGGGTTTTTAAATATATGTGTTATTTTCATAGCCTGACCGTAGCCCTGAATTAGCTCGTCATCAGACTGGCTATTTATAGCCCACTGATAGCCTAAACTGATTCACTGTAGTATTTGGCCGTGCAGCGCGTGCAATGGTTAATACATCACGTCCGCATTATCAGTACTACATCCACAAGTGTTAAGGTGTAATTTCGTGACATGTTCTATAGCCATCATTTAGCTCTGAATTAGATGGGCTTTACCCACCTCGCAAAAATAACATAAACATTTTAATTGTAGACTTACTTTTATTTTAAGTTAAAAATAAATATGGTGTAATAAATCTTATATATAATATCTTATATATCAAGTTACGGTAGAACAAGCTAGATCTAATCAGTGAAGTAAAATTAACGCAGCTCCGTATTCCACACGATAGATGGCGCTATTGCACATTTGTCGAGTCGGTTGAAATCAAGAGGAAGAAAGAAAGCTGTTGTCTTTTGAAATTTGCGCGAGCGCCCTGCAAGGTAAGCGTAATCTGCTTTAATATCATGTTGTTTGGCGATGTTTTTTATTATATGTGCACGTTTGAATACATTATTACGCTAATATCAATGCACAGACACCCTTCATTCCATAAATCCTAGACGAGAATAAAAACGGTGTGAAGGAGTGTTAACGTTACCTTTTAAACACTCAAAATTAAACACTTATTAAGCAAAGTTCGGTGATTAAGTGCATTTATTTTGTACATTGCGAGTTGTCTTCATTAAATTGCCTCATGAAGTCAATGAAAAAGTCAGTCAAGAGATGAAACTTCTGCAGTTCTAGCTTTTAAAAGACTTGTTTACTTGTGATTTCATAACAAAAGAGACAAACACCAATTTAATTCTAATTTTAGTTAGAGCCATTTGTCTCTAACAGAAAACTAAGCATTATTTGACAAGACAGCCTCTACTGTGTATGCTGCTACAAGGTTATTGATTTAGATTTGATAAATAAACTTAACTTTTTTTTGGAAAATGTAATTTTTAGTAATATGAGTAACTGTATTTTGACTTGTCACAGTAAAATCAAGGATAAAGTAAGCTGTTGGTTATTTTTATTATTATAATGCTTCACTAATATTTGTAACTATTTGTTTTTAACAGATATTTGAGTGTGGCTATGTAAAATGAGCAGTCTAGCAGGTATTAGTTGCTTAAACATTTTAGACTAAAACATTACACTATGGCCTCATTTGCTGGTTTCCCTGTTCATATGCAGATTGCCGCATGTACATTCACCAGCTGGAAGAAGCTTTCGAGTCACATCAAACACACAGAATGAAAATTTTAAACAATATTTAAGCATTATTCATATAACTGCTGTTGACATAAAGAAACATTGAATATAATACATTGATACTAAAATAGTTAAAAATAGTGAGTAAATAAGTAATCAGCCTTAAGCTGTAAACCTGTGGCTAATGTTATTTTTTTGTTGATGGGTGATGTTTTTTTTTCTAGTTTTAATATGTAACCATCAAGCGTGATTGTGTCCTGAAGACCTACCTCATTTAAAGAGACTGTGCATCTACTGTACCTCAATGAAGACTTGTTAAAGAGTATGTGGTAAGTGTGTCAACCCGCACTCCTTTCATAAATGTATTTGTAAAACTCAGTCACACAAGACTGAGTTTAAAACACATCTCAGTATTTTTTCCCTTTTTCTTCAGGACTGAAAGTGCAGAGGCTGAATCTCACAATGCACACACAGCAGTGGAGATCTTTATCATTTGGGCTGAGGATGCTGGTCCTGGGGACAGAGCTACAGATGTTGGTGTAGAAGTTCTGCAGAACCTGCTGAGTGTCACATATGGATTGGATGGACTTTTTGGGTTCATGTACACTTAAAGGTTTTGTTCAACCAGAAATTAAAACGTTTAATTATTCATGTCTTTCCAAACATTGGTTTGTCTTTGGAGTACAAATTAAGATACTTTAGGTGAAATCTAAGAGCTCTCTCATTCTCTATAGACAGCAATGGTCCCAACTTGTTTAAAGCCCAGAGAAATACCTAAAACATCCTCAAAACAGACCACATGCTTTCAGTTGTTCAATCAGAATATTAAGCTACAAGAATAATTTTGAGTGCATATAAAGCAAAAATAACAGCCTTTGAGTTTCTTTCTTCTGTTGAACACAAGATATTTTGAAGAAAGCCGAATACCTGTAACCATTGACTTCCATTGTATGTTTTTTACAGGTTTTCAGCTTTCTTCAAAATATCTTCTGTTCAACAGAAAAAAAAAATTATTGTTTTTATCTTGTTTGTTTTGTCATAACTTTGACATTTTATATATTTATTTTGTATTGTTTAATGTTTTTAATTTTGTTAATGTTGCTTTTATTAATAAAAGCTTTGGATTAATCAGTTTGAATGGAGTGCCTTATTGAGAACATGTTGATATGTATGTGTATTTTTGTTGTTTATAAAATGTATAAACATAGTAATTGATTAGCTGAAATTTTGATGACTTGTTTAATCTTGGGCTATGCTTAGACGTCTATTAGATTTTCACTGACAGCCCAAATTTAGCCGTGTTTTAGCCTAGACCAAATTTCACCGGCTATTAGACGTCTATATGTAGTCGTCTATTAGCCGTCTAAATGAAGACGTCTAATCTTGGGCTATGCATAGACGTCTATTAGATTTTCACTGACAGCCCAAATTTAGCCGTGATTTAGCCTAGACGTCTAGGCTATGTTTAGACGTCTAATAGACGTCTTTTAAACCAAAAAATGCTTGCTGGGGAACTAAGCCAAAAAGAAAATAAATGAATGACTTTGCAACATCAAGCAGCATTAGACATGGGCCAGTATAAGATTCTGACGGTATGATAACCTTGAATAAAAATATCACAGTTTCACTGTACTGTGATTACTGCTCTAAAATATATTCTTTTTAAATGTCTGGGTAAAAAACAAACACTTTTTCCCTTTGAACACAATATTTTCTTTTGAGAAACTTTTAAAATATTTTGGAGCAGTAAACATGTCAGGCTGAAAAATTCAAATGACTCATTGACTTCTGCTGTCTTCATTAGTTTCAAAATCACAGATTTCTTCACGATTTAAAATGGCATCTTTGGATATCTTTTCTGCTGGAGATACTGTTGTCCTAAAAAACTTAAAACATAAAAAAAAAAAACTTACATATACCGTAGGGACGTTACAGCAGAAAATATTGGCAGTTTTAAAACCTTGACTTTTCCAAACTGTGGGATACCTTGAAAACGGTTATCGTCCCATGCCTAAGCACCATAACACTGTTTTTAGGATCTAAAAATTAATTATTAAAAAAGTCTCAAGCAAAAAGATTCCAATGGCGCCGCCTGCTGGTATATGAAGAATATGGTCAATATTCTGAGAATTTCTGACGAACTTCACACTCAAATGTTTGCATTTCATCAGCATGCTGTAATCCATTTCTTAAGCAGCAAAAGTCATTTTTAGACTAGTTTGTTGGCCAGTTGTAGTCAGTGCAATGCTAAACGTTATTGTTCCACTATAATTTGTTTGTTTTGTCTTCCGTCGTCCCACAACATCATCATATAGTTTAGAATACTGTACAATGGTTTATAACAATTAATTATTTTAGTGTCCATTTCATTCAGCATGTTTAAAATTGGGGGCATCCACGTTTTTTACATTCTTTAAACCAGGGTCTCTGCAGGTTTCACCAAGTTAAATGTAAGACTTTTTAAGACCATTATGACTTAAAATTTTTATAGCGCCAGTGCTCAAGGATGCTTTACAAAAACAGTAGGAGAACAAGAAAAGCAATAACCTTAAGAAGGTAAAGAAAATGGGAGACTAATAATACATAAAAAGAATGACAAAAGACATGAGAACAAGTAACAAGAAACTCATTTCTGTCTTTCAATGAGTGCTTATGTGCATTTAGGAGACCTAGGCAGCACACTCAGGGCTGCAAGATGGATTTAATTTAGTATTCTTATTATTAAAATATATCTGAATGAGGATCAAATGACTGAGTTGATATTTAAAAAAAAAAAATTAACCTGTTTGTTCCTGCAGATCTTCCTGTTTGACTCTGAAAGTTTCTTCAATCTTCACATCTTCACTCTCCTCTTTAATAAACGCCATCTTTATAACAGTGTGGAGATCAGTCGCTTCAGCAGGAGTTTTTCTCTGTGTTTGGACACTTTATCCTGTTTAAAATGAAAAAAAAAACAATAAAAATGTCCTGTTTAAAATAAATAAAACAATGAACAGAAACAAAATAACTTCTCTTTAACACTTGCTTCAACAGTTTCTATATATGAGAGTCATTAACAAGAAATCAGGAAAAAGAGTAAGTCTGAGCAAAATAGCTACAAATGAGCTGATTAAAACTAGTAACGTTACTCCATTTCTTATATATAGTGATGAATACTTATAATGGACTGACATTATGCTATTTAATAAACTAAACCTTCATTAAAACACTTATTACACAAATTTCTGTTACTTTATTCAAACAATAGCCCTCATCACTGTGAGTAAAATAGTACTACAGTGTATAAAGGGTTAAAATAATATTGTCAACAGCAGCTACATCATTTAGCATCGGATAAAACCTGAAACTTCAATCAATCGCTTTATATTTGTGTAATAGCTTTAAAACAAACCTTTCTCCAGTTGAATCACAATGCAGCAGCGGCGCAGCCTTATGACGTCACACGCCACGCCAAAATAAAAGTCTTTTTTTGTTTAGCTTTTTTTGCCCCTTACTGTTGCAGTCATGAATTATTGATAATTTCCCCCCTTGTTTTCCACTTTCACGCATACACAGCCACACATATATTCAGTATTTGGAGCTCATCAAAATCTTTACTCTAAACATTTTTAAGACAATTTTGAAAAACTTTTTTTAATCCACTAAGACTAAATGTTTAAAGCAGAAAATCCCAACATTCTAAATAAATTATCTGATCAGTGTTTTGAGCTGAAAAAACCCATGCAAACATTGGGAGAAACATGCAAACACCACACAGAAACACCAACCAAATTTTATTCAGGGTTTTCTGTACATAGTTATACAAATCTAAAAAGAATATCTCTTAAAAAATAAAAGTATAAAATATGATCAGAATGTTCCTTTCAGTTTTTCACATTTTCTATATTAAAGATCAATCAAGCAATCACTTTTTTATTTATATAGTGCTTTTAACAGCATATTGTCAAAGCAATAAACAGTATCAAACAGAATCTAATATACCCTATATTTTATATTCCAAATACATATTTAGATCACGTTTCCTAAATCCTACACAGTAAATGAATGAATAAATAAATTATCATTCATTCATTTTTAAGAATAAATAATGACACAAGCATAATTGTTGCAAGATTTATTATATCTTTATGCAAAATGATCATTTATTTTATGTTATTTGTACTTAAAGTATGTCTAGGTTAAAAGCGAATACAAATTCGTTTTATATTATTTGTGGCCGAGACGGGATTCGAACCCATAATATTGTGTATTTTACTTGTCCCGCCTACCTTCGTTCCTATTGGCTAGACAGCACTTAACACCTGCGTGCAACTAGCCTCCGCATGTAAAGCGAACGTGATAACCACTACACTACGGAAACCAATATGATAATATTGCTTCAAGTTTTTATAGAATTTTTATAGAGCTGTCTTGTACGGTCTGCACCGTGGAGGGCCAGCAAACGCACTGGCCACCTGCTCGTGCACAACACAAAGCTAAAAGAAATCAGATTCTATGCAAGTTTGTGACACCACCAGGGCAAGTAAACACTGAGTTGAATTCAAATTTCTAGCCTCACACCGCTTTGCAGAAAGGATGTTTTCAGTGAACGTCAGTGCTCAACAGAAGCCTGATTTGACAATTGGCATAAAAGCAGGAGGTTGTTTCCGCCCAGTTTCGAACTGGGGACCTGGGGCGTGGCAGCCGCCAATAGTTAAGCTTAACTTTCCTTAACTTTTCCCATTCATTCTCTATGGTAGTGCTTAACACTACCGATGCAATATACTTTTGGCCATGCATAGATTTTTGGCGCTGTTTCATCATTTCCGTGGTGGGGAATTTAAAAAGCCCAGTGTTGACGATAGGAAAGGTAAGTTTACTGAATTGTCAGGTAAAAAAAAAAAGTTTTGTGTTGTACAACAAATAATTACTGTCTAAACCATCATAACACAAACTTTGCATATGGTGTTTGCTGTTTTAACTAACGTGATCAAACAGAAAAGGTAAATATATAAGTATAAATATTGTATAATATCTAAATAATATTGCATAATGAAAACATAGATTATTAAACAATAATATAATGTGAAATGGGATATTGATTAATATTAAATGTTGAAATAAAATGGAAATTTATTTGCATAATAATAAATGATTTGTTTTCAAGGAATTTTGCTAAATACATTTATTTATTGATACATTTAGATTAATTCATTTATTGATCATTTCATTGATACATTCATTCATTATTTAATTATTATCTATGACAATCATTATTTTAAAAATAGTTGCATTAATTGTTTATTTAAAAACTTTTAAACTACAGCTGTTATTTTATAAGTATTTTGTTTGTAAAGGTTAATGTTTCAATGTTATTTTTTTATTGCATACTTAAAATGTTTATAATAGAATAAATAATAAATAAAATATATATTGTATGTTAACTGTGCAGTAGGATGTAGTACATGTAATTAGTAGTCTATATCACACACACACACACACACACACACACACACATACACACTTGTAATTTACTAAAAATAAAAGATGGCAAAAGACACGCGTAGCAGCGGCAGTGACGTCACTCGAGCATCACTCGTTTTAACGTCACTCGTTAAAAAATTAACAGAATTGCCCCCAGCACAATTGTGCAAAATCGAGTCCGAGGACTCACAAGTTTTATTTACTCACTCACTCACTCACTCACACTTACACACACATTTCAGACTGAACAATGTTTTTTGCAGGTACACATCTCTTTTCCGCACTCATGTGCCAATCCTACAGCTGGATCTCACAAGGAAACATAACTATTTTTTTTACGCTTTGTCACTTTAGTGGCTAATTCGTACACGTTCAGTCATATAAAAATGTACAATTTTTAAAAGGAGGCATGGCCCCCAACCCCACCCCTAAACCCAACCGTCATTGGGGATAAGCAAATTGTACTAAATTGTATGAATGAGATTGTACGAATTCATTCGGATTAGCCACCAAACCCATAAGTTATGAATTGCCATGAGATAGGGTTGGATTCTCCAACGTGAAGTAACTTCCTGATAAAACAATTGTAATGTAATGTAATGTGTAATTATATAGCACATTTATCGTGTATGGTCATACACCCAAAGCTCTTCACAATCATGAGGTGGGGTCTCTCCACACCACCACCAGTCTGTAGC
This sequence comes from Danio kyathit, assembly GCA_903798195.1. Classification (NCBI taxonomy): domain Eukaryota; kingdom Metazoa; phylum Chordata; class Actinopteri; order Cypriniformes; family Danionidae; genus Danio; species Danio kyathit. Next base: position 1,586,681 of record CAIGQS010000269.1, read on the forward strand.
ATTCACTTGGATGATGCGACAGCAGCCACAGGACAACGGCGCCAGTGGGCTCACCACCCACCAGCTATAGGTGGAGTGCAAAGACAGTGATAGAACCAATTCGGTGAACCCATCTGTGTGTTTGTTGGTTTGTTTGTTTCTTTCTTTCTGTTATTCTTTGTTCAGCCAATCTGATGTTTCGTATTTTCAATGAAAATGAAAGGAGGCAGTAATGTTATAGGCTCCGTTTTGTTATAAATATGCTTGAAGATGACGCTCATATCATGCAGCTACACGATGCCTCAACATTTTTGATGTCTGTTGTTGCTAATATCAAAGTGAAAATAGGCAGTTCCTCACATCATGTTTTCATTTTATTGTTAAGAAAGTGAAACAGCGTAGCCAGGGTGATGTGAATGACTTTATAAAGTACACACTCGGGAGTTTGTTTTGCATATCAAACTTGCGAAGTCTGAACTTACACGGAGAGGATGCAGGACTGAACTGTGTGAAGGCTACTTAATATTGAGGAAAAAGCCCCAATAAGAGAGGCGAATGTCTGCAGCCCCGCCTTCGTTTTCAGATGTCTCGTTCCCGTGAACCCAATCTTGTATCTCGTCTCGTGGAGTAGGCATCTCATCACACCCCTAGTGTTTCCCTATTTAAGCTCTTTGTACACAGTTTAAAAGCTTTATTTTTAATTGCTGATTTTTTGTTTTTTATTAATTAATATTTGGCTATAACAGCGTGGACATGTTAAGCTTGACAACATTCAGTTTCAAACACAATATGAGGAAAAATAAGAAACATAAGTGTAGATACTTAATGTAAAATGGGCAAGGGGATGCCAATGAGTACATCAGAGTACATCCATTTACCTCATCATGACAGGGTGGACAGCAATTTCAAGGACACATGCGAAATGATTAATGATATTACGAAAACAAAAAGTTATTATTTTTTTTATCAAATAACTTGTTAAAGACAATAAGAATATTAAAAAATCTTTTTATTTTGATCTAATTTACCTACTTTTTAGACTCACTGAAGTTATCTGAGCAGTGTGTGGGACATGGCAAAATCACATCCATTCAATGAAAGAAAATGACAAAAATTGACAAAAACGTATTTCAAAACACTTATAATTCTACCTGCATGTGTGTAAAGGTTTAACCAGCTATATTAAAAGATCAGAATGTCATTATTTTGCATTATGTCCATATAGGACTAATTCAATCTTGTGGGACATCAAAGGCACTTTATAGTGATACCCAGCTAGTGAAACTGAAACATGTAGTAGTAATGGGTACTTTTTCCTTAAAGGGCACCTATTTTACCCCTTTTCAAGATTTAAGTTAAGTCTTTTGTGACTCCAGAATGTGTCTGTAAAGTTTCAGCTTAAAACACCTATCAGATTATTTGTTTCGAAAATTGTCTTAAAAATGTTTGGAGTAAAGAATTTGATCAACTCCAAATACTTAATATATGTGTGTCTTTATATGCGAGAAACTGGAAAACAAGGGGGAAATGTATCAATAATTCATGACTGCAACAGTAAGGGGCAAAAAAAAAGCTAAACAAAAAAAGACTTTTATTTTGGCGTGGCGTGTGACGTCATAAGGCTGCGCCGCTGCTGCACTTTGATTCGACTTGAGAAAGGTTTGTTTTAAAGCTTTTACACATATATAAAGCGATTGATTAAAGTTTCAGGTTTTATCCGATGCTAAATGATGTACCTGCTGTTGACAATATTATTTTAACCCTTTATACAACGTGGTACTATTTTACTCACAGTAATGAGGACTATTGTTTGAATGAAGCAACAGAAATGTGTGTAATGAGTGTTTTAATGAAGGTTTAGTTTATTAAATAACATAATGTCATTCCATTCTAAGTATTCATCACTATATATAAGAAATGGAGTAACGTTACTAGTTTTAATCAGCTCATTTATGGCTATTGTTTCTTGCTCTCTCTAGCTTACTCTTTTTACCTGATTTCTTTGACTCTCATATAAAGAAACTGTTGAAGCAAGTGTTGAAGAGAAGTTATTTTGTTTCTGTTCATTGTTTTATTCATTTTAAACTGAACATTTTTATTGTTTTGTTCATTTTAAACAGGATAAAGTGTCCAAACACAGAGAAAAACTCCTGCTGAAGCGACTGATCTCCACACTGTTATAAAGATGGCGTTTATTAAAGAGGAGAGTGAAGATGTGAAGATTGAAGAAACATTCAGAGTCAAACAGGAAGATCTGCAGGAACAAACAGGTTAATTTTCATTCTCAAAGACCAACTCAGTCATTTGATCCTCATTCAGATATATTTTAATAATAAGAATACTAAATTAAATCCATCTTGCAGCCCTGAGTGTGCTGCCTAGTTCTCCTAAACGCACATCAGCACTCATTGAAAGACAGGAATGAGTTTCTTTTGTTACTTGTTCTCATGTCTTTTGTCATTCTTTTTATGTATTATTAGTCTCCTATTTTCTCTACCTTCTTAAGATTATTGCTTTTCTTATTCTCCTAATGTTTTTGTAAAGCATCCTTGAGCACTGGCGTTATAAAATTTTTCATTCATAATGGTCTTAAAAAGTCTTACATTTAACTTGGTGAAACCTGCAGAAACCCTGGTTTAAAGTATGTCAGAACCTGGATGCCCCCAATATTTAATATGCTGAATGAAATAGACACTAAAATAATTAATTGTTATAAAACATTGTACAGTATTCTAAACTATATGATGATGTTGTGGGACGACGGGAGACAGAACAAACAAATTATAGTGGAACAATAACGTTTAGCATTGCACTGACTACAACTGGCCAACAAACTAGTCTAAAAATGACTTTTGCTGCTTAAGAAATGGATTACAGCATGCTGATGATATGCAAACATTTGAGTGTAAAGTTCATCAGAATATTGACCATATTCTTCATGTACCAGCAGGCGGCGCCATTGGAATCTTTTTGCTTGAGACTTTTTTTTTTTAAAGGTGCTGTATGTAAGTTTTTGACTCTTCTAAAGCATAAAAATACCATAATATGTGTGCGGATATTTAAGAAACATCCCAAGTGAACATACTTGTTTAACTGAAAAACAATGCTGAAGTCAGATATTCTGCTTTGAAAATGGGTTTTCCGTGCCGGAACTCTGTCTTTGTTTAGATAAATTTCATATGCACGATGCCAGTTTAGCCAATTATATGTCAGCACCCTGGGTTGCCTTGTTGGAAAACAGCGTATTTCATTCATTCATTCAGAAAGACTCTGAAAGCATGCGTCCGTGACCAAAAAGAACAGTATGGGAGACAGATGCAGTTCCACATGAGGTTATTAATTAGCAAATTACATAAATATTACGAACGTAAACATTAGGTGAGCAGGTTACATTGTAACCGCGTGTCCTAACAACACGCTGTGACGAGAGAGGCAGTGATCAGCTATTTGGCTGTTTGCACCAGACGAAACACGGCAGCCTTTCAGTAGCACAGAATATGCACTCGCTCACGAAACGGTAAGGTTTAGAATCTATTTAATACATGTTAACCCACTTTAACATCAATGTAGATGCTGAATCACTCATATGTGTTTAGTTCTAAAGTTCAATTTCAGACGGTTTATTGTATTTTCAAGATCTGAGGTGAACTTTCTGCTTTCAGTATATGGCAACAAATGCCATGTAAAATGCATTCAAACTCGCATTGTTAGCATTTAGCACAGAATAAAGCACACAAGGCTTACCTGAGGTGCACTGTCATAGGTTTCTGTTGTTCAGCTGTGAGAAATAGAAGCCATTTCTAATATATCAATTCGAGGTGTTGGTTAGGACAAAAACTCCTTTTAATATGGAAAATATTCCCTCTATCGCGTGTCGTTGCTTTTATTTAGAACACAGTTTAAATCACTCGCTCCTGTACACAATCTGGCATCCTAGCGTACTTTTATTATGATCCAGGAGTGCAATACCTAGTTCAACCACTGGGTGTCAAACTTACATACTGCACCTTTAAAGAATGGATTTTTAGATCCTAAAAGCAGTGTTATGCTGCTTAGGCATGGGATGATGACCGTTTTTAAGGTATACCGCGTTTTGGAAAAGGTTGAGGTTTTAAAAATTTTTTCCTATATTTTCTGCTGTACCGTCCCTACGGTATATGTAAGGTTTTTTTTTTTTGTTTGTTTGTTTGTTTTTTACATTATGTTTTGAGTTTTTTTAGGACAACAGTATCTCCAGCAGAAAAGATATCCAAAGATGCTGTTTTAAATCGTAAAGAAATCTGTGTTTTTAAACTAATGAAGACAGCAGAAGTCAATAATTCATTTAAATGATTTAGCCTGACATGTTTACTGCTCCAAAATATTTTAAAAGTTTCTCAAAAGAAAATCTATTGTGCTCAAAGGGAGAAAGTGTTTGTTTTTTTATCCAGACATTTAAAAAGATATATTTTATATATAGATATATAGATATAGATATATTTTAGAGCAGTAATCACAGTACTGTGAAACTGTGATATTTTTATTCAAGGTTATCATACTGTCAGAATCTTATACAGGCCCATGCCTAATGCTGCTTGATGTTGCAAAGTCATTCATTCATTTTCTTTTCGGCTTAGTTCCCCTTACTAAAGCGGGGTCGCCACAGCGGAATAACTCGCCAACTTATCCAACATATGTTTTATGCAGCGGATGCCTTTTCAGCTGCAACCCATCTCTGGGAAACATCCATACACACTCATTCACACTCATACACTACGGACAATTTAGCTTTACCCAATTCACCTGTACCGCATGTCTTTGGACTAGTGGGGGAAACCGGAGCACTCGGAGGAAACCCACACGAACACAGGGAGAACATGCAAACTCCACACAGAAATGCCAACTGACCAAGCCGAGGCTTGAACCAGCGACCTTCTTGCTGTGAAGCAACAGCACTACCTACTGCGCCACCGTGTCGCCTGTTGCAAAGTCATATTTATTAATGTTATTATTTTTCTTTGTATGTATAGTCATGAACACACTTGTTTGTAGAACAAGTAGCCGTTTATTATTCCTGGTCATTTCTCCAATAGGCAACTGAAGTTCTAAAACAATAGCATATGAGATCAGGGCCCCGTTTCATAAAGGAGGTTAAGTGAAAACTCAGAGTATTTTAACCCTGAAATGAGAGAAACTCTGGGTTTTCTGTTTCAAAATGGCAGGTTTGTCAAACTGGAGAAAGCAGGGTAAGTCAAGCCTGTTTCTGAAAGAGAGGTAACTTTAACTCTGAGTCAGTATTTCTCAGGCGGTATTTCTCACTTAGCCTTGCGTTTCCAGCCATCTATTTTTATGTGCATTTGGATAGTCTATGAGCATAAAAAAAAAATCAGTTGATGGAAACTTCATGATGCACATAACTTTTGAAATATAGGCATAAAAAACATGTGCATAACTGAGTAGGATAAACTTTTTATTCTATAAGAAAAGATAAACTTACATAAACTACGCAAGCACTTTTACTGAACAAATTCCAGTACGTGCATTCAAAAAGGTTTGTTGTAAGAGATCATATGATGATGAAAATGTGTGTGAATGGACAAACCAGCAGGCTGAGCACACTGTAAAACATCTGAAATGTTGTTTTAGTCATTCTAAAATGCCTAACCATTTTAGTATTGATGTTATTATATTATTAATTACCTTCAGAGCATCTGGAGCGTGTCAAGAGCGTCTGTTCTCTGCGTCTCATGGCTTCAAACGCCACCACACGTTCATTGTGTGCCGGCATTGTCCTCTGAGGTGAAAGTCAGTTAAATAAATAAAGAAAAAATTCATGCAGCTTCTTCTACCGCAGTAAATTCTGTTTTTATTGTTGATATTTGGTGCCAGTTAATCAGGAAGTGACGATTTTGTTCTCTTTGATAGATTGTATGGAAACGCTGCTTTATTCGCACGTCTTTTATGCGATATTCCAGTTTTGCACATAAATTTAATTCACATTTTTGGATGGAAACAGCTATTGCCTACATTTCAGTCACACAAAGAACAAAGTCACGTACGAGAATGGCTTGTCCTTTAATGAATAATTAGCTTAAATTCACAGACCTTCGACAGGGACATGTACTGTAACTGGATTAACGGGATTATTACTCGTTCTAAAAACTATTTTTTTGGTACTGCTTACATTTTTATTATTCAAATATTTTTATTGATTTTTCAGAAGTCTTCAATTTTTCCACAACACCCATATTGAACAACAAATTAACATGGTAAAAAGGCTACAGACATACACCTTATAAAGAAAAAGGAAGAAAATAAAAATAAATAAATTTTAATAAATATATAATTTAAAATAAATAAAACAAATTAGGAAATTAGGGATAAACTCTCACTTAGGATATAATAACCCCTGAGCATTCAATGTAGGATAGGAAAGGCTGCCAGACCTCATAAAACTTTTATGTAGAGCCTCGGATGGTGTACTTGAGGTGCTCGAGTTTAAGATGTGATAACACTTCTAATATCTAATGTTTGTGGGATGGCGGGTTTGTTTTATTTCCACCTGAGAAGAATCAGGCGTCTGGCCAATAAAGAAGAAAAGGTAATGATTTCTACGTGATTGGCTGACAGGTACATTTCTTCTGGCACTGTACCAAAAATTGAGGTCAAAGGATTAGGATCCATATCTTTATTACATATAGATGAAAATTATCTAAAACTATCGGTCCAAAATTTATGTAATCTAGGACATCCCCAGAACATATGACTCAGATCTGCTGGCTCCAAAACACATCTGGGGCAAGATGAATCTGACCCTGGATACATTTTTGCCAGCCTGCTCTTAGATAGGTGAAGCCTATGAAGCACCTTAAACTGAAGAAGACCATGTCTAATACATACAGAAGATGAGTGTACCAGTTCTGTGGCATATTGCCAGGCTGTATCTGATATTTCTAGACCCAGTTCGTCTTCCCATTTTTGCTTTATACGATTTAGGGATGGGGAGGCAGTTCTTTGGATCACTTCATATAACATGGACATCATACCCCTTTGATATGGGTCCATATTTACCAATTCATCTATCCAGCATGCTTCTGGTTGGTTCAGTGAAGGAGAGAAGTGTTATTTAACGAAACTACAAACCTGAAGGTACAATAAAAACATTAGACTGGGGAATCTCCAAGTCTGTTCTTAACTGTTGAAATTAGATAAATATGCCATCTTTAAAGAGGTCCTTAACACAGTAAACTCCCTTCCTAGACCATAATTGGAATTATGAATCTATAAGAGAGGTAGGGAATAACAGATTTAACAAAATGGGAGCAGAAGGCAATGCTTGTTTATTATTAAAGTGAAGTCTGAATTGTGACCCTATTCTGAGTAATCCATTAATTGTTTACTGACTGGAATGGAAGCACAAAGTAGTGAGCGTAGACACTGGATTAGACGTGTGCTGTTCCATCAGTAACCAAAGTGGGGCCTCATCATTACAGATGTTGGAAAACCAGAATATCAGTTTGTGTAAATTGGCCGCCCAATAATAGTATAGGACATTTGGCATTGCCAATCCACCCGCTTCCTTCTTTCTTTCCAAGAATTCCTTTCTTGTGCAAGGAATTTTCTTATCCCAGAGAAATGTAGAAATACAATTATTCAACTTCTTAAAAAAATGACTTGGCATTAAAAACAGGCACAGTCTGAAATAGAAACAGAAATCTTGGTAGTATTGTCATTTTAATGGAATTGATCTTCCCAGCCAATGATAAAGGAAGGGTTGACCACCGCGTCATCTCTCATTTGGCTTTGTCTAATGTTGTTTTAAAATTAATATTGAAGAAATATTTATATTTGCTTGTCACACTTACACCCAGATATACAAATTTATCAGGACTTACTGAAAATGGAAAGGATTGGAAGGACATTTGCTGTGCTCTATCATTGATAGGGAAAAGGAGACTCTTTGCTAGATTGACTTTGTATCCAGAAACACTTCAAAATTCTGACATTATTGTAAGAGCTTTTGGAATACATGTATCTGGATTTGACTGAAAAAAAAAACAAGATCATCTGCATAAAGCAGGAGCTTATGTTCTTATCCCTCTCTGAAAATTTCTCTACTCTATTCTATCAAATGCCTTATAGGCATCTAAAGAAATTAAAGGGCACCTTTTCAAGCTGTTTGGACAGACATATGTGTAGGTATAGTGCATAGACCAGGGCTATCCAATTGGCGGCCAGCGGGCCGAACCCGGCCCCCGAGGCAATTTGTTCCGGCCCTCTAAATAGTGTGACCAAGACATCAAAAATAAATTTAGTTAAGTCGAAAAATGGCCGCTATAGTTTTGAAGTGAGGTGCGCCTGTTCAATACAGCATGAGCTGCAAGCTGCGCAGAGCGTGAGTCACCTGACATTCAGGGAGTGGCGCGGGCAGCCAAAAATATTTGGATATGTTTGTAGAAATGGCCTTTTGTACTATGCACTGATATCATTAATAGTGATGCAACGATTAGCCGATTTCACTATTAAATGCTCTTTAATTCGTCACATTTAATCGTAAAGGCTTCTCTAAGCCGCATTTCTGTTGCATGGAACAAAACGAAACTGCTGCAGTTAAAGTTATGCTAAGTTGCCAACTGTGCAAAGTTCTAAGTATGTACACCGGATTAACGCAGCGGCCATTCCCATATCACGTCTTTTTCGCTTGCAAGTTTGTTGTTTCTAATGTAAGAATATATGACAATATGCGCGCACAAGCGGAGCAACGCGCTTGCGTCTCTGCGGGCACACGCAGTAGAAAACATCTCACGGTGAGAGTTCTGCATGCCTTTCAGTGCAGTGTAAACAAAAGATATGTTATACGAATTAATATTAAGATGATTATGTATGCATGAACGCAGATGGCCACAACAGTTCATCTAAATAGCTACTTACCTAATATAAAGCTTGAAATTACATTAGACGTGATAACCGTCAAACCAAGATAATTCTTCAGACTATATAATCGTACAACCAAAATCTATAATTGTTGCATCCCTAATTGTTATGCAGTTCAAAAAATAACATATGAACGTATCTGAATGTAGAAGAAGCCTACTTCAGCAATACACTGATTTTGTTGTGCTGTGAAATACAACATTTGAATGTTTGTAAAAAAAAAAAAAAAAAAAAAAAGTCTATTGTACAATGCAGTGATGTTATATAGTTTCAAAGTACAATATATTAACATTTTAATGTAGAAAAAGCCAACGTGGGTGTCTTAAGGAGCAAAAATACAACATATTGGCTCTTATATTGCTGTTGTGTTATCACTCATATAGCAAGTCATATCTCTCCGGCCCTTCGTTTGGGATGCTTTTCATGAACCGGCCCCCATGACAAACTAATTGAATAGCCCTGGCATAGACTGTCATATTGGGGTGATATAAACACACTCAGTCCTTTTTTTTTTCAATTTAACAACATAAAACGGTGGACCAATTGGAACGGTTTTGAGATCGACCGCAACTTGACGTAGGAGTGTGGTCCCCCCGCACACCAATATTGATTGACAGGTGCGCATTTTCATATCCTCAGTATGTTGTTTCACGTCGGCCATTTTCAGCGTGTGACTCAAAGAGACGTCACCAAAGAAACACCCTTGCTCTATTTTTAGATCATATCGGGCTCAACATTCACCAAGTTATCGCTCTCCTCACCGCCAGTGTTTGTGAGTTTTGGTGGGTTTGCATACATGTGTACTTTTCATTGCGTCTTCCTTAAACTTCAGCGTTTCTGAAATCTAAACATAAGTTTCTATCTGATGACACACACCGGCGCTGCAAGTCTGCTATACTTTCAACTGTCATGTGCACGTCGCGCCGCGGTGCATCCAGTGTGTGATGCCCTTCAGTCAAAGTTAATTCAGTGTGCTTGGTTATTAGTCTCAATGTAGGCTACAAGCTCAGAGCTTTAAACTAGCACACAGTTGGCTGTAAAACTATACAAAAACACAAATGATTTTGTACTCTCTGCTTGGTCTGTGTCTGAGTCGTACATGTATGGCTGAATGCTGGTCCTCTCAATCATGTTGCTTCTCTCTGTCTGCCTGTCTGTAGCCATACACAAAGAGGGGAGCTCTTGGCTCCGCCCCCTTGTTAAGTTGGGCGGGAAGTCGAAACTAATTTTCATGTGAAGCAACACGCCCCTAAAACAACAGCACTTTTTAACACATCATAAAAAAAAATCTGAATTGTGTTTTGAACTGAACCTAAACTGGCACACTCAGAAGAACCATAATATTATTATTACATCTTTAAAAAGGGGTAAAATAGGTGCCCTTCAAGTTTCATGTGAGGACCTCAACAGTTTGCATCTTTACATGGCGCCGCTCCAACCGGAAGCCCAAAACAAACAATGTAACAATAATCACAATGAAACACAAAACCCTGAGCACTTATAACTCAAATGAAAGTGAAAGGAAAAATGCAAATGATTTCAGGCCAGCAGATTCGTCAGAATTGAAAACGGGGAAAAATAATAAGGATAATAATAGTACGGGGAGAAAACATAACAAGAGAAATAAAATGAGAATTTGGCAAAGAAAACAAAAACTTTTCCTTCCTACCCACGGAGGGAAATGAGAGGGGAATGGCGAATGTGGAGGTGTGGATGTGAAGGTTGAGGGTGTCGACAAACTTAGCCGGTGAGTAGCAGCCACGGGTGCCTAACAGGAAACTCCGTCACTGTCGACTGCGGGATGAAGGCTTTCGGCAGCTGACTCCATGCCAGCGAGATAAATCGGTAAGTTGATTTTGTTTAGGAAACACTGCACTGAAGTCTTTGGTGATGCAGTTGTTCACAGACGTCAAGAGCACTTCAGTAACAAGACAGCGGTCTTTGCTCCATTGCTTCGATACGTACTTTCTCTTTTTGTTTCTTACAGCCAGTCGTTAAGTTTACACTGCTCGTCTCGACCTGGTTTCTTTACTCGTTTCCCCGCAGTGCAACAGTTCAGTCAACTTCTCTTTCTTCCACACACCACATAATGCTGCCCTCTTCAACTCTCCTCCTCTTCCTTTATACTCTCACCCATTTCCTTTTTGCAGTCCCATGGGTGGAGACCAATTAAACAATGTTGACTGTCGTCACAGTCATGCTGTCATGGCTTTGCAATCAAAAAATTTTGTTATAATAGAGGCCAATAGAGGAAAAACAGCCATGAATATAACAAAAAGGGAGAAAATTTGCCCAGAGTGTATTGAGTTTTTTCTGGAAAAGCATTTTCCCAGAATGTCAAAATAAGATGTCCCCAAATATCAGTCCGTTTGCTGAAACAAGAGAAAGTTTTGGCCAAATTAGCCTCAAAATCACCCCAGAATGGATGTAAATGACCCAACAGCACACAAGGGCAAATGTGCACATTCCAGCCTTTATGCAGATGCTGTACAGGTATGTCTCATGTCTGTGAGGCAAATATTCAGCTGTTTGTCCAGCTGTTACCCCAGAACTTTTTTTCTGATGCGTTAACCAGTCAGGCACAGAATGAACAAGTATTCCCTGTCTGCTTTACAAATTTTAGAAAAACATTTTGTTGTAATTATGAATATATACAAATAAAAATAGGCATTTACAGCTTTCAAATCTGTGTCTTATCAATATGACCAAAATGACTTCTCATCAATTATGTGTTACGAACCCTTTTTTTAAACACAAAATAATTAATCCATCAACGGAACGCAACATAGAGTACACATGAATCAAGTTGTCTAACTAGTAAATTTATTACAACAAATCAAATCAAAATCATGTGTCACAACTAAGCAAGAATGAATAAAGAATTTAAAACTCACATTCTCCAACAAATATACAACACTTAACATAAGACTAACAACCCAACAATTAACAAAAGACTTGAGGGGGAAAAAACAAGGAAATTAAAGGAAAAAAAATGAAGCTTGATGGCTGGCAGTGAAGTCTCCTCTCCCCGCTCAATCTCGGTCCATATTTATAGCCAATTTGCAAAAAGCGCAACTTGCTGCAGGTGCGCAAAGGTGGACCACTCTAGGAAACAAACAGTGAGTGACGTCATGACACACACGCACACACAAGCACAAACAAGCAGCAGTCGTAACACTCCCCAACCTAAAAGAAGAATCCTATCTCCTGTTAAAGGGAGAGAGGATTCTGGGTGAAGCATCCAAAAGCCAACAAGAAAATAATAAGAAAATGAAAAAAAAAAACCTTTTACTTACCTTTTACCCCCGTGAGAGGGCATCAGCAACCACATTGTCACACCCCTTTTTGTGCTGGATCTCGAGATTATAACGTTGGGCCATCAACGCCCAGCGCATTGATCTCTGATTATGATTGTACATTTTATTTAAGAAAACCAGTGGATTGTGGTCTGTATAGATCATGACGGGAGTAGAACTGCAGCCAACATACACTTAAAAATGTTGCAAGGCAACAACATTGCCAGGGTCTCTTTTTCTATAACAGAATAATTAATTTGATGGCGATTTAATTTAGCAGAGAAAAAAGACACTGGGTGAGTTATATCATCAGCACCATCCTGAAGCAGGACAGCTCCAACTCCAGGCATCCACCTCTAACTTAAACGGCCGATCCACAGCAGGGGCAGACAAGAGAGGTGCACTGCAAAGTAGAGACTAACTGTACGTTCACACCGAAAGCGGCGAGAGTGTCAAAGTAGCCGGAAGTCATTCATTTTCAATGGGAGCCAGCGGCGAGGAGCAGCGTGGTGCGTTTTCGCCGGTGTGAGCGTCGAGGAGTGTTGAAATCAAGTCAGCTTTATGGTAATGAGCTATGACGCGGTTCGGTGGCAAGCAATCAGAATGTAGAAGTCCACCGCTTGAGAGGAGTCAGAGAACACAGTCACTGTAAACTTTGGTTCTGACCACAGTTGTTCCCAAGGGTTTGATTATTGTGGTCGCTGGATTTCCAATTATTTGCAATGTTTTCTTACTGGAACGTAAATTAAAAAAGTTACTGGCGACTGATGTGGTTACTGATGTGCATCAATGTTGTTTAATTAGGGTTGGAACTAAACTGTGCAGGGATGCGGCCCTCCAGGAATTGAGTTTGACATCCCTGAACTAGATCTTCCGTAGTTAGGTGAATTTGATAATAAGTGTGCAACATCTTCACGCTAGAAAGCATGTTTTATGCGGGAATGTAACTGATATGATATGCTGCAACGGCTCCTTGAAATACGAGATCAATGTGTAGCGAATTTTGACGCTCTTGCCGCCGGAGCTCAAGGCAGACAGCATTGTCGCCAGGGCAGCCAAAGCGACCTTGACGCTCTCGCTGCTTTCGGTGTGATCGTACAGTTAGCACACAAAAACGCATTATGACATTCATTAGTCCAAATAAACGCAATTTTAAAGCTACACAATTTCGTAAGCGGAGCCACTACCGTCGAGAAGTTCTTACAGAAACACCTATAGTACCCGGTCATTCCGAGAAATCGTCTCAATTCTTTCCGTGTACTAGGAACAGGACACGCAAGGATTGCATTCTCTTTAGCATCCACTGGGCATACTTTACCACTCCCAACCTGCTTGCCTAGGTATATAACTGAAGCTTTTGCGAAGATTTAAAGTTAAAGAGGCAGACGATAAATGACAAAACACCTCATGCAGGGTTGAAATGTGGTCAGTCCAACTAGAAGAATAAATAACGTCATCCAGATAGATGTTACAATTTGGAATGTCGCTGAGAGCAATAGACATTAGTCTTTGAAACGTAGCTGGTGCGTTTCGTAGACTGAACGCCATCTGTGTATATTGAAGAAAGGTATCGGGGGTCACAAAAGCAGATATATTCGAAGCGCGTTCAGTCAGTGGCGCTTGCCAATAACCCTTCAAAAGATCTAATTTTGAGATGTACTGAGCACTTCCGATATTATTGACACAATCATCTATCTGCAGTAATGGAAAAGCATCCGGTACAGTCACAGAATTCACCTTTCGAAAATCTGTACAAAATCGAAACAATCCGTCCGCTTTTGGAACTAATACGCACGGTGAACTCCAAGGACTGGTGCTTTTTAGCAAAGCCATTTTCGATCAAATATTGCACTTCATGCTTCATGATCTCCCGCTTACCTATAGGACAGCGATACGCATGCTGTTTTATGGGACTGGCGCTGCCCACCACAATATCATGCTGGAGGACTGTAGTGCCAGACGGCACATCATTGAAGAGTTTAGGAAAACTCCTCACCAAACTGATCACATCCTGTTGTTGGTCACTAGTCAGATAAGACAGTTCAGAAGATAACCTTTTGTGAAGTTCATTTTTTTAAACGACCACCATTCAACATTTCCGCAGAGATACTCAAGCCGTCATCTTCCTCCTCAAGCTCCAGAGTTCAGGACAGCATGGACACTCCCTCCGATTCTTTTTCCTGCTTACACTCAGAAGAAACAGTTTCCTTTACAGAATTATCAGTAGAACACAAATATGGTTTTTACATATTTACGTGACATAAATGCGTCTTCCGGCGGCGGTCAGGTGTGTGGATCACATAACTGGTATCACTGATTTTACTTTTGATCACATATGGACCAGTAACACGTGCAGCTAAAACAGAACCCGGTGAGGGAAGCATTACAAGAACTTTCTCATTAGGCTTAAACTCATGTGAAACAGCTCGCTTGTTAAAGCAATGCTTTATTTTCTCTTGTGACAGAGCAAGCGCTTTCTTTGCTACCTCACAAGCACTGTGTAAACGCTCACGGGTACGTGAATAAAAATCAACCGCATTGCTTTTCTCAGATGAACCAGTTGAAAAAAAACTCATCCTTTAAACGTCCTCAGATATTATAGCCAAAAATTAATTGGGAAGGGCAATAACCTAGTGATTCCTGTCATGCTTCACGTAGTGGAAATAAAACAAGAGGGACCCCATCATCCCACTCATTCTCAGTTTCCAAACAATACTTACGCAGGGCAGATTTTAACGTCTGGTGCCATCGTTCCAAAGCACTCTGTGACTCTGGATGAAAAGCACTAGACACCACGTGAGACACTCCTAGAGCCTTCAAAACATTTTTAAAGATTTTAGACAAAAAATTAGAACCCTGATTGGTTTGAACAATTTGTGGTAATCTAAATGTGGTGAAAAATTTGATCAACGCTTTAGTGATAGATCTAGCAGTAATATTTCGCATTAAAACAGTGTTATTCCAGTAAAACTGGTTACATGGTGACAAATTACTATCAGCACTCAAACGACATTTCGTCAGTGTGGAATCATTTTTCTTCAGTGAGGACTTCACAAGAAATAGGTAAAAACACATCAGGATTTGGGAGTACAGCTTTTAAAAGGTTAGGAGCCTCTAGAGACTGAGGAAATACATCCTTCTTCAAAATCTCTGCAAAAACAGACTCACCTAAGTTAACATCGTTTCCCTTCAAACGTTTTGCTTGTGCCCGAGTTGTAACGGCACTAACAGCAAACACACTTGGAAAGCTTTCTGCCAACTCATCAGGCTGCCGCTCAGGAACTGGTGTATTTGTAACATGCATTACTGGGATAACTTTACATCCAACAATGTCATTATCCATAATCAAATTAATTCCTTGTACAGGAAGAGAAGCACAAATAGCTACATTTAAAATAGCCAGAAACTGCCTCAACAACAGCATCATGTGACAAACGTGGTTCATCATGACCAGCTGATAGTGATTCTGCTGATTCCTCAACTGTCTGAAGGTAATACTCCCTTTTCAATTAAACCAGTCACCAAACAAGCCTTTAAGTCTCTTTTAAGCATTGTTTTAGAAACAAATATTTCAAAATGTTGTGCAGTAATAAACCACTCTTTTCTACAAGTCTCTAATGCCGCAAGATTTGGTTGTTTCAAAAACTTGCTTAAATCAAAAGTTGCAATTATTAAACATTAAACAAACAAAACGAACAACTCCGGCCCTAAACCTACCTATTCAAAACTAACTAAAGACCTTTCTAGTCTTCAGAGTTTACCAGTTGGAAGCCATGCCTCTCCCCCACATTTCCTCCAAAAATAACAAACTAAAATAATAAAGAAAAATAACAAATAGGAAATTGTTGTGAGGACCGGCGCTAGACACGGCCCCCCTCATTTACTCTACCTACCCGGAGTTATTCGCAATGTCTGTTCAAAATAAACAATCTCGGTCAAGCCTCCAATTTATGTTACGAACCCTTTTTTTAAACACAAAAAAATTAATCCATCAAGGGAACGCAACATAAAGAGTACACATGAATCAAGTTGTCTAACTAGTAAATTTATTACAACAAAACAAATCAGTTCAAAATCATGTGTCACAACTAAGCAAGAATGAATAAAGAATCCAAAACTCCCGTTCTTCAACAAATATACAACACTAACATAAGACTAACAACCCAACAATTAAAAAAAGACTTGAGGGGGAAAAAAACAAGGAAATTAAAGGAAAAAAATGAAGCTTCATGGCTGGCAGTGAAGTCTCCTCTCCCCGCTCAATCTCGGTCCATATTTATAGCCAATTTGCAAATTTCTCGCCACAGGTGCGCAAAGGTGGACCACTCTAGGAAACAAACAGTGAATGATGTCATGACACACACACAAGCACATACAGGCAGCAGCGTAACATAAACTGGACTGACACAGTTTCAATTTACTATAACTATATGTTAAGCAGCTTTGACACAGTTTACATTGTAAAAGCACTAGATAAATAAAGATACATTGAATTGAATCTGCTAAAATGTGTACATGTTAATGGACCAAACAAAATATGATCTGATTTATTTTATATTTAATGTGCATCAAAATTAGTGTGTGTAGCCAATGTTTCCAGTGTCTTTTCACTTTTCAGCTTTTGATGAGTTTTCAAGACTTAATGAAAACTAATGTTTTATTTATTTCAGACCTAATTGAACAGAATGAGGGGAGTAAAGAGGAGGAACATCATGTCAAAATTGAGGGAAAAACTCATTTACAGACTGATGGTATTTTGAAAAGAAGAGACAAGAATCGATTCACCTGCAATCAGTGTGGAAAGAGTTTTGGAAGAAAATGCGATCTTAAGATTCACATGAGGATCCACACTGGAGAGAAACCATTCACATGCACTCAATGTGGGAAGAGTTTCAACCAATCATCATCCCTTAATCTACACTTGAGGATCCACACTGGAGAGAAACCATTCACATGCACTCAGTGTGGGAAGAGTTTCAACCAATCATCAAACCTTATTCTACACGTGAGGATCCACACTGGAGAGAAACCATTCACATGCACTCAGTGTGGGAAGAGTTTCAACCAATCATCATCCCTTAATCTACACATGAGGATCCACACTGGAGAGAAACCATTCACATGCACTCAGTGTGGGAAGAGTTTCAGCCAATCATCATCCCTTAATGAACACATGATGATCCACACAGGAGAGAAACCATTCACATGCACTCAGTGTGGGAAGAGTTTTAACAGCTCATCAAACCTTAATCAACACATGAGGATCCACACTGGAGAGAAAGCATTTACATGCACTCAGTGTGGGAAGAGTTTCAACCAATCAGCAAGCCTTAATCAACACATGAGGATCCACACTGGTGTGAAACCATTCATATGCACTCAGTGTATGAAGAGTTTCAGCCAATCATCATCCCTTAATATACACATGATGAGTCACACTGGAGAGAAACCATTCACATGCACTCAGTGTGGGAAGAGTTTCAGCCAATCATCATCCCTTAATAAACACATGAGGATCCACACTTGAGAGAAACCATTAACATGCACTCAGTGTGGGAAGAGTTTCAGAAAATCATCATCCTTTAATCTACACATGATGAGCCACACTGGAGAGAAACCATTCACTTGCACTTAAGCTGTGGTCACACTGGACTTTTCTCCCCATAGACCTCCATTCATATGCAAACGAATGTGTCAGACCGGAAACGCAAGTTCGTGTGTCAAGTTTCGCAGTTCACTGCGTTGCAAAGTTCAAGCTTGGTAAACTCTGACCTGCGAAATCGCATCACTTGACTTAGTGAGACCAATCGAAAACCAAAACCAGCGCCGTACAACAGAATTCCGCACGCTCAAACTCTAGTGTAACCGCAGCTTCGGTGTGGGATGAGTTTCAGCAACTCCTCAGACCTCAACCCCCAGGGGTCGAAGCCCGCGTATACGCGTTTTGACATGTTTTCAAATGAAAATGGCGAAAAAAAACTTAAATGACACTTTCGGTTTTGATCGTACAGATTTGAGCAATACATCAATCGAATCTGTTGGGTGTCTAGTTTTTTGTGTGTACACTCACAATAACAACAAAAGTGTGTGCTTTTGCAAAATAAGGAAAATAAACAGTGAAGGAACTTTCTCTTTTCTCTCTCTGTGAACTGTTTTTACAAACGCGTCAGTAAAATGCACTGAAACTCCGCGAAAACTAAACGCACAGACATGAGATAGGTATCTATAGAAAGCTTGAAGAGTCTACTTTTAAATGCAGCGGTGCATGTTGAAAACAAATATTGCTTGATAAAGTAATCAGTATGAAACCAACGCGATGTCTAGCTTCTCTGTAAAAGCTCATTATTTTTAATGCGACCACGCCCACGAGGCTTTGTTATTACAATAGTCCACGTGACACTCGCGCGACATGTAAACTGAGGTCAGAAAAAAAGGTGGAATCTCCACGAATACATAAGACATACACATGACAGACATACCTGCATAAAGCTTGGAGGGTGAACTTTCCAACTCATTTTGAAAGCAAATGTTGTCTCGCTAGGTAATCCATACAATTCTCCCGGCAGAGCGCGCATCACGCCGGCTCTTCCCACTTCCGCCATTAATACAAACAATGACGTAGGCTGCCCACATGCCCACAGCGCGCTGGCTAGAACGTGACGCATGTTATACGTGTTATTTATTTAATTTTTATTTATTTTACCGTAGTTCAACCTGTTAAAGTTTGGAAAAGGTTAACTAAGGCTGCAACTATTTGGACAAATTATATATAAAAGGTCTTCAAATATTATTGTGATTATTCTTGTGTTTTGTCATCATGCTAGAGTCATTCAGAAATTGGTATTAAATGCTGGATTAATGCACAGGAACGTTTTTATTACAACAGTTTTGCAAACACGTTTTATACCATTTCAAATATTTCCCTTTATTTCTCAGTGAATATAGGCAATGTATTTTGATGCATTTAAACGAAACAGATTTATTAAACAGATATATTTATTAAAATAATATTTTAGTCACCAAACATATTCAGAAATTGAAAGATAATGCAATAAAATTCAAGCTAAATATTGAAAAAAATTACAACCTACAAAATTTTAGCTAAATGTAACAAGCATTTAGTTTGGACTAGCTTTTGCAGATGGACATTCATTGCTTCACAGTGTCCTTGATGGGTGAGTGGGGGAGTGTCTTTTGTCTCTCCAGGTGTGAATTATTTATGACCATTGTCACTTACGCATAGACCTGAGATGAGCCAAACAAACTTAACAAAATGTAAATCTTTGTAATGTTTCCTTTGAATGAGAGAATAAAATAATTTTTAGATAATTGTGAAGTAAATATTCTAGCCTACCAGACTGGTTACTCAAGCACATTTAGTGTGTTTTTAGACCTTATTTCAGCTACATTTTTTTCTCCAAATCCTACTAACCACGCATAATATTTTTTTTTCTAAAAAACACAAGCATGTACATCAATAATAGTCACATATTGGTGTAGCACAGTTTGTGCTGAATACAAATAAAATACATGTTGGCCAATACCATGTAATAAGTAGCTGAAATTAGCACAAATGTCAGGGCATGTCAAAACATCTCAGGGGCCCCAAAATCACCTCAGACCCCTGAGGGTTAATAAACACATGAAGACCCACACTGGAGAGAAACCATTCACATGCACTCAATGTGGGAAGAGTTTCAACCAATCAGCAAGCCTTAATGAACACATGAAGAGACACACTGGTGTGAAATAGTATATGCGCATGAGTGTTGGAAGACTTTTATTACAGCTCTAAAATTGATAATGCACACTGGAGAGACCGTACAAGCGTTCACACTGTGACAGGAGGTTTAATTAGTTAACACATCTGAAAACACAAAAGAGGATTGACATAGGAGAGAAACCGTACAAATTTGATTAGTGTCTACAGAGTTTCGCTCATTCGGCGCAGCTCAAGACACATAGACAAAAAGTTGCACACATGACATGAATGCAGCAAAACATTTTCTCATGTGGACAGGATGTTTCATGTCTGAATAATGTTTGAAAAGGCTGAGTGACGGTATACTGTTTTCCAACACTCCTACACTGCAGTAGGTGGGGTTGTAAAAGTGTTGCGCTCCTCGCGTTTACAGTAAACACAATGACACAATGACAGCGGCTGAGAGAAAAACAGTTTTATAAACCTCTGGGGCTTAAAATCTCTTTGCAAGTGATTGCGGATACATCTATACTCATTTCCAGTGTATTCATGTAGCTAGTGTTGTTTTGGATGATGTTCTCTGTCTGACCCCCTGAATGAGAAACAGATCACTGTGAAGACACCGCACATCAAAGGTGGAGCTCCAGGAGGGTTCGTTTGCAGTATACCAGGGCCTCAAGTTTAGAAAGCCCATTCAATTGTCTTGTGTTGCATCTTTTATTAGTAAAGTTTCTTTACTTTTAGGTTCAAGATTCTTTCTAGTTTACTACATTTACTTTTTTTGAGTAGAATACAAACTTGATGAATATTTTATGATTTAGGCAGAGCAACAGGTATTAAGTTTTACAATATTAACACACTGTGATGATCCCAAGACTCTAGATTGGAGTATGTTGTAAATCCTGATTGGATGCCTGCATTAATCATCAATGGGTATATAAAAGTTGTTGTGCTAGCTACCCCAGGACGCTGTGGCTACTCAGGAGTCCTCATGTCAAGACCTGCCATCTCATTGACTCTTTAACCGTATGGTTTTGTTTTGCATTACTTATATCATGTAGTTAAAGTGTTGTTGTGATTATATCCTAAGTTCTTTATCTTCATTATTATCCCTATACATTCATTGGTTGCTTTGATTGATTGTTCGATGAGTTACATTTTATAATAAATAATTTGCAATCAAACAAGCGGGTCATAACACTTTGTAAAATGTTTCCGGTTGTATCCGAGATCTTGTCCTTTCAGTCATGACCATAGGTGGGAGTAGGAACCTAGATTGAGTGGTAAATTGAGAACATTACCTTTCGTCTCAGCTCCTTCATCAAAACAGACAATCATATCAACTGCATTACTGCTGCCGCTAGGGGTGTAACAATACATCAAAGGCACGGTTCGGTTCGGTTCACGGTTTTGGAGCCACGGTTCGGTTCGGTTCGGTTTCTGTTTGCTGTGGGGTTAGGGTTGATGTCATCTTAACAGCAATGCTAAGGAACAAAAGATTCACTTAATAACAAGAACAACTAAACTTTTTCTTTATTAACTTTGCCATCACATTTTAGTACAGTCAGGATACCAGAGTAAACAACAAAAATGAAATAAATACCTCCAATATAGTCTAGTCAGAAAAAACAATTCTCTTTAGTGCAGCCATCTTAAGAAAGTAAACTCAAATTAAATAAATAACTGCAGTGTTGACTATAGTGAAAGATAAACAGGCTTGTCCTCTCTAAGAACATATGAAATCTTCAATTAATTTCAGTTAAGATGAACACAGTTTCCATAATTATACTTAATTGATAAATGTCAATGGCTCTGCATACAATGACTTTATCTTGCTGGAGTCTATAGCCGCCTCACTCCACCCCAGGACGCGTTAATGTCGCAAAACGCACAAAAACGCACTAAATCGCACTTCAGCAGCGGTTATTTGAAAGCCCACATAAAGATCTGCACTTGAGCGTGTATATTTGAGGGCGTGCAAACGTTTTGCGCACGAACAGAGGAAATCGGCGCGCAAGCAAAGAGAATACACTGCAGTTTTGTCTGAAACTAATGTTACGGTTCTAGCTGGTTGTATTTTAGCCTCTCTCTCTCTCTCTCTCTCTCTCTCTCTCCGTGCCTGTCATTTCTGTATTTCCACCTTCACGACAGCTGATTGGTCGGGAGAATGATCTATCATTACTGGGCGACTTGGCGCGGGGATATAAAAAGGCCGTCAGGAAAAGCGGAGAAGAGGCATCTTCCTTTGATCTCGTTTTTCGTGTATTTTGTCAACATGATTATGATTTTCGTTGTTTTTGCTTAACTTTCGTTTGGGCAAAATTATTTAGCATTACTTTTGCCCACTTTGAGATATTTTGTGATTTTTGTACATTTTTAATTTGATTGATTTGTTTGTTAGTTTTTGGCTCAGCTATTGTTGGCTATTTCCCGTTACATTGAGCTATACCTCCTCAAGTTCACTCTTTTTTTCAGAGTAAGGTGGATAGGGAAGATGTCTTACGACTTCCATTTTGCAAACACATAGAAAATGTATTGTTAAAGACATCAGGTAAGAGGTGAACGTCATATTTGTATTTATTTCATTCTACAGTTCAGTATAGGGAAGAATGCGGTGCACGGCGCTGAAAACTGCAATGTCAATATATTGCCTGCGCGCCTATTCTCTCCGTCCATGCACAAAACTCCTGCGTGCCCCCATATATACTCCGCTCAAGTGCGCCTTAGTGTGTTTATGTAACATGTATGTCTCCAGCCTTCATTAGAAATATTTATGAATGTCTCCAATAGACCCAAGCGGCATAAATGCTCCCTGTAAAGTGAAACGGCTATAAAGTCCAGCAAGACAACGTCATCTATACATTTTAAAGTATTATAAAGCATTATCTGTTATCTATAAAGTATAGTTATGGAAACTGTGTTCATCTTAACTGAAAGCGGTCGTATTTGCCAGCCTCACACGCTGCATGCACCTGTCAGTCAGTTACTGATGCGTGATGCGTAAACACACTAAATCGCACTTCAGCTGCTTGTTTTTGAAAGCGCACTTGAGCAGAGTATACACGAGGGCACGCAAGAATCCCGTGCACCAACAGAGAAAATCGGCGCGCAAGCATCAGTCAGTGGCAGGGTGAATTTTGGTGTGGCGCCCTGCCATGGAAGAATGAATGTAGCGGAAACCATGCAGTAGTCGAGTGATCGCGCACTCACATGACATGACATGCACTTGGAAAATACTAACTTTAGAATATAATATTTAGAACAAAACCTCATTACTAATACAATTTAATCAAATGTGATCAAATAAATATGTGCTTAAATTTGGTTTAATTTGTTAGAGACAAGTGACGTCAACCTCAACAATGGGCAGCAGGGGGCGTGAGATTATCGCGGTACGCCACGAGAGTTTCGCGATTCGTATCGTGGTTGGTGTATCGCGATATTTCGGTTCGGTTCGAAGTATCGTTACACCCCTAGCTGCCGCTGCACTAATCATTCTTTTAATCTCACATTCCATTCCTCATGAAAAAAAAAAAAACGCTGATACTTAAACTTCATTTGGGGTAAGGACTCTGCTCCAAACTGGAGATGGCCACCTTTTTCCAGTCAAGCACCATCGTTTCTGACTTAGGCCCCGTTTACACTAGTACGTTTTAGTTTTAAAACGGCGTTTTAGAATGAAAACAATCCGCGTCCACACTAGCGTTTCTGAACAGCTCTCTGTCTACACTAAAATGGTGAAAACGCACATCACGTGATCACACACACACACTCTCTGGCATGCACTGCACTGTGCTTTGAGCGCATACCCATATGAAAGCTGTCTTCGTCGGACTGTTCATCAAGGATCTCCTGCTGGATCTAATCTTACTATATTTCTTAGACGTGATATTTAATTAATCTTGTTGTCTATATCTAAGCATAGATAGATAGGCTAAGCATATTTTTATTAATATTAAAACAAATGAATACAAACTAGCCACCCTTTGATTTTTTTCGTTTCCATATATTTTTTATCAAACGAAAAATGCAATGAATTGTTGATTTTGGTTTTCATTTTTATTAGAATTAATATAATTGTTAGGCTACACAAATTTTACATACCGTTGGCTCTGATTGCGTCAGAAATCCTACAGATAGACTTTTTAGCTCAAAAACATTTATCCCTATTATTTCAGTGCTGTATTTTGACAGATTTCACAAAGGCTTCAGCTGTTCTGTAAACTGGTACCAGCCTCAGTTTTGCGGCTTGACTTGTGCGGTGTCTTCGTATCAATGTCTGGATGACAGCTAGAGAGAGATGAGATCAGACCTTATTCGATGTGTGGCCGCACGACACAGTTACTTTACTGCAGTTTTAAAATATTGGCTTATCTAAATTAACTTTTCATTCGATTAAAAGCCGAAATATTGCCTGACGATCGCATCAGATGTGGCCTGACTGACAGTTACTTTTGCCCGGTTGAAAATGCTTTCCCAGTCCGCCCCTGCAGTCAGGATACACTCTTTTACGGCTGTAGCTACGCACCGTGCGTATACCTACTATGCGAGGGCGGGAATTAATGCCGCTTTTTTATTTATTTATTTATGACTTAATTTAAAATGATTATTAAACAGTATAAACTACTTTAAAGAGACAAAATATATACGAAATTCGTTTTAAAAAAATATATTTTGTCAAAGAAAATATGCGAATTATATTTTAGTTTGAGCTGTGAGCAACTGTGCGGTATTTTACTGCGGTCAGTGTAAAGTAAGGATTTAATTAATGCTTCACTATTGTATCACGATCTTCTGTCATATATTTGCAATTTTTTTATATGTCATAATTTTAAAGATGACGTCTTGCGTCTGATTTTTCCTTGGTGCTGATGTGCTTTTATTACATTTAGATTTCAACAAAATATTAAAACTAAAAAGGAAACGAATTATGTCGTAAGGAATGCCCTAAATAATGTAGCCTTTGACAGTAACCATCAGTGTTTCTTGACATGATTGGGGAAGGAGGCTGCATTCTTGTAGGCCTATTCATTATTGTTTTTTTTAACATTAAACGCATAATAATCAAGTGCAAAAAAGAACAGCTGAACTTCGGAACAAGTGTTCACTGTGGTTGCCGCGATGGTTGCTTTTTATATTTATATATATATATATATATATATATATATATATATATATATATATATATATATATATATATATATTGCTTTTTTGTATATATATATATATATATATATATATATATATATATATATGCTATTTATTTATATATATTTATTTATTTATATATTTATATATATTTATATATATATTTATTTATATATATATATATATATATATATATATTTATTTATATATATATTTATTTATATATATATATATATATATATATATATATATATATATATATATATATATATATATATATATATATATTTATGCAAGAAACATCTCATGGATGCATTTGGGACACATCCTCAGTGATGTATCCTGGGATCATTCGGTGTTTCGGGTCTCTCAACATCATACACTCTCCCCCAGGTGACCCAGCCAGGGTTAATCAAGTCCCGACTTGTGTCCCAGTAGCAGTCCACGGATCTGCCCTCGTAATCCACAGCCACCTTGTGGCCTTCTCTGCGGCTTCGCTTGCAGATCGAATGGCCCTTTTCTTTGCCACCCCTGTAATGCCCAAACGACTGAGGACTTTGCAAAGTGAATGCCCTGCAAAGCCTCTACATCCTACTTCTATGGGCTCATAGAAAGTTCTCCAGCCTCTCTCCCTGCACTCCTCCACTAATTCCTGGTATTTAGCACGCTTCCTCTCATTTGCTTCTTCAATACGCTCCTCCCAAGGCACTGTGAGCTCCAGCATAATTAGTTGTCTTGAAGCTTCTGAGATAACTATAATGTCTGGGCGGAGACGTGTTTTGCGATGTGATGAGGGAACCTCAGCTGTTTTCCCAGGTCGACTTCCAGCTGCCATTCCGCGGCTTTGTGAAGGAGGCCTGTTGTTAACTGTGGCAGGGCCCGGAGTTTTTCTCCAGCTTTAATGAAGTAGAGTGCCTTCTTCGGAGCATGATGATTCTTGCTGGTGCTGAT
This sequence comes from Danio kyathit, assembly GCA_903798195.1. Lineage (NCBI taxonomy): Eukaryota > Metazoa > Chordata > Actinopteri > Cypriniformes > Danionidae > Danio > Danio kyathit. The sequence goes on from CAIGQS010000269.1 coordinate 1,612,670, forward strand.
GGCTGAGGCTAAGCTCTCAGCAATTGCCTTAAGCACCTGGTCATGGCGCCAATGATAGCGACCATCAGCCAGAGCCTTGGGGCAGCTGCTAAGGAGGTGTTCTAAAGAGCCTCTTCCAGAACAAAGAAGGCAGGAAGGTGTCTCACTCTTCCCCCAAACATGGAGGTTCGATGGGCTTGGCAGTACATCGTAGACAGCTTGTACTAGGAAACGGACTCGCTGGAAATCCGCCTGCAAGATGTTCGCCCAGGTGATCCTACGTTGCAGTGTATTCTCCCACCTAGTCCATGCTCCCTGCTGCTGGAGTCCTACCACCCTGCTGACTCTCTCTTCCTCCACACCTGCTCGAACCTCTTCCTGGAGTAGGTGGTGTCTTTCCTTACCATGGACCTGGCTAACCAAGGTCTGTGGAAAATAGCCCAAACCCACTCTGCCTGTCGCCACAGTGCCCACCAGCGCCTTTTGTCTCAGGCGTGACTCTGCCACCTCCACTGCATTCCCAGCATTCCATTTCCTGCCTGTCCTAACCTCAATGCAGGCTGATGACACCTTAGAGTCTCTAGAGTCCCTGTACTGTAGGGCTTCTCTGGTGCGTACGACCATGAATTCTTCTGTAAGCCCACTGAATGGCAGCTGCAATGTGTTACTCGTCCCATACAGTGCAGCACTGGTAAGACTGCGTGGAAGGCCCAACCATTTTCGAAGAAAGCCAGTGATCTTCCTTTCTAGGGACTCAACTGTTGACATTGGGACTGCATAGATCAGCAGAGGCCACAAAACTCTGGGCAGAATTGAGTGCTGATAGATCCAAGCTTTGAATCTACCAGGCAGGCCGGATTTGTCAACCCTTGTGAGCCAAGCTCCAAGTTCTGTTTTGGACTTCTGGATGGCTGCAGAGTCTTTTAGGCTGGAGTCAAAGAGCTTCCCCAAACTCTTGACAGGTTGCTCTGTGATGGTTGGGATGACACTTCCTGAGATGGAAAAATGGAACTTGTCAACCACTTTCCCCTTCTTCAGTACCATGGACCTAGACTTGGAGGGCTTAAAACTCATCCTAGCCCAGGCAATGAGTCTCTCAAGTCCTTGTAGGATCCACCTGCTCCCTGGGACCGTTGTTGTTGTGATAGTAAGGTCATCCATATATGCTCTAATAGGGGGCTGTCGCACACCTGACTTGGTTAAGGGCCCTCTACATTCCACTTCAGCTGACTTGACCACCATGTTCATGGCAAGAGCGAAAAGAATAACTGAGATGGTGCAGCCTGTTATTATTCCTTTCCCAATGCGATGCCAGTTTGATGTTTCTGACCCAGATGTTACCCGCATCCTGAAATTATTGTAGTAATCCAGAATTAGGTCCTTAATCTTACTAGGAATGTGATGGCGGTGTAGAGCGAGCTCGACCAGCTTGTGCGGTATGGACCCATAGGCATTTGCCAGGTCCAACCACAAGACAACTAAGTCCCCTCTGTTCTCATGGGCCTCTCTGATGAGTTGTGTAAATACTCCAGTATGTTCCAAGCAGCAGGGAGCTCCAGGAATCCCCCCCTTCTGCACTGAAGGGTCGATATAATTGTTCTTGAGGAGGAACTCTGTCAGTCTTCGTGAGACGATGCTGAAAAACACCTTCCCTTCAACACTCAATAGAGAGATGGTTTGAAACTGGTTGATGTTTTTTGAGTTTTCCTCTTTAGGAATCCACACTCCCTCAGCACACCTCCACTGCTCAGCAACTCTCCCTCGTTGCCAAATCACCTTCAGGATCTTCCACAGATGCCGGAGAATCCCTGGGCAGCGCTTATAGACCAAGTAAGGTATGCCACTAGGGCCTGGAGTAGATGCTGAGCGAGATGCCTTAATGATCTCCTTGACCTCCTTCAGACTTGGCCCCCTCAAATTGAACTCTCTTGCTGGGGGAGCGGGGCTGATAAGAGCTTTGTTGGGCTCCAGCTCATGCTCTCTCAGTGGATCGCTCACTGTGTCCTCAAGGAAGCAATTCACTTCCTCTATTGAGCACTCTAGCCGACCACTGCGTTTGTCCCAGAGCAGCTGTTTTGTGAAGCTGAAGGGATTGGTGATAAAGGCTGCTCGCTTCCTGTCTCTCTCTCTCCTCCTTCTCCGATGCCACTCTGCCCTGCGTAGAATCATCAGCTTTTTCCGCAAAATGTTTCTTATCTCTGTTAATGGTTGCTTCTCCTCATCAGTAGCTTTCTTATACAGTTTTTTGAGGGAACGAAGCTCCTGGCGCAGGTGATGTATCTGAGTAGCTCTACGGTTCATAGTGTAGGAGGTGGGCTTGGTCTTTCCTTTCTCTACCCAACCGAATCTTTCTAGAGCATAGCTGAAGATGATGGTAGTCATCGTTTTGAGTCGGCTATCTGCATCTCCTTTGGCTATGGCTTGAATGATGTTGGACACATCTTCATCAAACTGCAGCCACTCACTTTGTTTACTGGCTGGTGGCCATTTAATCCGCTGTTGAACTACTTTGCTTGGAATTTGAGGCTCTGGTGCATGGAGGGACTTGGCTCTGTGGGTTGCCTCCTGGCCGGGCTCCTCCTGCGTCTCACCAGGTTCGGGACCTGTGCGTTGCACCTTACTCTCCTGCTCCAAACATTTCATTCTGGCCTGATGGATTTTTAGGCCCCGATGATTTTTACACAGCTTTCCGCAAATGCATGTCACACATGTTACGTTCATCATCTGTCCGTTTGGGTGGGTCGTTAACCTTTGATCCGTCCGATTGGAGATCTCATCCTCCCCCCCTCTCGGGATCTCCTGGGGGTATCTCTCTGTAGGGCTTTCCGTAGCTTGTTTGGGTTCTCTCTCACGAAAGACACAGGCTGGGGTGCTAACCCATACTGTCCCAGGTGCCGTCTTTCCGTGCTGTCAACTGTCTCTCCAGTAGTCGACCAAACTATTCTTGGTTGCCACCTAGTCTATTCCTAGGAGTCACTGGCTGCGTCAGACTTAACTTATGCAAGAAACATCTCATGGATGCATTTGGGACACATCCTCAGTGATGTATCCTGGGATCATTGGGTGTTTCGGGTCTCTCAACATCATACACTCTCCCCCAGGTGACCCAGCTGGGGTTGATCAAGTCCTGACTTGTGTCCCAGTAGCAGTCCACGGATCTGCCCTCTTAATCCACAGACACCTTGTGGCCTTCTCTGCGGCTTCGCTTGCAGATCGAATGGCCCTTTTCTTTGCCACCCCTGTAATGCCCAAACGACTGAGGACTTTGCAAAGTGAATGCCCTGCAAAGCCTCTACATCCTACTTCTATGGGCTCATAGAAAGTTCTCCAGCCTCTCTCCCTGCACTCCTCCACTAATTCCTGGTATTTAGCACGCTTCCTCTCATTTGCTTCTTCAATACGCTCCTCCCAAGGCACTGTGAGCTCCAGCATAATTAGTTGTCTTGAAGCTTCTGAGATAACTATAATGTCTGGGCGGAGACGTGTTTTTGCGATGTGATGAGGGAACCTCAGCTGTTTTCCAAGGTCGACTTCCAGCTGCCAGTCCGAGGCTTTGTGAAGGAGGCCTGTTGTTAATTGTGGCAGGGCCCGGGGTTTTTCTCCAGCTTTAATGAAGTAGAGTGCCTTCTTCGGAGCATGATGATTCTTGCTGGTGCTGATGGCTGAGGCTAAGCTCTGAGCAATTGCCTTAAGCACCTGGTCATGGCGCCAACGATAGCGACCATCAGCCAGAGCCTTGGGGCAGCTGCTAAGGAGGTGTTCTAAAGAGCCTCTTCCAGAACAAAGGCAGGAAGGTGTCTCACTCTTCCCCCAAACATGGAGGTTCGATGGGCTTGGCAGTACATCGTAGACAGCTTGTACTAGGAAACAGACTCGCTGGAATTCCGCCTGCAAGATGTTCGCCCAGGTGATCCTACGTTGCAGTGTATTCTCCCACCTAGTCCATGCTCCCTGCTGCTGGAGTCCTACCACCCTGCTGACTCTCTCTTCCTCCACACCTGCTCGAACCTCTTCCTGGAGTAGGTGGTGTCTTTCCTTACCATGGACCTGGCTAACCAAGGTCTGTGGAAAATAGCCCAAACCCACTCTGCCTGTCGCCACAGTGGCCACCAGCGCCTTTTGTCTCAGGCGTGACTCTGCCACCTCCACTGCATTCCCAGCATTCCATTCATATATATATTTACAGCCGCATCACAAACACATGTGCGAGAGCGAGCTGCGGGCCATACTCGGCCCAGATAACACTCGCCGATGCCGAGTCGGAGCCAGAGGCGCCAAAGGGTAGCCGAGCTCGGGCCGATTACTACCTGCTATCTTCACCACACATATTCATATTCACATATTCATATTCACATATTCACCACAATTGTGTCTTATCATGTCTTATAAGTAAATAAATGAAATTAAGTAGAAGTGACTTCTTTAGGAATCGCTATACTTCAAACTGTTTGTTTTGCGTTGTTTGTGGTTATCTGTCAGAGTTATAAGGACAACACATTATTAGAGGATTTCAAAAGTTTTTCTTTCGCAAAAAAGACAAAGAGTTCAAGAAAATGCACTGAAAATGAAAGAAATGGCGGCTAAGAATAAACGTCACTGTGGCTGTACATTTTTTTTCTACAAACGTTTTGGAACGTGATTAGTTAATATTTTTATATACATTACAACAACATGTTTGTATTTAAAAGAACTCGATAGCGAGCAAATATTTAAGTTCAGAATATGCTTCGGAGAATCAGTCTAGACATGCAAATAAATAAATCAACAAATGAGTAAATAAATGAATAAGTTCCTACATAAATAAATAAATGGGTAAATACGCAAATAAATAAATAAATATGCAAATAAGTAATTAAATGAGTAAATAACTACACAAATAAATACATACGCAAATAAATAAATAAATGAGTAAATAAATAAATAAATGCACAAATACATAAATACATATGTAAATAAATTAATAAATGAGTAAATAAATAAAATAAATATGCAAATAAATAAATAAATGTACACCTTCCTGCATAAATAAATATATAAATAATTAATAATGTGGGCAGATAAATAAATCAATTACATGAATGTTAATGTTGTGGGAATATGAAATGAAAATGCTAAACTAACTGCAGATTTGTTCATTTATTTTTTAACTTAGTTTCGTATTTACTTTTCCTCAGCTCAACATGCTACTTCAAATATTATTGTCCATTTGACTAAAGATAAATGATCAGGAATTGTTTTATCGAGAGATGTAACAATGATTTTAATGTTGTTGCTGTCCGTGGACGGAGAGCAGAAATGTTACTCGCTCGTATTAATTTCAATATGGCTTTTTAGTTACGATTAACGGAGTATAATTTTATATACAGTATGCAATTAGGTGGTATATAAATCTATCTATCGGTTTTCCAGAGTTTTTGTCATGTTAAAAAGGTGCATGTGTGTGAGAAACGGAGTGAAAGAGAGTAATGACGCTTGTTTATGCATTTATTAATTTAAGTTATATTTAGTTATCTTATTATTATTATTATTATTTATTATTTATTATTTATACCGTTTATATTCGACAGTTAATTTTCCTGGAGTTTAAAAACAAACATTACAAGCTTACATGGCAGGCAAATTTATTACATTATAAATAAAACTTATTTGAATGATTTTCTTCACGAATGTAACACTATTTTTTTGTATTGTTTTCGCTATATTTTCACAGAGAGGCTACAGGTGCAACATTCCTCTGTTGTTTATTATTGCCATTTGATGCTCATAACACTCACTCAGATGTTGTTTAAAATAAAGCATCACAAACGAAAATTCTATCAGTACAAACAAATTAAAATATTTTAGAATAGCATATGTGGGTGGTGATGTCATTGTCTTTAATTCAATATTTAATATTTTAATAATAGAAGCAGCACTAACAAAACTTTCATAGGTACAATCAAGCACACTTGAAACGCACACAAAGGAAACTATTTTAGTAAATATGGAGCAACTGAGAGACCTCTGAATGATCTAATATAATTTTTAGGCCAAATATTTTTTTTTGCAGCACAAACGAGCACAAATTGTGAGCAAACGAAAATAACATATTCGTGCGTGAATAAATATCTGATGTTCATTTCCACGGCACAAACCAGCACAAATCTAACCAAATATTTTGGTTATATATAAACAACAAAAACAAATAAAGTGTTTATTTAACTGCACAAATCAGCACAAACGAATATGACACCTGTTTTGTGCGATTTAGAAGAAATAATGGGGCGGAGAGTGACGTCGCGGCTCCCGAAGTGTTTTGATTAGGCAATATCCTGCATAAATCCTGCAATATCCTGCATAAATAAGTAAATAGGTAAATACGCAAATAACTAAATAAATACGCAAATAAGTAATTAAATGAGTAAATAAATAAATACATACACAAATAAATAAATGAGTAAATAAATAAATAAATGCACAAATAAATAAATACATATGCAAATAAATAAATAAATGAGTAAATAAATAAAATAAATACGCAAATAAATAAATAAACTTCCTGCATAAATAAATATATAAATAATTAATAATGTGGGGAGATAAATAAATAAATTACAAGAATGTTAATGTTGTATCAGTTTTCCAGAGTTTTTGTCATGTTAAAAAGGTCCATGCATGTCGTGTGTGAGAAATGGAGTGAAAGAGTAATGACGCTTGTTTATGTATTTATTCATTTATTAATTTGGAGATAATACAAAATATGAATACAACAGAACAACATAAAAACTGCTGTGTTATATCATTTTAGCTAACCGCGCCATAAAGATGTAGATAAAATATGTGTTGAGAAAAGCATACAAAAAAAATTAAACACCAGAAAATATACTGTAGGCCTATGTTAACGGCTAAAATACAGTTAGCATATCGATTTTATTTTGACTTGTAGCTTATGGCCCTATTTTTCTGGCTACGCTAGCCTATGCCTTAAAATGTAACTAGTTACACATTTAGCTACTATTTTTTAAATGACATTAGATTGTAACATTTCACTTTTTCCCAACACTGATAGATGATTAGTTGGCCGTGAAGCGTGATGACGGTTATGCTGATTTCACTCATGTACCAGTTATAGAATAGTTAGGGTTGCCACCCGTCCTTTAAAAAACGGAATCGTCCCGTATTTGAGAATGAAATTGCGCGTCCCGTTTTGAACCAATACGGGACGGGTTTTGTCCCGTATTTTTCATCATTTTTTTTTAAAGTAGCTTTTCATGCAAATCAGTCCACACGCATTTTATGCAGATGCCTCATTTCCTACTTTTGATTGGGTAATACTTGAGGCCATCGTCAGTTTGATTGGTCTTTGTCCAGTGAGGAGGGCGTGTCTTTTAAGCAGAGTCTGTCAAGAGAGTAGCCTAACAGCAGATGCTTCTCCGGGTAACCCCCCGCGTCTTAAAGTTTCAGAGTTTAAACGCAAGCGGCTGCAAAAGTACCGCAGAGAGTGGGAGTAAACAAAAACCTGGCTGCAGAGTTTGTAGACATTGTTATCAAGCCAACTTCACGATTTGTCGGAGAGCGTTCTCTATGGCTCATGCGGGACGTGCGACAAATGCCTCCAGAGAGCAGCATTCCCGCAACGACAGAGCTCACAAAAATCAATGCACAGTCAGACACAGACAGTACTTCGTACCCCAAGTCTCTCCCGAAGCAGACATGGTAATGACAGTGACCCAGTATGTGGAAATCTTTTTTTTTTTGTAATTTACTGTTTACTATATGAAATAAAGAACAGTCTGTGAAAATAATAAAAATATATGTGTTTTAATATGAACTGAGTAAAACCATATCAACAACTGAAATCACAGTCAAATGAATGGTTACAGACTTTCTCACAGAATTAGATTTGGCCTGGTTTTCACACACTGGGTCACAAATTGTAATTTGTAAAAATTCTGTAAATACAATGTAAGTGGATCACGATCCAATGTAATATGATTTGTTTGTTAAAGTTGAGTCAGACACATAACCATTAATTTATTACATGAAAAATTACATTTATTACATTAATAAACAACATAACGCCCATGTAAAGAAAATAAACTAATAAATTGCAATTTCCATATTTTTAAATTAGAAATAGGCTATTTGAAAACTTTACTAGCTAATGTTTGTAGCTAGTTTATGTATGTGCTGTTTACATGTTTGGATACAGTATGTGTTACTACAAATAATGACAAATATTTTAGCCAAAATCTGTTATCAATACCACCCTTTAAAATTAGGTTCATTAGTATTTTCTCCTCTATGTTACAGCAGCTGAGGTAACACAGGTGTACCACACTATTAAACATAACATCAGCTATAACAGTGCTGCAGAGTTGTAAAAGAGAAAGACTGACTGCACCTGATCTGTTTACACAGATTTCAATAAAAGACAGTTTATTTTAATGTCCAAGTGTTCATACTTTACTGAAAACATTTTAAGTTGCAATTTACCACCACTGGCATGCTATTGGGCCTGTCATTGGGGATGTGGCCCCCGCTGCAGTATGCGTCCCTTATTTTTTTGTATTAAAAGTGGTAACCCTAAGAATAGTATAACTTGCATGTGTGGGCATAGTTTGATGTCTTTACCTAAAACTTTAAACATTTATATTATTCGAAATAAAATGGAAAGAAATAAGGAGAATAAAAATGATTTAAAGCACTCGTTTTGTGCTGAAGCCATGATCCGTCTGTTTATGTAAACGGTATCGTTGCATAACTTTCATTGATAAAACCTGTAAAAGCGAAACTGTACATATTATTATCCCTATAAAACATATATTACTGCCTTAAGTCAGTAACTTAAAATAAAATATGTCGACCTATATACAGTAAGTAACCCAAACAGTATTATGTCTTAACAAAATAAATAAATAAATAAATTATCCTGACGAGGTTCGAACTCGGGCTGGCGGCGTCATAATCCAACGTGCTGACCACTTGACCACATGGTATTGTTATACCGGAGCGTTTGGATCAAGAAATGTTTTACACAGTCATCTGCAACACTTTTGACCACAATATTACCTAAATAAATAAATAAAAATGCGGAGTTGCGGCAAAATAATGAATAAAATAATGGATAAAAAGAGTGAGGCTATGATCAAATAAATGAAAAAAGTGTGACTGCTGTGCATGCAAGCAGCTACGGAGACAGGCCCTTGCGGCTAAAAAATGGACCGGCCCACCGGGAAATTCTCCCGGTCCTCCCGATTAGCCAAACCGGGCCTGTTCTCCAAAATAAATAAATAAAGAAACCCAGCCGCTGGAGGCATCGAGGGAGCTGAATCGAGCGCGCTTGTATACAAATACTGTAAGTCAATGGAAAAGCGGTTGTTCCTTGCGCCACCTGGTGGCTATTGCGTAAAGCACAGATATGTTTTTTTTTAAAAATGAAAATGTGGACTTTACGGCCGCAGTTTACCGCGTGACTACGGATCACAATCTGCAATACTGCGCAGGAAGAAACGCGCGTTCTTAGTAGCCATATCTGATGCTGGAGTGATTTGTAGCGGGAAGCATACTTCGAGACAGTATGGAGTGAAATAACTGGAGATAACTGGAGTGAAATAACTTCGAGATAACTGGAGTGAAATCTCTGGTTATTTATAGTGTGTCCGTAATCATCTAATAGGGCAAATTACGGAGCTGATAAGGTGCCAGGTGTGTTGATCATAAGCAAGTGATCCACTCGAAATTAGTTTATAAGTAAACCACACTTAAAGTCAGGCATGCTGCTGATTTGATTCAGAAGGGCACTCCTTTGTCAGATGGCTCACCGGTCCGGTATACATCCGCACTAATATATCAAGGTGAAAGTCATCATAGCTTGCGTAAAATAGACCCAGCTCCCAACCCAACTTTGAGAATAGATTAACGGCAATATTTTAATTTTTTATCGCGCGATAAGAATCTCGCGTTAATGCAGCACGTTAATGCTGATAACGGCCAAGCACTAGTAATTATGAATATATACAAATAAAAATAGGCCATTTACAGCTTTCAAATCTGTGTCTTATCAGTATGACCAAAATGACTTTTTTGAGAAACTCTGAAAACTGGAGTGACACAGTTTCAATTTAAAATTTTACTTCTGTTAAGTGTCTTTGACACAATTTACACTGTAAAAGCACTAGATAAATAAAGATGAATTGAATCTGCTTAAATGTGTGCACATTAATGGACCAAACTAAATATGATCTGATTTATTTACATTTAATGTGCATCAAAATTACAGTGTGTAGCCAATGTTTCCAGTGTCTTTTCACTTTTCAGCTTTTGATGAGAGTTTTTAAGACTTGATGAAAACTAATGTTTTTTTTAATTTTATTTCAGACCTAATTGAAGAGAATGAGGGGAGTAAAAAGGAGGAACATCATGTCAAAATTGAGGAAAAAACTCATTTACAGACTGATGATATTTTGAAAAGGAGAGACAAGAATCGTTTCACCTGCACTCAGTGTGGAAAAAATTTTGGAAGAAAAGGCGAACTTAAGATTCACATGAGGATCCACACTGGACAGAAACCATTCACATGCACTCAGTGTGGGAAGAGTTTCATCCGCTCATCATCCCTTAATCTACACATGAGGATCCACACTGGAGAGAAACCATTCTCATGCACTCAGTGTGGGAAGAGTTTCAGCCAATCATCACACCTTTATGGTCACATGAAGATCCACACTGGAGAGAAACCATTCACATGCACTCAGTGTGGGAAGGGTTTCACCATATCATCATCCCTTAATCTACACATGAGGATTCACACTCAAGAGAAACCATTCACATGCTCTCAGTGTGGCAAGAGTTTCAGCAGCTCATCACGTTTTAGTCAACACATGAGAAACCACACTGGAGAGAAACCATTCACATGCACTCAGTGTGGGAGGAGGTTCAGCCAATCATCACACCTTAATGAACACACAAGGATCCACACTGGAGAGAAACCATTCACGTGCACTCAGTGTGGGAAGAGTTTCAGCCAATCATCTTACCTTAATCTACACATGAGAATCCACACTGGAGAAAACCATTCACATGCGCTCAGTGTGGGAAGAGTTTCAGCCAATCATCACACCTTAATGAACACATGAAGATCCACACTGGAGAGAAACCATTTACATGCACTCAGTGTGGGAAGAATTTCAGCCAATCATCACACCTTAACGAACACATGAGGATCCACACTGGAGAGAAACCGTTCACTTGCACCTAAGCCGCAGTCACACTGGACTTTCCTCCCCATAGACGAAAACGCAAGTTCGTACGTCAAGTTTCGCAGTTCACTGCGTTGCAAAGTTCAAGCTTGGTGAACTCTGACCTGCGAAATCACATCACTTGACTGTGTGAGACCAATCAAAGATCAGAACATGACCTCTCTGGACAGGAATGTAAAACATGAACAGATCGCTCACTTTTTTAATGTCTAATTGTCTTGTTTAATCAGTTAACACATCTGAAAACACAAAAGAGGATTCACTCTGGAGAGAAACCGTACAGATCTGATCAGTGTCTACAGAGTTTCGCTCATTCGGCACAGCTTAAGAAACACATGGACAAAAAGTTGCACACATGACATGAATGCAGCAAAACATTTTTTCATGTGCACAGGATGTTTCATGTTTGAATAATGTATGAAAAGGCTGAGTGATGGTATACTGTTTTCCAACACTCCTACTATGCAGTAGGTGGGGTTGTAAATGTTGCGCTCCTTGCGTTTACCGTAAACACAATGATGGCGGCTCAGAGAGGAACAGTTTCATAAACATCTGGCAAACAGCACCTCTGCGGCTTAAAATCTCTTTGCAAGCACTGTACAGGTGCGGATACATTTGTACTCTACTCTCCAGTGTATTCATGTAGCTAGTGTTGTTTCGGATGATGTTCTCTGTCTGACTCCCTGAATGAGAAACATCACTGGGAAGACACCGCACACCAAAGAAGGTGGAGTTCCAGGACGGTTAGTTTGCAGTATACAAGGGCCTCGAGTTTAGAAAGCCCATTCAATTGTCCTGTGTTGCATCTTTTATTAGTAAAGTTTCTTTACTTTTAGGTTCAAGATTCTTTCAAGTTTACTACATTTACTTTTTTAAATAGAATACAAACTTGATGAATATTTTATGATTTAGGCAGAGCGACAGTAATTAAGTTTTACAATATTAATACACTGTGATGATTCCAAGACTCCAGCTTGGAGTATGTGGTAAATCCTGATTGGATGCCATCATTACTCATCAATAGGTATATAAAAGTTGTTGTGCTAACTACCCCAGGACGCTGTGGCTACTCGGGAGTCCTCATGTCAAGACCTGCCATCCTATTGACCCTTTAACCTTAAAGTTTTGCATTACTTAAATCATGTAGTTAAAGTGTTGTTGTGATTATATCCTAAGTTCTTTATCTTCATTATTATCCCTAGACATTTGTTGTTTGCTTTGATTGATTGTTCTATGAGTTACGTTTTATAATAAATAATTTGCATTCTTTTGTTGGCTCATCTCTCTTTTATGTTGCGACTCAAACAAGCGGGTCATAACACTTTGTAAAATGTTTCCGGTTGTATCCGAGATCTTGTCCTTTCAGTCATGACCACAGGTGAAAGTAAGAACCTAGATTGATCGGTAAATTGAGAACATTGCCTTTCGTCTCAGCTCCTTCACCACAACTGACAATCACATCAACTGCATTACTGCTGCTGCTGCTGCACTGATTCATCTTTTAATCTCACATTCCATTCCTCATGAAAAAAACGCAGATACTTGAACTCCATTTGGGGTAATGACTCTCCTCCAAACTGGAGTCAAGCACCATGGTTTCTGACTTAAAGGTGCTGTTTCTTTCCCTGCCATGTCACACTCAGCAGCGTCCCACTGCATGCTGAAGGTCCATGTTCTAAAAAGCCAAAAGCACAACATTATCTGCAAATGGCAGAGACAGTCCTAGCCTGCACCTAAAATTCTGTCAGTAAAATTTTTTATAATTTTAAGATCAGCCTCAAAAATAACACATTAAACACGTTTACAAAATAAAATGAATAAATGGATGGATAGACATTGTGTGGAAGGGGAAGCAGGATGGCTTGTTCAACCGTAAACTAGGGATGGCTGACGTGAAACTGACGTTTCGACACAGTGTCGAGATCCCGAAGCGCAAGTGTTTCGAAACACTGCACCGAAGCATGATCCGAAACACACAGGTCACGTGACTAAAGTGTTTCGAAACACCTGGTCACGTGACTAAACGATTCAAAGCATCGATCAGTTCAGAAGCGTTTCGAGACCTGGCGAATCTGCATTTAACTTACAGGGTCAGAAAAAAATGTCTTTCTCATTCGGCCTAGTGGACCGTACGTGTGCACGTTGTGCACGTGCTGCAAATGATTTTTGGGTTCGAATCCCGACTTGTACAAATACACCGAAATCATGATTTTTATGTATTTTAATAATGTTACTGTTAAATGGTATAGTCTAGATAGGATGCTGCTGATACGCCGTCAATTTAGCATTATTTTTGTAACATTGTAAAACAATAATTAATATTTTTACAGTACTGTGATGGTTGGGTTTAGGTTTTGGGTAGACATTAATGAAATAGAATAAATGGGAAATTTAATGAGTAATATAAATAATTCTTGTTAACTTCTGGCCACAACCGTGTCTGAACAACCTTGTTTTATGACCAAAACAAGACATATTGATTCACATTCAGATGTCAGACCAATGTTGAAACAGAACGATACAAGAACAGAGCAATTCAAACTGATATTAAAGCATTTCAAAATAGCTGTCACAGTCTGGATTCGATCCCACTATCCCCACATGATAGTCAAGAACCCTAACCGCTCCACTAAATCACTTGAAAGTTTACCCCTGGGAAGTGGGGTTTTAATACCTCAGTTTGCTCTACTGTTCTTTGCTGAAGCTGTTCCAGTGCAATACATAAAAAATGGATGTACTATGAACATTATATACAGGTTGTGTTAGCTATGAACAGAGATTTACAATAGATGGATATATGTACAGGTTGCTATTAATAATCAGAAGTGTGCAGATAGATAAACAATTACAAATGTATATGTACAGTTGGTGTGTACATAATTACAAATGTACAATACATAAAAATGACCACTAGATGTCACCGTAGAGTGGGGTTTCGAAACGTTTCGAAGCTTCGACACATTTGCTTCGACTGGTTCAGTGTTTCATGAAGCCTCGCTTTGCCCATCACTACCGTAAACCAAGATAAAGCTCTCTCAGGAGGGTTGAACCAGTGCGCGATATGTCTCAGACTGAAGGCGTAATAATGAAATAAATGCTCAGGAAGCCCCAACCCTGTTTTATCAACTGGCTGTTGTGATGTACTCCTGAGCAACCTAGGGTGCTTATAGTTCCAGAGAAATTAATTGACTAAATTATCAAACTGTTTTAAATATTGTAAAGAAATATTTGCAGGGATATACTGAAGTAGAGAAGTAACTTAAGGAAGGTAATTAATTAATTTTTGGCCTCAACGAAATGCAGCGTTCCAGATTGGTTGGTGACTCAGCTTCAGTGACGTCCTTGGGATTCACTCGCTTGTGAGTGGAAGTTGTCCTGGGTTACCGGGGTGACAGACTCTGATGAAAGTCGGTTTGCAGAAGTTTTTTTGTGGTTTCGGTGGTTCCTAAACTTTAAGAGGTTGCATGGAAAGTTCTTTGCGACCCGATTGGGTGGCGGTGCAGTGTCCAAAAGCAAGGCGAGAGGGGGCAGCGATGAGCATGTGCGAGCTAATGCAAGAAGCAAAGTTTTACTGATGCAGAAGGTTTTTAAGTGATCTGGTTTGGTCCATCCCAATGGCACGGTCTTCCAATGAGCAGTTGCGGGCGGTGGGTGGGCCAACGCCTCATACCATTATGCTCAGGGTAAGTCATTAACAGACTGCTTGGTAATTTCATGTGGTAAAATATCTTGTAAGTTCGTTACTATCTGACATCAAATGTTACAAGACAAATACTTTTTCTGATACTTGTTTTTCATTTACACCAATGATTTGCAAATATCACTAGCTTTTGTTTCGTACCAGACATCTTACATTTCAGACACATACAGAAGGATTCATCTGCTATAACAGTTAAAAACCATTAATTAACTTGGTTGCAATAAACGCATGTTTGAAGTAGCACACAATTCTTACATTTACAAATCCAATTTTTGTTAATTCACAAACTGTCTTTTGAAATTATGAATTGGATTTTGTAAATGAATAGTGCTGTGCATGGATTAATGTTGTTTTATTTATTTTATTATTTTATTTTATTATTTTTGAGACAGAATCTTACATTTGAGAATCTTACATTTACATTTAGTTGGGAATGGGAAGACATTTCTCTAGCATGGAACAGTCAATGAAAAGATTTTGGAAAATGATTTATAGCCTGCGCTCACTCCCAGATTGGAGGCTCCTGGAGGGGATGTAGACCTTCAGCAGTAGGTGGATGTAAGAGGGTGCTGTGCCAGTGATTTGAACTTGATAGGAGCCTCAAGCGGTAACCAATGCAGAGAGATAAAGAGAGGAGTTACATGGGCTCTCATTGAAAACCAGATGAGCTGCAGCATTCTGGAACATCTGTAGAGGATTAAGGGTGCAGGATGGGAGTTCAGCTAGAAGAGCACTGTCAGAGTCCAGCCTTAAAATGACAAGAATTTGAACTAAAAGTTGTGCAGCATGATCTGTTAAGAAGAGTCTGATTTTTCTGATGTTGAAAAGTGCAGATCTGCATGATGGAGCTGTGTTAGCAAGGTCCTCTTTGAAGGACCAATGATTATCCAGAATCACCCTAAGATTTTTTTACCGAACTACATGGGGTAATGGTGGATGATCCCAGCTGAATTGAGAAATTTTGTTGAATGTGTGGAGTTGCAGGGAAGGTGATGTAAGCAGATGGTGATGTTTTATGCGAATTAAAAATTTGGACATTTGAAAACAGCCCTTTGTAGTGTTTTGGCAATAAATAGAAGGAGAGAGACTGGTCTGTATTTTTTATCCAATGAGGTGTTGAGTGATGTTTTTTTTTTAACCGTGAGGTTACCCAGGCCTGTGTAACCCTGCTGGCCCTACACCACCTAACCCGCTCCGAGCTGGAATCGAACCGGCGACCTTCTGCATAGCAGTTGCTCTAACAAGGAGGCTAAAGACCATGGCCCCTAGCGTCTGTCTCAGAGCAGGTCAGAGGAGTGAGGTTTTCCTGAACATGCACTTCGCTACCTGGCCTCTGTTTCACCTGCTTAAAAGTGGTTGGGAATGTGCCAGTGTGAAGTGAAGAAAGAGAGTGAATTTTTTCTTCAGAGGGTGTTGTTTGATGGAGATTTAGGTTGGATTTGGTAAGAAATAGACTGCTAATTTGAGTGATTTTTTGTGTAAAAAAGGATGCCAAATCAACAGCTGATAAGGAGTCGGTGGAGGAGGACAAAGCAGGGTATTAAGGCCCAATCCCAATTCTATTTTTGTACCTCTACCCCTTGGCCCTTACAACCGAGGGTTAAGATAAAGTGCTTCAAAATTTACCCCTAAGAATTGGGACAGCACTTCAACACCTGCACACGTCATCGTATGTCATCACGATCTCTTGCTTCACATGAGATCAGACGATGGTGACTGCTGTAGTTATTCCAGTTATTTTTTTGGTGTTTATCTTCAGGAAATCACTGAAGGGATATATTACGTTATCATAACGATCTAATGTGGCAATAATATCGTAACTGTACTGTGCATTTACACAGTGGCCATGTTCATCTATGTAGACACACGAAAACAACATTAACATTATCCCAGACACTGTAAAAAGCTCATTTTGAGCCACTAGACTTTTCTGACAGGGTATTTGAGTGTCATCGAGTGTCAGAATGTTGTGGGACTGCTGTACAGGAGTTATGATTATGGATTATAGATCGCAAAATTTAGCGTTTTTTTTTTTTTTTTTTCAAAAGCATGACGGTAAAACATGAACGCGGTTATGAATATATTTAAACATATGTTTGTTTTTTTGTAAAAATTCGCAGTAATGGAAAAAAAAAAATACTAATTTGTGACTCTCCTTACTTCCGGGTGCAGTGAAACTTACCCCTCCGTTTCAAGTGTGCTCCTGAAAAATTTTCGTTCGAAGGGGTGTATACCCCTTGCCCTTAGCCCTACGCCTTCAAGCTAAAGAGAATTGGGACACCCCTACCCCTTGACGGGAACGCACAAAACGAAGGCTACGGGTAAGGGGAAGGGCTAAGGGGTAGAATTGGGATTGGGCCTTAATGTTCTGAATAGTTTGAGGATGTCTGAAGTGGTGTTAATTTTGTTTTGGTAGTATGGGGTTTTGGCCGGATGGAGCTTTGACTGCTTTCTTTTCAAAATGCATCTTATGTGCCCTTGAACTGATGTTTCATAAGATACAGCTTTGGGAATGTTTTTTTATTTCATGTCACTAGACTAATGTGTTTTTAATAACGTTATTCTACTCAAAGCAGTGATCCCAGTCTTTTGTTAGATCAATTCCATGAGATCAATTTGCCTAGCCTAACAATTTGATTACAAAGATGTATAATTACATGATGTAATTGATAGATATTAAAAAAAAATTTGATAAACAGATTTTATAAAAACAACATGTTAAATCTAAACAGAATGAAGTGTGAAGGCTTAAAGTTCATAGGAAATAAAATAAATAATCTTTCAGTGCATAAAGTAGCATATTCCTAAAGCGTATTTTGTTGACATGGTACATTTAATAAGATTTGTATGTTTATTGTTAAATGTCAACCACGCAAATTTCGATATAGCCCAGTTTTCGCAGTATTAAAGGTAACAGTAACGTTAAGAGAGAGCCAATATACTGTATATACAGATCCTCCCTCATCAGATAAGTTGTAGAAAGTAGACAAAAGAAACATGTCTGGATGAACTGATCTGAGATCACTGTGTGTGTTGTGAAGGACAGATCAATCGATCCTCAAAATCATGATCAGCAATGCAACGATTGGCTGATGGCACAGCAGCGTAATGACATTGTAGCGGTATTTGGCTAATAAAGTGGGTTGGGCGCCAGGGGTAACAACCCCACTACAGTATCTCAAATAAATCAATTAAATAAAAAATAAGGTTTCACCAAATGCATGATTTAATTCAAATAAACCAAAATCAAATGTTTAAATCAACAAACAAATCAATATATTAATAAAGAAAAAACAAAACAACAACAACAAAAACTTTAACTTCAACAAATTTTCATTAAATTCATTACAGCCCAATCAAACTCAACTTTCTAGGCCCAGGCACAATACCTATTAAATACCTTTACAAAACAATCAACGGGTGATAAATTAACCAATCATAAAGATATAAAGTACATCACCTCTAAATATACAAAACAAAACAATATTAAATTACATTTTGCCCACAACAAATAATAATAACAATATTACAAGGCAAAATTACCACAAACTTATATAACTCAATTTTACACTTCTTTATAAAGTAGATTGTCCATTTGTGCCCGCTGAAGCAATTGTGATTTCAATGCACTGTGACATGTCTCTGTTTATATACGCTAAAGTAGATTTCCATTTGTGCACGCTGAAGCAATCGTGATTTCAATGCACTTTGTAATGTCTCTCAGTTCGTATACGCTAAAGTAAATTTCCATTTGTGCACGCTCAAGCAATCATAAACTCAATGCACTGTGAAATGGTTTCTCTACCCTGAACTCAATCTTTTGTACATCCAAATTAGCAAACAGATAACATATCAGACAAAGCGCATAACATTGATTAGTTGAAATAGAAAAGAAAACACTTGCTTACCCGATCACCCGTTGACACTACTGGGCCCAGAAAACTGCATCAAATAAATCTCGATCACAGCAGTGATCAAACCTTCAAACAAAAAGCAAAAACCCAAAACAAATAGGCAACTCGAGCGCCAAAAAAATAAAAAGTACACAGCTCACTTCACAAACAACCCCGAGCGCATGATGCGTTCAACACACATCATAACAAACAAAACTTCCGCCAATAAACACTATCATTCATAAAAGTTGCCGCTTCACCGTCCGCATCGAAAACGGACTCGTACACTCATACGTTTTATATCGCGCCTAACTCTAAGGAACACCACCTCTCCCTCAGAATAAAAGCAATCAGTACGAAACACGCATTGTTACAACAACCGGACTCAAAACAAACAACCGCGCTCTCTACGAACACACAGCAGCATGACCCCGTGACCCGGAATCACCTGCATGCTGACTGTGTGACAGTGAATGAATGAGAGAGAGCGAGAACCACCATCCAACGCACTCTAAATAACTTTGTGTCAGCTGACAGCTGTGATCCAATCACACATCACTCATCTAATCATGAGGAAAATCTAGTGACGACCGTCACAACATCATCTGATTAATATTCAATTATCCATGTGAGAAAATTATATAAAATTTGTAGTAATCATTTTGTTAAATATGATACGCAATAACTTTTCACATTTGTTGTGAGCTGCAGGCTTTACACTTTCATGTGTCAAGAGAATTTAGCAATTTATTTACTTTTACATTTAAGATTGGATTTTCTTTAGTTTCTTTATAGTAGCCAAGGCCTATTTTAGTTTCTTAATAAATGTAAGCATTTTAACTTAATTTTGCATCAAAAAACCATTTTGAAATCGGTAAAGGTGTCTGCAACCTTTGCAAAGCATCAAATGACCGGCATATTAGCGGTCAAAACGTGCATGACTGCATAAATTTATTCATTCATTTTCTTTTCGGCTTAGTCCCTTTATTAATCTGGGGTCGCCACGGCGGAATGAACTGCCAACTTATCCAGCATATGTTTTACGCGGCGGATGCCCTTCCAGCTGCAACCCATCTCTGGGAAACATCACACACTCATTTACACTCGTACACTACGGACAATTTAGCCTACCCAATTCACCTCTACCACATGTCTTTGGACTGTGGGGAAAACCAGAGCACCCAGAGGAAACCCACATGAACGTGGGGAGAACATGCAAACATGGCTGCAGCTTCAAAAACACTCCAATCAGTGCATTCAAAACAGGCTTGTAAGACCTGCTCTGTGTCGTTGGTCCATCTCTTAACAGTCCTTAATACTGGCTTAGTAGTTTCAAGTTTTTGCCTGTAAGTTGGTATAAGATGAACCAGGCAGTGGTTGGAGAGTCCTAGAGCTGCTCTGGCGATGGAGCGATATGCATCTTTTATTGTGGTGTAGCAATGGTCCAAAATGTTATTGTCTCTGGTGGGGCATGTGATGTGCTGTTTGAATTTAGGCAGCTCATGTGTGAGTTTTGCCTGATTAAAGTCACCGAGAATGATAAAAACAGAGTCCAGGTGTCGTTGTTCAGTCTCTGTGATCAGATCAGACAGCTGTTGCAGCGCGGTACTCACGTGTGCTTGCGGTGGAATGTAAACACCAATGAGAATGAACGAGGAAAACTCCTGCGGTGCGTAAAACGGCTTACAGTTAATGAAAAGCACTTCCACATCAGGACAGCACATCTTCTTTAACACAGTTACATCCGTACACCACCTCCTGTTGATGTAAAAGCATGTCCCACCACCGCGTGTTTTGCCCGTTAACTCCATATCGCGATCTGCTCTGTACAGCTGAAAGTCCGGTAGGTGTAATGCGCTGTCCGGAATGGCTTCGTTCAGCCTGGTTTTTGTGAAACACAGCGCAGCAGAGTTGTTGAAGTTCTTGCTTTTGCGTGAGAGTAGAAGTAGTTTGTCCATTTTGTTAGGAGGTGAGCGGAGATTCGCCAGATGGATGCTAGGCAGCGCCGTTCTGAAGCCGCGCTGTCTCAGCCTGACGAGCGCGCCGGCTCGCTTCCCACGCTTGCGCGTCTTGTAGTTTCCACAAAGCAGCTGCTCCGCCGACGACAATGTTCCGCAAAACGCCAGAGAAATCAAAATCCAGTTGCTGATTAGTTGGTGTGCACTGCCGAATGTTCAGCAGCTCGTCCCTGTTATAGCTGATCGTGTTAGATAAACATGAAACAGGAAAGACTAACAAAAACAGAACAAAAACTGGAGAGCTCCACTCCAAGGCGGCCATCCGCGGCGCCATCTTGAGAAGGTGAGTAGCTAACTGCAACTAGTACACAAGTAAATCCTTCAGATGATGTTAAGTCTGAAACAAAATCTACTGCGAGGTGGTACCATGTTCATTAAGGGATGGGAAGTGGAACTAGTTTCCACTCAGGCAAATGTTTGGTGTTTATGACATGACGCAAACTGAACAGCTCTGGACATACCTGATGGGGTCTTTGGTCATGCATGGCAGTCAGTACTAAGCTTGTAGGAGCGAGAGGGTTACCATGCTGCGTGCATGTCAATAGCATGTCACAGAGCAGAATTCTGGCAATTTACTGGTAATGTTACAACTTTTCAATTAAAAAAATATGAGAACAAATTGTCCTGTATTTTTTAAAAAGGCCTCTTCACACATGATTTCAATATGGCAAATTACCTGTAATTTCTTAGGAAGTCTAATTGTGTGAAAGGGGCTATAGTCAGCTTCAACAATGTTTATATTATACACAACAATACTGCACACAAACTAAATACTTTGCAGTTTGCACTTACTTTTTTCTGTCAACTTTATTGGCTGGACACCCTTGAATGTTGTGACTGTGGAAATAAATAAAAGATACATTTTGAAACGTACTCACCAAATTTAGAAATGCTGCTGTTTCATCGCTGCACACTCCAGATTTAATATTTTTTGTAGTCTGTGCAGCGTGCAGTAATGGTAAAACAACAAAACCATCACGGAGAGGCAGTCTAACATACTTCTCAGTATTGCCATCGAACTCTGAGACTTGCAGGTCTTCAGAGAGTTCCCTCACAAAAAAAATTCCCAAGTCGCGTGAATTAATTGGATAGTCAAAAAAAGTGCTTCTATGCCTGTACTCTTTGTACACCAAAAAAGTTTTTCCTCCATTCAAAATAATGTTCACCACAATGGCAAGGCTGTCCTGTATTCTCACACAATTATCTCCATCTGTTGTTTTGATGACTAAACTACCAAAAATGACCTCGCAAAACTGATGAACTGTATTTGAAAATACCAGTGGAACAGGGCCATAGTGGTGTTCATGCCTCAGGGTCTTATCGATGCTCTCCTGTATGCTAGTGCCATGAGCATTTATTTCCGATAGTCTCCTAATGACTTGAGCTAATGGATTGCAAGGTCTCCTGACAAGCTTTTTGAGACGGCCCAAGTAATTTTCAAAAGGAAAAGCTGAAAACTGATGTAAATCCCCATGGTGCTTTACATCCTCAGAGAGGTGCACTAATCCATGCACATTGTAGCACACAAACTCTGGCCCATATAACACACCAAAATGTTCAACAAATGACAATAAGCATCTGTGAGCAAAGTCATTTAACACAAAGCAGAATTTCTGACTGAGGAGAATCCGAATAGAAACTGACAAAAGCATGAAATTGTTGTACTGGAGAGGCCAGTACATTACAAAGAACTACTGGACCAGTGTATAACAAGAACTGCCTGAGTTCTGTAGCTTTCCATCTCAGTCTATGGGCAGGTGGTCTTGGTTTACGGGCAAAGTCGGAGGGGATGTAGATTCTCAAGTCTTGAAGTGAATCTGAGATCACTTGACACAGCCTG
The DNA here is from genome assembly GCA_903798195.1 of Danio kyathit. NCBI lineage: Eukaryota > Metazoa > Chordata > Actinopteri > Cypriniformes > Danionidae > Danio > Danio kyathit. Next base: position 1,635,340 of record CAIGQS010000269.1, read on the forward strand.
GAAGACAAACAAACGCAGAGTGGCCCTGAACTCAACCAAAGGTCTAACAGTCTCCGCATCACCCCTAGACACACAAGATGCATGTAATCATGCAGAAAACCACCAACCATAGCAATAGATGTTTCGACCAGAGGAGATGCTGCAACATGATAGTCTTCATCTAGCATCTGTCTGAAAGAGCTGTCTGTTCTTAATGGAGCGCTCATTTCAGGAAAGGTCATTCTGTGTTTCAGGTACATGCCAGTTTGGGTACATTTACCACAGGCAGAGTGACCAGTGTGACTTTTGATGCCTTTGATAAAAGCCCTGGCAGGAGCATCACAAACGACAGAACTAACCTTAACAAAGAACTGTTTGCCTTTAAGGCCAAACCCAGTGCTCAGTGTTTTTAATTCATCAAGATCTTTCAAATATTCATTCAAAGACTTGGGCTTAGAGCCACCACAGAATAATCCAACTATAAAGGGTCTTTTGATTTTCCAGTCTTGCACAATGGCAAGTATTGGCCAAAACTGTACAGAGGTGCTATTAAATAGGGGAATGCCATCAAAATTTAATTGGAGTTTAAAAATGTGCTTGTCAGGGACCTTGCACCATAGCATTTCAAATACTGTCATTAGTGAATTTAAAATGCCAAAATAAAAGAACTCTCCACCAGCTATCAACTGTGTTTTATAAGACGTTTTAGTCTTACGCAGAGTTCTACCATCCTTAGGAAGGAAGGGGAGATGAACCCTAAGTATGGTTAGCAGGGCAGACAAAGCAATGAGAGAAATTCCAAAATTAACAGCCCAGCCTGCCAAAGAAGAAACCAAGTCATCACTATCATCGACATTAATGTCATCTGCTGGCTCATCATCAGAAACCACATCTGAAAAGTCATCAGCACATGACTCCTCAGATTCAGACACATTGATTACACTAGAACGATCCAAGTGCAATTCCTCACCAACTTCAACATCAACAGAATCAAGAATCAAATTTACCCTCTTAACAGCTCTCCTTCTTAAGTTTTTTTTTGTTTGTATTTGTTTTTAGTGTCCATGTTGATAATCTGAAGGGAAGAGACTCACCAAAAAAATCTGTTGAAAAAGCAAAACAAAACACGCAATTAGTTCAATTTAATTCAAGTTTATTTATATAGCACTTTTCACAATTATTGATGTTTCAAAGCAAGCAAACAAGCAAAAGTGCACATTACTGCATTACAATCAAAATGAGGGAAGTTAAGTTTATTAGTAACTAAAAAAACTGGTATTATATATAAACTTAGTTAACCTACTGTAGTTGAAAAAAATGGAAGAGTTTTTAAAACGCATACTGACATCAGATATCATTTCAGATAATATATAATATAATTAGATATTTAGCAATTAAAGGAAAGGAATTGGAGTATTTTAAAGAAAAGGAACAGTTAATAATTCAATGCATATTTTATTATGTCATGGCCTAGTTTCACAAACAGGGCTTATCTTAAGCCAGGACTAGACCTTAGTTAAATTAGGCTATTTAAGCCACATTTACAAAAACGGCCTTAGAAAAATACATTACTGGTGTGCACCTGTAAACAAAAAATGACACTGACATATTTTAAGACATCTCACTGCAAGTTATTTTCAGTTGAGACAGCTCAAACATGCAATTTAATCCATGACTAGCCTTAAACCTGGTTTGTGAAACCGAGGGCATGTTTATTATAATAATACCTTAATGTATTACGATAAAGAACAAAACAAAATAATAATTATTATCCATTTCACCAAAGTCTTTTAAACAATTCAAATGCAGGACATTATTGTTTTGATAATCAATTAATATAACAAGTCCAATCGGCTTAAAGAAAAGTATATATGTATGTGTGTCCTACAGATACGTGCAAGACAGCATTCAAAACGGTTAAGTAAAAATAAAATATTTGATAAATGTAACAACAGATTGCTTTGACCTGTAATGCCTGCACAATTTAGTGATGCTTTAGGACAGATCAGGATACATCTATTATAAATTACAATTATAATAATTATAATTGTGTATAAATTACACAAATACCTCAAACAGAAACATTTCTAGCATAATTCTTTTGTCGTAACTTGACAACAGAGCCAAATAAGAAGTCCGTTAGCATTGTCATCGGTCACGCATCTATCTAATTCTAAATACTTGATAGTTTTTGACTAAATTTAATCAAGGAGCAAAGATAAATAATTTCTACCTTAATAGCGAAGCGATTGTATACTGAGCACACACCCGGGATGCTGAGAGGACTTAAAGCTCATTTGAAAAAGCCTATTTGAGAAATAAAGCACTCGCGACATTTGCAGAAATTGGTAATTTCGCAATACCTGCATTCCCACGCCGACATTCATACTGTATTAAACCAGGCTTCAGAAGGTCAGAGGCGAGAAGAGAGCAAACGTGTGTGTAGATCGTCGAAATGGCAGGAAGTATGTCCGCGGTTTAAATTACTCTTGCTAATAACATAGACATCTCTATATTGAAAACATCCGAAAAGCATTATTCCAATAAAACATTTGTTTAAGTTATTTTCTGCCACTGCAACACAGAAAGGCCTTTGTCCCGCCCTTACGTTTCACGCAAAAACTAGACAAGGTCGACTGTGATTGGTCACTTTACATGTCACTCAATTCACCGCTTCGGAATCCCGGTAGTTTGTGTGGGTATTTTTGCATTAAATTGTCACAAACGTTCACAAACATTTTTATTTTTCCGGCGTGAAAATTGCATACAAATTTTCCTTGTTAATTTTAAGCACTTTTCAACAAAACAAGCCAATTTTCTAGGTATTCCAGGACTTGAATATCTTATAAAGCCAAATTCAAGCACTTTAAGCACCTACGAACCCGTCTGTATCAGTACAACGTTAGTCCATTTTACAATAATAAGACAAATCTTCTATTATTTTTCACTCTCATGTTAGGCCTAATGCTATTTTTCGTTTTTTAACCTATTTTTAACCTTACTTAAACCTCACTGAAACGTGACTGAACGCTTTCAGAAAATTATCTTTATCCTATAATATCCTATAAAAGCTGTATTGTTTAATTATTGGAAATTTGCAATAACTTTAATGCTAACGTTAATCTAAACTGCATGTTGGAGCGATAACGTTACGTAAACACACATTCAAAAGAGGAAAATACTATTTAACTCGACGCATTTCTTAATTAAATTAATAATTAACATGTAATGATAATTATTTAAGTAAAATTACTTTAAATGACAAATTATCACTTACCTGAAGCAAATGACGAGGAGAAGAAAGAATGGTACCTTTTAGTCCAACTTGCACAGTAGTCTTGGCAACTGAAGTGTGGCGTGCCAGATGTCTGCCAGACCTGTGTTCAGTTTCGCGTGTTTTCCAAATGCAATCCCAAAGTTGATATTTACTGATGTTAGCCATAGCTGAACCTTACCAGGACCTTATGTGTTTTTTTGTTATCTGGCCCACATACTGCAAAAGGAGCTGTGAACCAGAAGAACATTCCCACCTATTCTGAATGTATGGCAAAACATGTATGGTAATAATCTGGCTCATATCTGTTTATCCATGCCATACCTGCACCACATGTGCCAGCTATCACCCACATTTGGCCCAAATGTTCTTGCTATCTGGGTATTTAGTTGGCCATGATGCCAGCCACACAGCTTGGTGAAAAGTGGTGGTTCAGTATTGGTAAATGTAGCTTGTGTGGACAGTACTGCATTACTTGTGACAGTGATGCTACCATCACACTAAGAAATGTAGTTAAGCTAGTAGTCAACAATAAAGGCTAACACTACAGGAATATAATTAAATTTGATGAAATAAGTAAAGAAAAAGTAGTCACATAAGCGGTCCGCACACACAGTAAAAATGTTATTTGCGGACTGGATTTGCTCTCGAGAATCACTTTTGTGGTCTAGATCCTACCCCCATCTTAGCTAAGGTAAATAAAGATTGCATAATGGGCTCAACAATCTGCAAAAATAGCAAGGGATTTCTGTAGATTTTTGCTGACTCAGATTCCGTGTGGGCCTACTCATCATTTTCATCATCATCATCATTACTGCTCACCACTTCATTTACTTGTTTTGCAGGATGATTCATACTTGACCCCAAAACAACCCAAGGTAAATGTTATAGTTTATTTGTTTACACTTAATTACACTTACCTAACATCAGGGGTGCCCAATCCTGTTCCTAGAGATCAACCTTCCTGAGTTCAGCTTGCAACCTTGATCAAACACACCTGTCTTTAATTACCAAGTGCTTATTCAGATCCTACTAAAGCTGCGGTCACACTGGTATTTTCTCCCCATAGATTTCCATTCATACGCATGCGAATGCGTCAGACCGGAAACGCAGGGTCATGCGGCAAGTTTCGCACTTCACTACGTTGCACTTCACTACATTTTCGCAGCGCCGCACGACAGAATTTCGCATTATCAAACTCTAGTGAGACCGCAGCTTTAAATTTGAGTTTGTGTGTGCGAAATTCTGTTGTATGGCGCTGCGAAAAGAGGCAGGATTAAACAAGATAATTAGACATTAAAAAAGCGAGCGATTGGTCCATGTTTTAAATTTCTGTCCAGAGAGGTCATGTTTTCATCCTTGATTGGTTTCACGCAGTCAAGTGATGCAATTTCACAGGTCAGAGTTCACCAAGCTTGTATTTAGCAATGCAGCGACCTGCGAAACTTGTCGCACAAGCTTGCATTTCTGGTCTGACGCATTAGCTTGTGTATGAATTGAAGTCTATGGGGAGAAAAGTGCAGTGTGACCGCAGCTTTAGTTGGTTAGTTTAACTCCAGGCCTGATCAAAAACAACTAAAGCTGCGGTCACACTGGACTTTTCTCCCCATAGACTTCCATTCATACGCACACGAATGCGTCAGACCGGAAATGCAAGGTCATGCGTCAAGTTTTGCAGGTCGCTGTGCACAAACTCTAGTGTGACCGCAGCTTAAACCAACTAAGTAGGATCTGAATAAGCACTTGGTAATTAAAGACAGGTGCGTTTGATCAAGGTTCCAGCTGAACTCAGGAAGGTAGATCTCCAGGAACAGGATTGGGCACCCTTGCCTAACATGGGCTGTTTCTCAATTCCAAGAATGCAGAGAACAGACTTGCATTCTTGTGAAGACCGTTCTTGCCAGGTTACCTCGGAAGAACAAACTCTGGAGACCACGAGAACAGAGAACGCGTCCTCTGAGAAATGAGATGCTGTGTTCTCCCTGATGGTCACATGACCTTCACGTGTGTTTAACTGAAAATTATTTAAACATTACAGCATTCATACGATATATTGTTTTTTATTTTTTCTGTATATAAACATTTTAATACAAATTTCAGCAAATAAATACCCTTAGAGTGTTTATGCCTTTAATAAAATGTTCTTGTTAATGTTTCACTGTCTCATTTAGGGAAACTCCTGAGACAAATAAGTTATATCTCTGAGCTTTAATAATAAATCTATATAAAATGCTGCGCTTCCCACCTCCAGTCGCAATGACTTTTGAGACTTCTAAAGTGAGTTTGGAGCTCAAGTCCCCATTGATGCATCCTCGATATCAAGAACACATCCGGGAACTTTCACACTTTTTCTGTTCTTGCTGTCTTGAGTTTTGGAACTGAACTTTGGCAGTTGATGATGACGTTACACGAGAAAACTGAAGAACGCATATTGAGAAACAGCCATGATCTTATTTTAGAACTTTTTCACCATTCTTGACCAGGTTAAGCAATGATAAAAAGTAGGGAAAGGACAAGTTCACCAGCACTTTAAAGGCTTAGTTAATTCAAGGCTTAGTTACCCAAACATATATTAGACAATAATTCTACTGTACACTCTTATCTACACTTACTTTTTACTACATAAAGAGAGACTACAAAGAAGAAATTCATGACTTTGAAGAGAAACTAAAAGAAAAGGACAAAGAGATTCGGCAAGAGGGTATGTTAATAAAGTGAACTGTTTTGCATAACTGTAGTTATATTGTAATTGTCAGGTGGTGATTTATTTCTCAAGTGAAATGTTCTTTGATTTGAGTGTAGAACTTGCAGATACAATCAAAAAACAGTGAAAGATGCTTTTCGGGAACCTCATTGTGCCCCCAGCCAACCAGAGCCCACTTCTGTCATCACAGAAGAGATAAAGGTATTTTTATATAGTCAGGAAAAACATTTAAACCTTATTCTTTGTCTGGATGATTTTGTCATAAATATTATAATGATAAAAAAATATTAATAATTAACACAGTAAATGCCAAATCTAAATTATTTTTTTAAGTTTAAAAGCAGATTGTTGCTTTTAAAAATTGTAAAAACCTGAAAGTTAATTTGTTAAGCTACTATTTATTATCAAAAGATGAGAGGAAAAGAGAAAATGTCTTTGGTTAACATTTAACAAATCTGTGGTACATAGTGATTAATATTTGTAAATCTTGTTTTGAGTAAATATAAAATTTTGCAGAGTATTTCTTAGTTACTGCATGTTCTAATGTGTGACATCAAATCTTGTTTCCTTATATACTTTTTCTCTTATTTAAAATCCATAGGACTTTTGTTCATCTAAATGCATTTTTAATGAAATGTGAACAGATAATTAGATTGAATGTGAATGTATTGTAATATATTTCATCTTTACAGAACAAGTCAGTTACTGATTTCCTGAATCCCCATGCCCTGGAATACACAAACAAACTTGAAAGCTACAAGAAACTCACACGATCTTTGATGGAGTCCATTTTTTCAGCAGAAGAGATGTGGAAATGTTCTGTAACCGGAAAAAAGGGGTTCTTGGGGATAAAAGGCCCAGCCTTGACCAAGAAAAGGTTGGACTTATAATAGGTATGCACACTACAATATTACTTGCATTGAACAGTTTATATTTTATGCAGGTCTAAAATTGGATATGCAAGAATTAAATTTATATGCAGCGATTGTAAACATACTATATGCAACACAGGCTCATTCTGAAAACATAGCCCTATATACGTTTCTGGAGATCACAAATTATGTTGCCAGAGCTACGCATGGCTGCATTTCATCTTTAAAACGAATGCTACGGGGCGGTATGCCGCTGTTCCTTTTCTCGCTTACCAGCTGACCGCTTACCTCTGTATGGACGGCTTTCCTAGTGTTTGTCCGGTAGCTCAACACATACTTCAGTGGACTTGAGACACAGAGCGGAGTTGATCGCGACAATGGGGTTGACAATCCGGTGAAGAATGTTTCCAGAAAGGATGCAAGTCAAAAACAAAAGCTTAAAAATAAAATAAACAAGTAAATAACAGGGTGTGATTGCGGTAAAATCTGAAAACGTGGTAAAAATCAGGGGACTTTACTTTTCTTGGATTGCTTTTTAAAACACTGCGGATGGGTTTAGGGAAGGGGCAGGGTGATCTGTCGATTAGTCAGTCAGTAAGTCAGACAGTCGACAGCGGCCTCTGGTGGATTTACATGGGAACAGCAGATGCGAATGGCACTCACAAGAGAAATTTGAGATCTGAAAAAGCGTACACAGCGGCCTCTGGTGGATTTGCGAGAACAAAAAACTGCAAAAAAAACATACCTCCTGGAACATATTTTGCTCTCTCCAGAAATGTATATTGGGGTAATCAGAATGAGCCTGGGTTGACTATGTTAGGGCTGCACAATATATCGAAAATTTATGTGAATGCAATAATATTATATGAAATATCTATATCCCAGATAGGTGCAATATGTAAGAGACATTCAGTGAATTGCCACATATGAGTCCAGCAGCGCTTTCACAGAGTGAAAATGAAAACAAAACCTTCGTTGCAGCAAAATAAACGCAGCACACTATTAAATGCAACACTGACGACTCATGTCTCCAAATTCTCGTTCTTTTACTTGTTTTGGCAGTCTTCGAAGCTATCATGCATATTAATGAAGTTGCACTGCAAAATTTTAACCAGTTATGACATGCCATGTTTCCTAGTCCCCACATTAAATTAGCAGTGACAGGCAGACAGAGGGAGTGCTGCGATTAAGCATTGTTCAAATATCTGTTGTTAAGATGCATTTTTGTTGATCCAATCACAAGTGGACAAAGGAAACATTACCGTTGACACCTTGGGTATAAACATGTTTTTTTTTTTTTCGTCCACTTTCTCCAAGAACACCTGTTATTTTCATTCAGCTTGATCAGGGGTGTTCAAACTCAGACCTGGAGGTCCGGTGTCCTGCTGAGTTTAGCTCCAACTTACTTCAACACACCTGCCAGGACGTTTCTAGTATATCTAGTAAGAGCTTGATTAGCTGGTTCAGTTGTGTTTGATTAGGGCTAGAGCTAAACTCTCCAGGATAGATTTTGGACACCCCTGTGCTAGATTTTCATCTCATATGGGCAACACGGTGGTGCAGTGGTTAGCACTGCCGCCTCACAGCAAAAAGGTTGCTGGTTTAAGCGCCGGCTGGACCAGTTGGCGTTTCTGTGCAGAGTTTGCATGTTCTCCCCATGTTTGTGTGGGTTTCCTCCGGGTTTGCTGGTTTCCCCCACAATCCAAAGCCATGCAATAGGTGAATTGGGTAAGCTAAATTGTCCATAGTATATGTTTGCATGTCCTGGTCCTCCAGGTTGGGGGTTGAGTGTTGGGCTAACAACCCACCTCGTAAAAACTTGATGTTACAAAACACCAATATGGTGCGGCTTTGATATAATTGGCCCTGGGAGTAAGATCCTCATCTCAATACTAAGTTTTTTTTAATTGATAACTGAAAAGTTTCTTGTTTTTTTTTTTATTAAATTCATAAGTTTTCCTATTGATTGACAAGAAGGTTGCTGGTTCGAGTCCTGACTGGGTCAGTTGACATTTTTGTGTGAAGTTTGCATGTTCTCCCCGTGTTGGCGTGGGTTTCCTCCGGGTGCTCTGGTTTCCCCCAAAGTCCAAAGACATGTGGTATAAGAAAAACGCTTCAACGTTTGGCTTACCTATGTTCTTCTCAGAAGTCCCTCGTTGGTATATGCCAAGTTCCTTTTCTCACAAAATTGCCGCCTCCAGTCCTCCAGCTCACAAAATGGCCACAATCAGCCTCCCAGCTCACAAGATGGTAAGCACCAATCTGCCACTGGCTCAAAAGATGGGTTCATGTTCCAAGTCTGTTCCCGTCATTGTTGCTGTCGTAGTTCCTCTTCCGAAATCACCATTACCTGAGTCACAAGAACAGCCACCACCACCTGAGTTGCCAGAGCTGCTTCCACCACCAGAGCGGTTACTGCCAGAGCTGCCACCGCCACCTCCAGAGCTGACAGATCCTCCGTTGCTGTTAGATTGTCCAGGGGCACCAGATCCTCTCGAATTCCCCAAATGGCGGGCACCAGAGCTGCCACCTGAGTTCTATGAATGGCCAGAGCTGCCACCCGAGTCCTACGAAACGCCAGAGCTGCCACCTAAGGCCCACAAAAGGCCAGAGCCGCCACTTGAGTCCCACGAAAGGCCAGAGCCGCCACCTGAGTTCCACAAATGGCCGCCAGAGCCATGTGACTTCCCAGTGCCGCCAGAGCCGTGTGACTTCTCAGAGCAGCCAGAGCCATGTGACCCTTCAGTGCTTCCTGAACCAAAGCCTCCTGACACACTGGGTTTATACGAACTGCCACTAACTCCTGAACCAGAGCCTCCTGACTCACTTGGGTTAAATGAACTGCCAGTGCCTCCTGAACCAAAGCCTCGTGATCCACTGGGGTCAAATGAACTGTCAGTGCCTCCTGAACCAAAGCCTCCTGACCCACTGGGGTTAAATGAACTGCCAGTGTCTCCTAAACCTATGCTTCTTGAACCAAAGCCTCCTGACCCACTGTGGGCGTATGATCAGAATCAGAATCAGTTTTATTGCCAAGTGTGCTTTACACACACAAGGAATTTGTTTTGGCAACAGAAGCTTCCAGTATACATAAAGTGACAAGTGACAACACAAAATTAAATATGAGAAAAAAAAGGCAATAAACAGAGATGCAGTAAGTCAAAAATATCTGGATGTTGAGTTGTATGTACGGATATGTTGTAAATATACAGGTTATAAGGTGCTGTGTACCAATGCGAATGGAGAAAGTGTTGCATTAAATATTGTTATAAGGTGCTGTGTACAAGTGCTTATGAGAAAGTATTGCACGTTTATTGCACAGTAGGGGAATATTTAACTGTTCATGAGGTAGATGGCCTGAGGAAAGAAACTTTTCCTGTGTCTGGCTGTTTTTGTGCTTGGTGGTCTGTAGCGCCGACCAGACGGTGACAGTTCAAACAGGCAATGTGCTGGGTGCAAGGCGTCTAGAGTGATTTTGCAAGCCCTTTTACTCACTCTGGAAGAGTACAGTTCTTGAAGTGCAGGAAGGGTAGTGGCCAGTGATTCGTTCAGCAGTCCGGAGTATTCGCTGTAGTCTACGGAGGTCAGTTTTGGCAGCTGAGCTGAACCAGACGATGATTGAAGTGCAGAGGATGGATTGGATGACAGCTGAGTAGAACTGTACGAGCAGCTCCTGTGGCAGGTTGAACTTCCTCAGCTGACGAAGGAAGTAGAGTCTCTGCTGGGCTTTCTTCACAATAGAGTCTATGTGAATTTCCCACTTCAGATCCTGAGAGATGATGGTGCCCAGGAACCTAAATGACTCTACTGCAGCCACAGTGCTGTTCATGATGGTGAGTGGGGGGAGTGCAGGGGGGGTTCTCCTAAAGTCCACTATCATCTCCACTGTTTTGAGCATGTTCAGCTCCAGGTTGTTGTATCTGCACCATAAAGCCAGTCGTTCCACCTCCTATCTGTATGCAGACTCGTCGCCATTCCGGATGAGGCCGCAACAGTAGTGTCATTCGCAAACTTTAAGAGCTTAATGGAGGGGTCTTTTGCAGTGCAGTCGTTGGTGTACAGGGAGAAGAGCAGTGGGGAGAGAACGCATCCCTGGGGTGCACCAGTGCTGACGGTGTGGCAGTCGGATGTGATTTTGCCCATTCTGACTAGCTGTTGTCGATCTGTCAGAAAGCTGGTGATCCATTGACAGACAGAGCTAGGGACAGACAGCTTGGTCAGCTTGTTTTCGAGCAGTGATGGAATGATGGTGTTAAAGGCAGAACTGAAGTCCACAAACAGTATCCTTGCGTAGTTCCCTGGTTTGTCCAGATGTTGATCTGTGTGAAAATGGGAGCCAGCTGGTCAGCCTAGGTTCTCAGACAGGCTGGTGAAACACCATCTGGGCCTGGTGCTTTTCCTCTCTTCTGTTTACTGAAGATATGATGCACATTATCCTCACTGATCTGAAGTGCAGGGGGCGGAGGGAGATGGCTGGAGGTGTTGAGGGCTGTTTACTGAAGAAAGCATTAAGCGACCGTTACAATATCACAATAATTAACCCCCAAAAGAGCAGCGCAAGAACTACCAGACTGCTGTTGTTTGCAAGATAGGGGCATTTCTGCTTTCTTTCTGCCAACACAACACACATTCCTGATGTGCGAGTCCCATAAATACAGCACTACAACATACAAAAGAGAGAGAGAGAGAGATCGACTTGGAATATCACCTACCAGTTTAATAATGATTTGATCAGCTGTAGTTACGCTGTTTTAATATTCTAAGGGCTTATTATGCCGTCCTGTCGCTATCTTGCGGATGAAAACGTCAACCGTCTTTGGTCTACTCAGTAGGGCAGGCTAATGGCCCCCGACGCACTGTAGGCTGTCCTCTGATTGTTGCTGACTGTGTGTGGGCGGAGTAATACACAAAGGTGAAGGTATATATATATATATATATATATATATATATATATATATATATATATATATATATATATATATATATATACAGTGTTGTGCAAGTTACTTCCAAACTGTAATACATTACAGATTACTTGTTACTGTTATTTAAAAGTAATCCCTTACATTACAATATTACTGTCTCAGAATTGTAATATGTTACATTACTCTTATATTACTTTTTAGTTACTTTCACCAAAATAACTCCAGAATTAGAACTTAACATTCTAAAGTGACCAAATGTACTGCAGAGCATTTTACATCCAGTAGAAAGCGATATGATGTAGCATAATGACTGTGACCTATCCAGGCTACTAACAATATAGTATATAACTGGCAACGTGAAGGCTCAAGACAATGCAGGAGAGGATGACGGTCAGATTCACAAATGATCTGTTAAAAGTATGGTAGAGGTAAAGTGGTTATCTGGCAATATCTGTGAATATTCTTTCATTCATTCATTTTCTTGTCGGCTTAGTCCCTTTATTAATCTGGGGTCGCCACAGCGGAATGAACCACCAACTTATCCAGCACAATTTTACGCAGCGGATGCCCTTCCAGCCGCAACCCATCTCTGGGAAACATCCTCACACTCATTCACACTCATAGACTACGGACAATTTAGCCTACCCAATTCACCTGTACCGCATGTCTTTGGACTGTGGGGGAAACCGGAGCACCCGGAGGAAACCCATGAGAACACAGGGAAACGCCAACTGACCCATATCTGTGAATAGCTTGACTATATTCATATTAGACACAACAGGCCTATGTAAACTCCAGTGCCATAACAAAATGCAGATTTCTTTTCTCTTCTTATTGTTGCCATTATTGTATTAACTTTAAATTCAAGTGGCTCACAACACAAAACTGTCATGCACAAAGTGAGCATGATGAGCATAGCTTTCTCAATATAATGCTCGTGCACCGATTGCCTCTGTGGACAAAACTGCTTGTGAGCTCTCAATATACGCTGCTCGCGTGCAAATTTTCTAACGTTCTCTCAAATATGCACTGCTCACGCACAAATGTTCTTGCGCGCTCTCAGTACACTCGCTCAGTGAGATTATATGCAGACTCACAATTTGTCTTGTGTTCCCCTCTTCCTTTTGTGCTTTTTAATATGATTTATATTGGTGCACTGTTTATTAACAATAACCAAAATACTAAAATAAACTTACATATAAATTTTTTATCTAATAAACCATAACCTTTTTGGCTGTATGTTATATGATGAGATATTTCCAGTTTTAAACACTCAAAGACAGAGAATAGACGTTGGATGTAAAGAATATGTTTTATTTTAAAAACATTTAAACATCTAAAAGGTGCACCATACTAATCAAAACAAAAACATTTAAACTAAAATATAACTAACTCATGCAGAAATGTAACTGATAGAAAATATGGATAAACTTGATAAGGTATTACTGTATAGCCTACTGCACTATTCACTCTTCAAATAAATGTCACTATAAATCCTATTTTATCATGGCAACTAAAATAAAGTGAACTAGTCTCTGCTGTTTTCCACATTGTTGATAAGATTGTGCAGGACATTTTGTCAGTCATCCTCTTCATTTTGAGGAAAAGCTGTTCCACAGGGCCCCTGAACACACATACTGGCATGTACTGCATGTACTATAGTAAAGTACTTCAATTAATCTGTTGTGGTAATACTATAGTTGCTATGGTAACACAAGTGAAATGTATAATAAATGACCCAATGCTGTAGTGTTTTTTTTACAACATAGGGTATAATATACTACAATTCACCACACTTTACTGTAGTAAACTTTGTATTTCATTTTATGAATTCACTATTCTTAATACTACAGAATGCTGAAGCATTAACAAGTTGTAAATATTACTAGCCTAAAACAGTAGTATACCTAACTCTCAAAAACACTTGTATTTATTATAGAATTTACCTTAACCTGTAGGTGAATAGTGCAGCAATATACCTGTATAAACCATATCAACATTCTTGGGATAACAATTTAACAGGAGGATCTCTGGAGAGCAAAAGCACAAAAAGAGGAGGAAACACAAGGCACAAATTGTGAGTCTGCATCATCTGACGGAGAGAGCAGATCATTCACACGTGAGCAGCCCAGACAGTGTTTTGAGTGCACGAGAGGAGTTTTGTTCACCACACCGGCGCGTTCGCTCGCTCGTATTACATGAATGCGCTCTCGACTTGTAATACTTACGACATTTGTCAGTGAAATAACTCCAAATGCACGTACGTCCATCTCGCGAATGTCTTCTGTCATTTCCATCTATTTGCCACTTTTCCGCTGCGCGTTAGGGCTTAATGTTACTGCGAACCAGGCTGAGCCACTAGCCCCGGACCTCAAGCTCAGAGGCTGAAATTATTCCACGTTCAAAGAAAGAAGTTCCAATAGCCAGAGGGAGATTAATGACAACACACACGTATGTTCACTCACCACGAACAGGAAATAGATCTGCAGTATTTTTTATTTGTTAATGTCTTGCGGGCGAAAAGTTTGTTGTAACGCACGCGTTACTGAACATGTACCGAGTAAAATATTACTGAAAATGTAAAAGTAATGCCTTACACTACTGCGTTACTTGAAAAAGTAATATGTTACTGTAATAGATTACTTTTGTAACGCATTACTCCCAACACTGTTCATAACTTTCATTGATACATCCTCTGATGCATCTACAACTTGCTCCAACTATAAATCCAAACATCCAGGCTAATTTTAAGACTCAGAGTTCCTCTGATCAGACCCAAAAGGTCATCCACTCGACCTAAGCCACACATGATTCAAATTCATGTCCTGCAAAAACATCTTTATCTTCACCAGTCTCAAAACATTCATCAACATGTTCTGTAACTTTAATTAAGGGTAATGAAACATGTGTACATGAACACACATTAAATATGACAACAGCACAATAGTCCAATTCAGCACCATTACCATGTTTAATTACCACCTTGCTGAACTCCATGTCAGTCAAGTCCACTTAACAAAATATCTTTTCATTTAAATAATGATGTGATTGTAATGATGCAACTCATTCCTGTGTATCATTAATAAAAAGTGTGAAAACACCCGTGTCTTGGCTATAATGAGCCAAATGCACCTTCACAGTTAACAAACTAATATCAAATCCATTCTCTGGAAGCCGGGCTAAATGAATAAACACTGTTAATTTGAAGCGATCTGACTGGGTAGGGGTGCCAACTTACAATTTTATAAGTAAAAGTTCATGTTTATAAAGTCAGTGCTGCATAGGATACACTAGTAGTAAAATAGTAGTAAAAGTAACCCTTTATAGAGCTAAATACAAAATAAATCAGACAGAACTAAACCATTTTGAATTGCATTCTAATATTATTCAGTTTGGTCTACTTACAACCTCAAAATAACAGTGTATACGTATTTTACAACACAACAAAATAATTCAAACCCAATTCAACATACATATGAATAATTCAACACAATCAAAATGCACAAAACATAAAAGAAAAACAAACCCAATAAAGAGGTACCTCAATCTACTTGAAATTAATTTGACCAATTTACAAAGATTAAATCACTGATTCACATCAATTTGTTAGAACATGATTCACTACATTCACTACTGTAACACAGGAATTCAATAAACAACTCAAACCTTTTCATGATTCATGCAGTTCAATTAATTTCAAGTAGTTTCAATAATTCACTCAATTCTAGTAATTCAGATGCTCACAGTAGGTGCGTTCGACTTCATGCAGTGCTGCGCAGACCGATCGAAATCTGTCTTAAAGCAGTGCATGCCGGTTAGAAATTTTGGCCGGATTGATGCTGCGCTTGATGCTGCGCTGACGCCACGCTCCGAGATCAGACGATTGAGTCAGCCCGTGCAGCACCTGAAGAGCGCCTGCTGGAACTGCGATGACAACACTGATGTTACACGATTGGCCGAGTTCACAGCATGACAACAACCACGTGTGTTGCGGGTTTATTACTGGACAAATTCCGATTCACAAATTTTAAAACAAACAATTAACTGTTCATACCCTCTCCATCTTGTACACATCATGCTTATTAAAAGACTACAAATATTTGACTGCAGAAATCATCTTTTGTTAAATAATTTGTTCATAATGTCTAGATTGTTTGAACAGGTTTATTCGGCCTTCTTTATACAGACTACTGTATTATACATTTCAGTAAATGACCAAATATTAACTCAAATAAGTCTTACAGACTTATAATATAATAATTATCATCATTGATCCTGACACCCCTATGAAGATTTCT
Organism: Danio kyathit; assembly: GCA_903798195.1. Lineage (NCBI taxonomy): Eukaryota > Metazoa > Chordata > Actinopteri > Cypriniformes > Danionidae > Danio > Danio kyathit. The sequence continues at coordinate 1,651,392 of CAIGQS010000269.1, forward strand.
TAACAAATTAAGTAAAAAATATTTTACTAAATATAAAAATATATGATTATAAAATATTTTATTTCCTGTCAAGCCGTTTATGCAGAAATGTTAAAAGTGTCATTGATGTACCTGCTCTTTCTGGGTATTTTCTATTTAGTTATTGTGGTCCTTTTGTTCAATCTCTATAGATTAAAGTGCTTTTTTAAAATCCATAAATAATCATTGTTTAACACTTAATCAAAACACCTTGTTTTGGGTTTTACATTAATATATAGGAAAGTTCTATATCTATAAATGTAAATAAATGTAAACCCTTTTTAGCATATTCAAACAAGCACTGGAACAGTATTGACATACCATTCAACATCTAGTAGCCCAAAGACTGATGCTTAAACTCCAACAATTTGTGCTTATTGTTTTGTTTAATAGGCCTATTTGTGGATATTTATTTCCTTTTTATGTGCTCTCTCGTTTTCCACTTATTTCTCATGTGTTTGTTATGTAGGCTACTTAAATTTAATTCATAATTCCCTTGTTTAAAAATTAATTATAGTTTGTAGAGACTGTTCTATGTGTACTGTAAACCTTTTGTTGTTATTGCAATAAATAAACAAATAAATAAATAAATGATCACGCCATGTGATCGGTCATCATGACAGCAGCAACTTCGAGCTCCGAAGTGTCCGGCTTGACGGCTCCGTTTTCAACTCCGCCCCCGCACGGCTGATCTCGTTGATCACCGGCTGCAGCTGTGCTTCATGTCGAACGCACCTAGTTTGTTCAAACAGTTCAATGATTCACTCGGTTCTAGTAGTTCAGATGCTCACAGTTTGTTCAAACTGTTCAATGATTAATAAATAAATAAATAAATAGTGGTTAAGACATCATCACATAATGATATACTTAAATATTTCAAAAATATAAACTATTAATTATACAAAAATTTTCTTAAATCTAATTCAAGCTATAAAAAAAAAGCTGTCAAGGAAGGTACAAACATTTTGAATAAAACACAATGAATGACTAAAACCCTCGATAAACCATTTCTGGTCTGGTTTTACCATATGTAAACACAAAATGCATTTATCTCAAACATCGTTTTTTATTTTTGTATTTATAAACGTTTTTTAGAAAAATTAAAAAATTTATTTATAAAGACATGCCCCAGATAGCAAAATGACATCATTTCAACCTAAAATCAACGTTTCTTTTGACATCGATTCAACATCGTTTTGCTCATCGGGGTAATGTTGAAACGACGTCAGGCACTCCATTCAAATCTAACCTGAAATCGACACAATTGGTTACTTACCCAACGTGGAATCGATGTTGATATTCAGTCGATCGAAACGACGTTATAGAATCCACACATTTTCAACATGTAATCAACCTAATTGGTTTGTCCACCTGACGTTGAAATGATGTTGATTTATAGTTGATTGGAACAACGTAGAATCCACACATTTTCAACATATAATCGACCTAATTATCTAATGTTGAAACGATGTTGATTTTAAGTCGATTGGAACAACATAGAATCCACACATATTCAACATATAATCAACCTAATTAGTTTGTCTATCTGATGTTGAAATGATGTTGATTTATAATCGATTGGAACAACGTAGAATCCACACATATTCAACATATAATCAACCTAATTAGTTTGTCTATCTAATGTTGAAACGATGTTGATTTTAAGTCGATTGGAACAACATAGAATCCACACATATTCAACATAAAATCTATCTAAATGATTTAACGTTTAAATGAATGCTTAAACAACATTTTCACATTTCACATTTAAACCAATCCATATGACCTAATCACCATTTTTTTTACAAGAATACATAATATAATTTATTCTGTATATATAACAAAACACACCACAATCTGTCATCATTTTTTATTGATACAAACACACAGCTGTGAATATCTGTTAAGAGCATGAATTCATTCAAACCTTCTACACTTAAACAAACAGAGAAAACATTTAAATTACTGACTAAAATAGTCAAAACCATTTACTCAAAAAGTAAAACTGTAGAATATTAAATACATTTGTCTATTTGTGTTCTATTTCAACATGTATTTTTCATTAGAGTAAAAAATGCATTTTATTTCAGATGTGCATAATAACAAAATTAACTATTAGGGTCAAAACACAGGTTTAAATCACAATGTTTAAACTGTTTAAAGAACAACATTTATTTAATGAATTTAGAAAGATACAATCACAGAAACTAAAATTCAGATGCAACCATAGAAAAAATATTATTGCTGGATTAACAAGGTCAATAAATAAATAAATAAAAACAAATTATTTTAGGTTCTGTGAAACTATCGGCAAGCTATTCGTCTACAGTGCCACCATTTACTAGAATTCCATCCCGGATTTTCCAGAAATACGAAGTATTAGTGACCCAGACACTTGTCTGAGAACAAGCTTCAAATATTACAACAACCGGTAAGAATGGCAAGCTTGTTTATTAATTACAATTATTATTTTTTTTTTTCAAAATATCATTGTTTAATGACTAAATGCAATAAATAAAATACAGTGCTGCGACCAAAGAATGTAACGTATACTGAATAATCATATGCAATGCACATGATCCTATTATAACGATCACTGCGAACAATAAGCTAAGCATATATACATTATATACAATATAAGCATTATATACAAACTGTAAATATAAAAACATTAAAATATTTTAAAGCAATGAAAATCTATATGTAAAAAAACAAAACTACTTTAAACTGTCTCGTCAGAGCTGAGCATACATTTTATTTCAGTAAAAAACGGTCCTCTTCATAATATTTCTATTTATTTCTTCTTTGTAATATGGTATGAATTTAAAAAATACGGACTTTCCTTTACGTCTCCTATTCAGTTTTTTTACTTCCTGCTCTCCATCTTAATTTCAAATTTAAATTCCACACCAGTAAAAAATTTTTTTTTTTTTTTTTTTTTTTTTTTTTTTTTTAAGTGTTGAGCCCTGTTGGGTAATTCTCCTTCTCATTAAAACTCAAATGTGCATTGTGTTGTGACAATTACTTAAGATTTTTGTAACAATAAAGATGCATTTAATACAACCATAAAAACGCTAAAAGATTGTCAGTACACTGTACTATAGGCACAACCAGTCGTTTGGTCTCTTTGTGTGAGAGAGGAAAAAAAAAAACATTTGCAACTTGTTAAAAAAAAAAAAAAAAAAAAACTTTCTCAGACTTCAAATATACTGGTCACTAACAGAAACTTCAGTCATGGGTGCTGTTCTTTCGCTCCAGTAATACCTTCAGAGAACATAATAGTCAGTGATCCATACATAGGCAGAGAGATTAGTGTGGTGTAGGCAGAACTGGAATAGACGTCTGTCCAGGCACAGGTTACAGATCTTGATGTCTTCAACTGGAGATTTCAGAGAAACTGCCATTAAAAAAAATTGTAAGAAAAAAAAACATGTTACTCAGTAGGAAAATCTCACCAGGTACAGTATCTACTATTACAAAGTACAATTCCAAGGTAAATTTTCAGTTCAACCCACAGTATTGGTACCATAAAATTGCCACAATTTTTGACTCCTCCTCACACAGAATATTAAGTTAACATGGTATTTTGTTAGAAATTAAATGATCTTGGATTTTATTTTCTTGTGAAATTCTAAAAAGCTTAATGATATTAAATATTTTTCAAAATAAATGCGTTTACAAACATTTGTTTTAGATACTTGTACAAGTAAACTGCAGTAACCTCAAGAGAAAAGCATGTAGACAAAATAAATTTTAATAAACAGGAAAATAAAAAATGCACACCAGAACATAGCACTACAATCAGAAAAAAACAGACAAGCATGGTTTGTGAACAATTGAGGTAAAGTTGGTTTTATATTCGGATATTCAGACATTCTCCTCAATAATATAATGTCAGAAAAGTATTCTTTGCAAATTCTAAAGAGGGAAATCATATTAGCAGCAAATGACTATCAAAGTACAACATTGTTTACAGTCAACTAAACAGTGTTTATTTTGTTTTGAAGTCACACTTGCATGCTAATTTCGATCGAATATTCAAAGTAACATGGTAAACAATATAGAGACTTCTAAATGAACGAATGTGCGAATATAAAACCAACTTTACCTCTATAAGCTTTTCCCATTCAATGCTGTGGACCGTCTCTGGCGAAGAGTTCGTCACTAAATGTAGAAAAAAATAGAGCAAACAAAACAGTAAACTGACAGCGATTCACTTCGCTAGCGTAATAACGTGTTGAAAAATCTCGTTTAACGTTAGCTCGATGATGCGTAATGTTATTTGCGAACCGTTTCTCATAACTTAGCCTATACGTTAGCTAGAGCAACATTAACTTACATATGTGTTTTATGCTCATTCCAAATCGATTTGACAGATCATCTTATATTTTACACAGGTTAAAAAGCATTGAAGTCATAAAGTGAAGTTAATCGTGTTGAAATCGAAAATTAAATAACCAAAACAGCTTTTCATTTACCTTAACGTTACCTTTATAGATCAGCTGCAGTTAATAGCCTGGGTACGCACAGGGCGACATGGGCTTACTAAAAAACGTATAGGAAGTGGTAAAGTGTTAATTTACACATCTAAAAAGTTACATTTTGACATAAATTCTTGGGAAAACGACAAATAAAACATGTGAAACGTCGAATACGACGTGCTTACCTTACAGTTCCGTCCGCTGCCTTCGGTTTGTTAGTTGATTCAAATGATGAGCAGCACCTGCGCCTCACGCTGACTCGCGCAGAAGAACCGACTCCGAGTCCACCAATCAAGTTTCAACATCGAACCAGTGTTATGATTTCGACCAGATGCGTCGGGTAGCCTATATGTTGAAGAGTCAACTTCATTTCGACATCGAACCAATGTTATGATTTCGACCAGATGCGTCGGGTAGCCTATATGTTGAAGAGTCAACTTCATTTCGACATTGAATCAATGTTATGATTTCGACCAGATGCGTCGGGTAGCCTATATGTTGAAGAGTCAACTTCATTTCGACATTGAATCAATGTTTTATTCTCGATGTAATAACCTTCCGACGTACCGACCAAATAAAGAACGTTGATTCAATGTCGAAATTTGATCGACGACTGATACTGACGCTTATAACCAATAATCGACATTGATTCAATGTCGGCTTGCTATCTGGGGCAAGGACATACATTGTTTAAAAGATGCAAAATTTAAGATGCTGATAAAAACTTTAAAATTAACAATGTTAAAGTGAATAAAAATTATGTTTGCGATAGATGTATTTTGTGTTTACATGTCTATGGTAAAACCAAACCAGAAAACGGAATATCTATCAAGGTTTTTTGGTCATGCATTGTGTTAAGTCAAAACGTTTGCACCTTACTGGACCGATTTGAATTAGATTTAAGAAAATTTTAGTATGTTGAATAGTTTATGTGTTTACAATATTTTCGTATGATCATAACACAGATGACTTTCTTTACATTTCTCTATGTTATAGCAAAAAAAATAAAAAATCTTTTTCCCAATATCCAACAACATTGCATATTTTCCCAATATCATGCAGTGTGTGTATATATATATATGTTAGGGGTGGGAATTAGGAGTGACATAAATGGGATAAAATCTTACATCGCAGTGCGGACATTAACAATGGTAATCATGACAATATGAGAATTATATATTTTTGAATGTTAAATAAATGCAAAAGGTGAACCTCTAAAGCATAATAGAAATACAAACCCATGCTCTGGTTTTTGTTTGTAGTCATAAGTTTAAGACATATTTTATCATATGAATTTGTTACATACTATGTGTGCTGTTCTTGTTTGTTTGTTTGTTTATCTGAAGAATTCTATAGCTAGTATTTTGTCGGTGATTCAGATTATGTATAAGCTACATTTTACAACAAAATAAAAGCTAAACGATTTAACAAGCTATTGATGAAAATATAATAAGGTTGTCGCCTACTATATGCAAAAATTCATTTTAAATCATTGTTCTTAAGAATTTGCAGTTAAAATGTAAAATGAAATAAAGCAGGTTTTAATTTTTATTGTTGCCTTATGTTAGTTCAGACCTATTATATGGTTGAGTTCACTCAAAAATGAAAATTCTGTCATCACTTAATCACTTTTCAAATCACAAAATCTGGATTAATTTCTTTCTGCTGTTAAACACAAAACATGTAACCAATAACATAGTTGTTTATCCTAGAATGGATGTCAATGGATACTGGTTTTCATCTTTCTTTAAAATATCTTCCTTTGTGTTCAAAAGAAGAAAGAATTTGTAAGGGCTTATAACCACTTTATGTGAGTAAATACACTATAAAAATATATATGTTGATTAACAGTTTCTGTATTTTGGGTTTATTTATGGTTGTGTATTGCATTATGGGATCTTGATCTCTGCTCTGTCAACTTTTGATGTTGAAAATTCAACTCAACAGTTTATGCAAAACTGATGTTTATTGACATTTTAGTAGTTTGAAATAATATAATGTTCAAGAAATAATATACAGAGAAATAAGTCTGTAAAATAACTTTATTAAAATAACTTTATTTTATAAGTCTGTAAAATAAAGGAATTGTACTGCCAGTTTATTACAAGGTGTTTGTAGCATAATATACAACACCACAGAAAATATTGACTTAAGACTACTAAAAACGTTAATAAATGTCCAACTTTTTAAGGTTAAAAGTTGTCAGAAGTAAGATCAAGGTCTCATACTGCGATTCAAAAGCCTAATAAATGGGGAAAAATAAAAAACATGAATCACAAAATATAGAAAACTTCTAATTTACTGATATGTTTGTATTGAGTAAATTTTTCATCTTTAAATGAACTATGCATTTAATGATGATGCCTTTTTCACCAGGTCTCATATCTCATAATTGTGAATCTAGGACTATTTATCATCTTGCAGCTCAATGTTCCAATTAACTTGTAGTCTTTAAAATGCATTTTTAACTTGAGCAGGGCTCAGTAATCAGAATGGCCCAGGGCCCGCATGAAAGATGCTCAGGACAGTTTTGACACTTAAGTTTAAAATTTGCCTCTGAACATTTTTCAAAATGCATGCAAATGTGATCATACAATCGAGAAGCAGCATGACTGATGTGATGCACACTGCCATGTGTTTAAAAAGAGCTTGTGGGCTACCAATTCCTCATGCGCCAACCCAGTCTCACGGCAGTTCGTGAAATAGTCACGAAATTTAATCTATTGATTCGTGTTCATGGACACGAATTTCCCTCTTTTTTCGTGTCACCCTGCACGAATTTCCATCCAATGCATTTCAATAGGAAATCATTTTCGTGTCTCCAGCACGATTTATTTTGCCACAGGGTACCCGATGCTGCGCTTTTTAAAAATTATTTTTATTAAATATTATTATTGCCACAGGGTAACAGACGCAGTATTTTGATTATTATTATTGCCACAGGGTAACAGACGCAGTATTTTGATTATTATTGCCACAGGGTACCAGACGCAGTATTTTTTAATTCATTTTTATTTAATTTCATTTTTTCCATAGGATAGCAGACGCTGTATTGTTTATTTGTTTTATTTTTGCCACAGGGTATGCAGTATTTTATTTATTTATTTATTTATTTATTTATTTATTTATTTATTTATTTATTTATTTATTTATTTATTGTATTGCCACAGCGTACCAGACGTGTTGTGTTTTTTCATAATTTATTATATGAAATTATTATTTATCTTCAAGCACTATTATAATATAAATTTAAATCAGGTGATTTTAGCTTGTTTTATTCTTTTTTTCTGTAATCGGAGTTGTTTCAGATCCACCCGGTAAAAAAACAAAACAGCAGTAATTTTGGACACACACATTTTTTTACACAATTAAAAATAATATATATACATATTCTGCCTTATTCTCTGATAAAAATCGGAGGGAAATATTGCTTTTTATGTTTTTATGAGCATTACCCATCATCCTCTGCTTCATCATGGGTCATTCCGCGCGTTAATGCATCTCATTGCGCTCAGAGCTCTATTCAGGTAAGTCACGGCTCATATAATGATCGCATAATGTCTAAATGTTTATATTTATGCCTTTCTTTTTGGTTTACATCCTATCATAGACAAAAGTTAAATAAAATGTAGGCTTGTGAAACTGCTAAACTTGTTTAACTTCGCTACTTAAGTACAAGCTAGCTCTATTAAGAAAAAGAAATCCAAGACGTACTACTTTCGGTCCAAAAAGTTAAAAAACAAAACATTTATTCAATCATGGCAATCATTACTAATAATTTAAAATAATGTCAACACTGCACATCTATGCATTTGGCCTTAAGCCTTCAGAGTTGGCTATAATAATTAATACATAACGTTAATATCAACAGGTGTAACGTTAGACATAATTAGTCAGTAATGTTTAAAGACATAAAAAACGTACAGGTACAGAGATTCAAAGTATGAAATAAATAAATGGCCAGTTATGCTTCCTAATAAAAGGTCAAAGTTTGTTATCAGTTAAAGATGATCCCATTTCTTTTAAATGTGAGATCAGGAACCTTAGGCCCATGTTTTATGCCTTTTAACATGTAATAATAATAATAGTAATTAATATGTTCTGCTCTCCCTGCAGATTTTCTCGAACGAGTCTCCTGTCACAACACACACGCACGAACACACACATTTAACGAACCCAAAGGCACTTTTAAGAGCCAACATCTATCTACCTACCTATCTATCTATCTATCTATCTATCTATCTATCTATCTATCTATCTATCTATCTATCTATCTATCTATCTATCTATCTATCTATCTATCTATCTACCTACCTACCTATCTAAACTGTTCTATCTTTTCTCAATTATCTCTTTATTTCATAAACTTCTCTCTCTCTCTCTCTCTATCTACTTGTCTGTCTGTCTGCTACACAATGCCAGGGGGCTCAACAAAGAAAATTTGTCCATTTTGTCAGGGCATTTTATTTTGTGCCCAAAAAAGCTGTTCGCATTGTAAAAAGGAGCAGCCTGTGAAGCAGAGACTGAAGAAAAAGCTTCAGCGCTTTGATGAGAAGCGGGAGGAGTGGGTGGTTGGTCGAAAGAAGAACCACAACAATGCATCCATCAAGGATGAAGCAATTGTTTTGGTATGTACTTTTTAAAACTATTATCTATTATTAGAAGAAATGTGTGAGTAAATGTAAATGTCCCAAATAAAATCCCAAATCGTTTATAAATATTTTGGTGATTTTCTAAAATTGGAAAACATAAGGGTATAAGGATGAAGGTATGTACAAATGAGGTTGTAATCGTAAGTCTGCAGTGATTGAACCACACTCTCTCCATCTTCCATACCCAGGTGAGGTGCCCTTGAGTAAGGCATCTATCCCCTAATGGCGCTGGAAGCAATAGCTGCCCACTGCTGTGGGTGTATGCTCACTGTATATTTGGTGTGTTCACTTTTTACTTGTGTGTGTGTGTGTGCACTTGGTAAAACCATAATGTGACAATACTCACATCACTTCATATCTTACATGATATTTTATGGTTAGAGCTGTCATGGTAAATTCAGCGGTATCAATTTTGATTAAGTGATCAGGCCAGTAATTATAAGCCAGTATATAATATTTAGGATTTAAAAACAGATGTAATTGTGATTTCACAAGAATATCATTTATTGTGATCTTATTTTAGCGGTAATACCTTTAATAATTCCATCTTAGTCTTAACACATCACAGTCACAATTTAGCTACCACTACAAATGCAACACATCAAATACAAGTGATAGTTGGGCATTCTGAATTTATAAATTACAAGTGTAATATAATAATTAAATTTGTCTATCATGATGACAACTAATGAACTTCATTCTTTTTACCACATTCATATTCTGTAAAATTTTAAAACATCATCACAGTGTGTATGTGGAGCATTTGGCCATATAATCAATAGGGTCTGCCTTATTCTAAATTAATCTGTAGATTGTCACTGTCCAATTTTAGTGGTTACACAATTTTGCCAATGTAGGTACTAATCCTGAGCTAATGTATGGAGCCCCTCATGGTTTCATCTTTTTGTTTTGTTTTTTTTTCATTTTTTTTTCAATTTAGAAGAGTTGTTTTTCGTTATACTGTATCATCCTTTGTTATATGCTAATTTCACCACAAAGTTAAAAATTCTGTATTGTATTACTTGGTATGCGGTCATCAGAAATATTATACAGAATGTTGTCAATAACTAATAGTATAAACATAGTTTTTCTTTTTGTTTTTTCTATTGCTTTAAACATTAATTACCCAATGTTGTCATTGCAGCTTGAGAAACTCCATGCCATTGGGTACAAGCCTGTGCTGCTTCTCGGCAAGGAGACTAAGACCAAAGAACAGAAATGTGAGATATTGACCCCTCGGTGCACACTTTCCACTTTTGCCCAAGACTATCTTCAGAAGATTGGCTCATTTTATGAATACCTTTGTGAAGGTAAGATTCATGCACTATATTTTTAAAGTTATATAGTTAAAATCTTGTGTTGAATATGCATTTTTTTCAAGGTTTATGCCTAAATCTTAAAGGGATGCTTCCTTTCCATAACACCAACATTCAGACAACACCAACTACATCCTGACAGACATTTAGATTAATATATAAGCAACCCAGTTTTATAAAATATTATTGAGCCTTTAAATATAAATAAAGCTGTAAAGTATTAATTACACACCGCCAACCAGTACACTCACTTATACTGTTTAGAAAGACATTATTAGTAAGAACTGTCTCCAAATATTTTCTATTAGTGTCCACTGCCACTGTTGTTTTCTGCATAGTATTTAGTACATAATATTTAGTACAATTGCATAGTAATTGCACAAAATGTGGATTGAGGAAGTATGACTGGTAATTTCCTCTTTTTTGGCTGATGACTGCAATTTAGTTTTAGGGTGTATCATTCTCTAAACTCTCATTCTCTTTTTTATTCACTCCACAAACGAGAGCATGTTTTGGCAGTGATAAGAAGAGCACAGCATATGTATTTCAAATTCCAGTTTACCACATTTATAGTTAGGTACCCACAAATTAGGACTGTATGATTTAGATGAACATTTAAATCATCTACAGTAAGTTAACCATGAGTTTGAACTGCACATTGTCTTAACTTGCACAGGTTGGAACCAGAAATCCAAAGATGATCAACTTATTACGCTAAACCTCACACCCTGTGACCCACTGGAGAATGCGGCCAACCAGGAGGAGGTGATGACCACAGAGGGTGACCAGGCAACGCCTATGGAGAGCCAGGGTCAGCAGGCGACCATTATGGAGGACCAGGTGGAGGAGGCGACCCTGATGGAGAGCCAGGGTCAGCAGGCGCCCATTATGGAGGACCAGGTGGAGGAGGCGACCCTGATGGAGAGCCAGGGTCAGCAGGCGACAATTGGGGTGGTTGAGGTAGAGGAGGCGACCCTGATGGAGAGCCAGGGTCAGCAGGCGACCATTATGAAGGACCAGGTGGAGGAGGCAACCCTGATGGAAGGACAAGGTAGGACAGACCTAAAGTTTTGTGTAAGTTTTGACATTGCAATCTACACTTGTTAAATAGCCAAGTAGGGGCAATACCTCAAATGCATCATGCTTTATTTTTTGAGGAATGATACTAATGTAATACTTTCTAGGTTTTAGTTTCTATGGAATCTGGATAATCTAAAATTCCAGTAATTTGTTCAAACATTTGATTAAGTCAGGAATGAAGCAAGAGAATGTCTTTATCAAAGGGTAATTGAAACATTGATAAAAATAAGTTTGTGATGTCATCCAAGATGTAGGTGCTTTTCCTTCCTCAGTTGAAGATTAAAGAAGATTTTTAACTGAATATGTGGTCCTTGGTGATTCGTGTAATGGCAGTGATTTGTTGACAGTCTTTTGAGATTAAAAAGTAAACACATTTTGTTAAGGCAGAACATAGTTAGTAGGTTGTAAACTCTCCATAAAGTAATTTGTAGTCGCATTGAATGATGTAGTCCTAATGTAGTCCTGTTGATTTAATGACGAATGCACATGCGAGGATGGGAGGTCACATTTTGTTGATAGGTTTTGGTGATTGTGTCACGTGATCTCCCGTCTGAGCACATACCATGTCCACAGCCCTCACCCATTCGGGACTAAAACGATCTGACTACATTCACCATGGCTATTGATTTGGTCCCATTTGTATGTTATTTTTTCATCTTAAAAAGACTGTTACTATTAATGCTATTATAAGAATCACCAAGGACCATGGATTGAGCTAAAAAGTAATTGATGTTCTATCTTTTTTGATGTTCTACTGAAGAAAGAAAGTAACCTGATACTTGGATGACATTTGGGTGAGTAAATTACATTTTTTCTCAGTGGCTTTGGTGCATTTCTCACAACACTATTTACATTTGCACAACAGTTAATGCATTTCTCAACACAATTAGTCATTTGTGCACATCACAGTAGCAGTTTCTCATTCCTTCCAGCAAACTGCAAATGCTTTTGGACATGCATCAATTGCTTTCATACAACTCTCTGCTGTTTATAACATTATCATTTGCTTATGTCATGTCAGTCAAAATGAACTAAACTTGTGGATGCTGAATAGTCATTTCATATAAAACTAATAGTCCTCATTTCATTACTGGAGTCATTACATACACAAATATTGAACTAGCTGTCAAAATCTGTCAAGCAAATTTTATTTTAAAAATGTTAAATCTTTTTTTTCTGAAAATGTCTCCTAAATTGAACAATTTGATGAATGATTTACAGACCTGTGTATGTTGTAGGTTCAGTTCCAATATGTACTGCAATATTGTTTACAGTTGTGCACAGCTCTACCCAAAGGAAGTTTATGCTTGTTGTAAATAAGGGTGTGTTTATTCTTTTGCACAATGCTGTGAATAAATTAAAATTGTAAAGAGCAAATGCAGTAAACATGTGAAACATGCATATTCAGTGTCTTGTACTCAGATACCTCACTAAATGCAGTGATGTCTAACTTTACTGTAGTTTTTAAATGGCTGTGTGAATAGTATATAGTGCTGTCTTGAGCATTTTCAGCAAGTGTCACCAAAATCTGACTTTTTTGCATTGGAATAAATGTCCAGAGTAAACTGTCATAATGAAAACATGACAAAGCCATTTGACTATCTTGTTCATAAACAATGGTGGCAGGACTTTTCATCTTGATGACACTGACACTTTCATTGACATCAATACTTGCTTTTGAGGAATGAGCTTTCCATTTTGAGCAAGTGACGCGCTTTTGCAGGTTATCAGCTAGGTTTTGCAGTTTGTACTAATTGTTTTGAGAAATGCAATAACTGTTGTGCAAATGTAAATAGTGTTGTGAGAAATGCACCAAAGTGACTGAGAAAAACTAACAGGAAATTTTCAGTTTGGGTCATTTTTGGATGAACTATCCCTTTAAATGCACTTTAAATTCATAAATGAATCATCACTGTATTTGCCTTTAGAGCTAAAAAGTGTCTAAGTGGTCACTTCACTTGGAAGTATTTTCATTGATAAAAAACAAAAATGTTACAGTCTGGCAAAGCAAGTCATATATCGATATTACCTTTGCAAGCTTCCTTGGCAACCTTTTGATTTGTACTCTAACGGCACACACTCCTAATTGTAGCTGCCATGTTAGGTGGTAGAACTGTTAATTTCCTTTAATTGCCTTCAGCAATGAAAATTTTCAGAAGTAATGTTTTAGGATAACTTTAATATTTATATTTGTCTGTACCACACAACAATTCACTCATGCCTTACATTCCCTGAACAAGTCATCAAAGAGTCAGTCCTTCCTAAAAGAAATTCACATGTACTTAACTATTAGTGCATGTACTGCCATATTTGTTTTGATGTTGTGAGCCTGATGTACTGTATTTTAAAGAACATATTGAAATTGTGTTACCGTATGTATATTAATATTCTTTTTTTTTTCCAAACCCACAGCTGTCATCACAGGGTTAGCAAGGGGTGCAGGTCCTGATCGTGTATGCCAAAATGAAAAGTCAGGTATGCAAATAATGTTTTTAAATAATGTAATATAACTTTTGGTCATAACACTTATTTATTGCCATAGCTCATTGGTGAAGATAATTGAAATTGATATTGGACCACATGTTCTTAAAGCAAACCATATTTAGTAGGTCGTAAGCTCTCCGTAAAGTCATGCGTAGTTGCACTAATTGATTTAATATCCAATAAGAAGCATTTAAATCGTTAAACTGCTTTATATATATTTCTATTATTTATTTATTACATTTATATAAAACGCATCTATATATAACTGTCCTGTGAAAGTAAAACAATGAATAAATTTTTTATAGTGCTTTACATTACAGTCGGTCACAGATAACAGATGATGGAGACACCTGCATCGTGAGCCGTGAATGCACACAAAATATTCTCATTTATGGATAATAGGTACAATGCCATGAGTTGTAAAGTTTTTCACAGTCTTTTGCACCATGGACACAGAAACATTAAGATGTCTGGAGATAGACTTTTAGCCTTGAGACTGTTCATGCTTTTCCACGACATCATTGCCGAAATCCTCAGACTATATTTTCAGACCACTCTTACTCTTTTCTGTCTACTCAGTGTGGTTAAAAAATCCAAAATTTAACTGTTTTCAACTGTTTTCTGTATTGTCAATACAAATGCATTGCTGTTTCTCAGTCACTTTGGTGCATTTCTCACAACACTATTTACATTTGCACAACAGTTAATGCATTTCTCAAAACAATTAGTGCAAACTGCAAAACCTAGTTGATAACCTGCAAAAGCGCGTCACTTGCTCAAAATGGAAAGCTCATTCCTCAAAAGCAAATATTGATGTCAATGAAAGTGTCAGTGTCGTCAAAAAGAAAAGTCCTGCCACCATTGTTTATGAACAAGATAGTCAAATGGCTTTGTCATGTTTTCATTATGACAGTTTACTCTGGACATTTATTCCAATGCAAAAAAGTCAGATTTTGGTGACACTTGCTGAAAATGCTCAATACAGCACTATATACTATTCACACAGCCATTTAAAAACTACAGTAAAGTTAGACATCACTGCATTTAGTGAGGTATCTGAGTACAACACACTGAATATGTGTGTTTCACATGTTTACTGCATTTGCTCTTTGCAATTCTAATTTATTCACAGCATTGTGCAAAAGAATAAACACACCCTTATTTACAACAAACATAAACTTCCTTTGGGTAGAGCTGGGCACAACTGTAAACAATATTGCAGTACATATTGGAACTGAACCTACAACATACACAGGTCTGTAAATCATTCATCAAATTGTTCAATTTAGGAGACATTTTCAGAAAAAAAAGATTTAACATTTTTAAAATAAAATTTGCTTGACAGATTTTGACAGCTAGTTCAATATTTGTGTATGTAATGACTCTAGTAATGAAATGAGGACTATTAGTTTCTATTACCCAATTCACCTATAGCACATGTCTTTAGACTGTGGGGGAACCAGTGCACCCGGAAGAAACACACGCCAACACGGGGAGAACATGCAAACTCCACACAGAAATGCCAACTGGCCCAGCCGAGGCTTGAACCAGTGACCTTCTTGCAGTGAGGCGACAGCACTACTTACTGAGCCACCGCGTTGCCTATTTTAATGTTTCCTCAACATTTATTTATTTTTGTTTAGAAAAATGTCATAGATTTTTCTCAGTTTTTTTGTTGTTCGAATGCAAACAAAAAAGAAATATGACAATGCCTACATTAAGCATTTGTAATTATAATAATAAAAAAGTTTTTGGACAGAAATGTAGGGGTGACAATATATATATATTTATATATATATATATATATATATATATATATTTTTTTTTTTTTTTTTTTTTTTTCTCCCCCTGCCCTCCCAACTTACATATGACTTCTAATCTGTAATCTTCTATCCCACAGTGGCCCCAAGGAATAAGCCAGAGAGGAAAAAGCCACAAAAGAGTAAGTACATGTAAATGCGTCGGTCAATGCTTTTCTCCGTGTGTTGACATTTTTTGTGACATAAGTGTTGTTGCTATATTTACCCAAGGTTATTTCCAATTGTTTCATTGTTTTTATATTATTGACTTCTTCAAATGATATCTACTCCTAACAGACAACATTCAAAATTCAGCTAGCTTAATGTGTGAAATTGCATGAAGTGACCAAAATCCATTTTCAAGAAGCACTATAGCTTTCTCAATTATGAGTTGTGAATCAGCAGTAGTAGGTTTTTTTAAGCATACCATATTGAAATAGTAGTTAGATTTCAATGATTCTCATCTGCCTTGCAGATCAGGTCACTTCTAAAGTCTTCAGAGTTGTTTGTATTATTTTCTACTCTAAGAAATGTGTGAAATATGTTTTTGATGTTTACAGATTGTCCATATCACACTCGCCTAGAGGCTTTCCCCATCAGGAGTGTAGTAAGAGAAAGAGTGAGAAAGGTTAGACAGTCATAATAGAAATGCATAGTGTATACAATGCAACACTATTTATGAACTTTCTTGTGTGGGCAGTAAATACAGTAACCACCATGTTTGTTAGGTAGATAGGTAGATATGTGTTAGGCTTTTTGAATCACAGATTAGGAAGGCTTGTACTGAAATATTCATCACAATCTGTAAATACCAATATATTTCTTTGTTTGTTTAGTGTTTTTTCTGTATCTCCTTTATAGGGCAAAGCAGAAATGCTGGTTGACTGGGAGCCCTGTCCTGTATGGTAAGCCATCCTCTGCTTTCCTGGTTCAAGTAATGCAGGATTAATTATTTACTTTTTTTGTAAACTATTCTTTTTTTATTTATTTGTTCTTTGTTTTACTTCAATAATTTCCTAATTGTCTGTTTTATTTCTCAAGCGGTTGTAGTCATTTATAAATGAGACAAAATGTTCTGTAACAATGTATTTTACAATATTTTGATATGGGTGACACGGTGGCGCATTAGGTAGTGCTGTCGACTCACAGCAAGAAGGTCGCTGGTTCAAGCCTCGGCTGGGTCAGTTGGCGTTTCTGTGTAGAGTTTGCATGTTCTCCCCGTGTTGGCGTGGGTTTCCTCCGGGTGCTCCTGTTTCCCCCACAGTCCAAACACATGCGCTATAGGGGAATTGGGTAGGCTAAAATGTCAGTAGTGTATGAGTGTTTATGGATGTTTCCCAGAGATGGGTTGCAGCTGGAAGGGCATCCGCTGCGTAAAACATATGCAGGATAAGTTGGCGGTTCATTCCACTGTGGCGACCCAGATTAATAAAGGGACTAAGCCGAAAAGAAAATTAATCAATGAAGATTTAGATATTTTTATTATATCTTTTTATTTATTGTTATTATTGTAATTATCCAAATAATAAAAAAAAAATTCCCTTCTGTTTTCAGTGGCAAGGAGTGGGCCGAATCCTGGCAGCCGAAGGATTTTCTTCAAAGGAATGAGGAGAAATAAAATGTTAAATTTGAACTAGATTTGGTTTCTGCCTGTTTATTACATTCTTTCTGTGTACATTTTCTTTATAGTGTTGAAGAGACGTTAAGTCTCAATTAGGATTAAATATTATTTTACGTAATACTAAATTGTCCTTTTCACTGTTTTTAGTAAATATATATCTGTTGGATATTTAAGTTAATACCACAGACAAAAAAAGTTGAAAATCTCTGTGGATGACAGTGATATGACAACTTTTACCACAGTCCTGATCATATTCATCTTGCTGAGGAATTTCACTCATCATCAGAGCTCCACGTTCATCCAGATTTCAGCATTACCTTTCAACAGAAAACAACAGATTCACTATGGCCTAATGGTTTGTGTTGGACTTGTGATCCAAAGGTTGCATGTTTGAGTTCCATTACCAGCAGGGGTTATTTGTGGAAATATCCACCTTAATAATATGGCTGAGGTTATTCTCTTGAGCAAGGAACTGAACCCCAAACTGCTCCACAGTTCTGTCTGTCAGTCCATTTGCGTAAATGTAAAATGTAATTATCTCACTTATCCTTAAATGTTAATTCAAAACAAAATATGACACGTAATGGTTTAATCAACAAAGTATTAACCATATTTATGAGGAATTTGTTTATCTTTATAAAATTGTTTTAAGAAGATTATTTTGAAATGACAGCTTGAGGTGGTTCTGAATTAAATCTGGATCAATGTTGTACCTTGATTGTTTGTTGCTGCTAATTATTACAATAAACATGAATTCTTATGAGAGTTTGACATTACACAGTTTGTGATCTTTTCACTTTTTTGGGGTATAGTTTACTTACTAGGCTACTAATGTTTACATAATTATATTGCTACAAATCGGGCATTAATTACATCACAAAACATTGCATAACACACATTTACTTTAGTACAGAACTGATATCCGGATGTTATTTTTCCCATCCAATACGTTTTGTATTTTATTTATTTACAATCCGTTTTAAATTCTAATTCCTACTACGGAAACTGGAAAAAAACTACAAATATGCTGTCTGATAACGGGAATTGTAGTTTATGAATACATTGCGACGCCCTCACTTGATATCAGCTAAATATCCCCGTTTAACGGACACATTATCTAGATTTTTTTATATAGCTCATCTAAATGCAGATGAATGGTTAGTTTAGCATTAAAACATTGTCGATACATACACTAAAGATTCACTTCACAACCCTAATTCTAACCCTAATCTGGAAACAAAAAGAACTTCAAATATGGACGCTGATCTGCGCGCTTTGTAGTAAGTTCAAGCGTTTATTTGTTGGGAATTGTAGTTTTTTAATATAATGGCTTATATTCCGTTTCTTAACGACAATAACATTAAACTATAGATACTCCTGGATGTTTTAATGAGTGGGGAAGACATTGGTGTAATCATATTTGAAATATTTCATTGTTAAATGGGAGAAAATTGCTTTTGGATTCCTTTAACAGCGCCCCCAGTTGGTGCCCAAACATAGTTACATTCACATGATAGCTGTGGTCCAGAGTTTTCTGTAACAGTTGATCCCATGTCTGTATAACATTATGTTGATGGATCATAAACCTTCAAACATGGTTCAATGTTGAGGTTTAAAGGTCATTTTTTAGAAAGTAAGAGGCATTTACAATTTTCATACAAACATATGATACTCTACAGGTCAAGACCTTTTCAATGATGTATTTGATTTAGCTGTACCACAAAGTTTTACTTTTTAAATTTCATGTACACAAGCTGTCCCAGGCCTAAAGTCAGAGAGCACTTTGATGGCTCAGCTTA
Source organism: Danio kyathit (assembly GCA_903798195.1). Taxonomy (NCBI): domain Eukaryota; kingdom Metazoa; phylum Chordata; class Actinopteri; order Cypriniformes; family Danionidae; genus Danio; species Danio kyathit. The sequence continues at coordinate 1,670,642 of CAIGQS010000269.1, forward strand.
TAAAATGACACAATTTGTTAGTTTGTCTGTTTGTAAATAGTGACCAAAATTAGTCACATGTTTTGTATGAAATAATCTGTTTAATTAAGTTTTGTGTTGTGTTTGGTTTACTCTTGTATTTGGTTTAGACCAGGGATGTCAAACTCAGTTCCTGGAGGGCCACAACTCTACACAGTTTAGTTTCAACTCTAATTAAACACACCTGATCAAACTAACTGAGTCCTTTAGGCTTGTTTGAAACCTTCAGGCAAGTGTGTAGAAGCAGGGCTGGAACTAAACTGTATAGGACAGCAGCCCTCTAGGAACTGAATTTGACACCCCTAATTTAGACATACGACAGTTTTCATTTTCATAATTTCATGAACATGTCTTTGCCCAACCTAGAGGCATCACTGTGAGGCAGGGGTCACCAACCTTGTTTCTAGAGATCTACCTTCCTGCAGAATTCAGCTCCAACCCTGATCAAACACACCTGAACCAATTAATCAGGACCTGAAGCAGCACTTCATAATTACAGACAGTTGGTGACCCTGCTACCTGCTATGAGGGGTAGGGGTTAGGTGTGTGCATTAAAAGCATTGCATGCAGCTCAGCTTGCAACAGCTACCATCCAAGGTTTCACCGGGTTTCACCAAGTCAAATGTAAGACTTTTTAGGACCATTCTGAAATGGTCCAGTTGGGCTAGTGGAAAATAATTTTAAATAAAAAAATAATAATAATTTTACTTGTCTCATCAAAACAACTCTAACTAGTTCTTTCTTAGACACATCATAACTTTTCATAAAACAGTACAAGCTTGAAAACTGTAATGAACTAAATGCTGAACAGTCTTTCCAGTTCAATATTTTCACCATATATGGGCTATAAATACATGAACCTTATAGAAAAAGTTATTGTAATAAAGATAATTAAGCCATATAGGAAAAAAGTTACTTTTAAATAGTTTTTTTTTATTTTAATTTGGCATGACTGGGCAGCTTCACAGGGACATAGGAAATTAAGACCCATTTAACATAATTAATGACCTACAATATTTCAGTAAATTTAAGACTTTTCAATTCTAATTTCAAGACATTTCAAAAGTCCTCGGACACCTTACAAAACAATTACATTTAGTCTTCAACCAGATGCTTTTGTGCAAAGCTATTACAAATGAAGACATTGGAAGCTATAAGAAAAGAGCATGGTACAAAAGTGCTAATACAAGTTTCAGCAAGCCTAAGGTTGGTAAGATATTTCTATATTTAATAATAACTGATCAAACAAAAAAAAAACAAAAAAACATATAGGCTATGTTATAGGCATTTTACATAATATTGTAAACGTATTATATACATGCATATAAATGTATTGTATTTGAATAGAGATCAGATGTCTTTAAAAGACATGCTAATGAATTAGTGATGCAAAGTGTAGCAAAGTGATACAAATTTAACAAGATCCCAGACTTTCTGCTATTTCAGACAGCTATTTCCTTGTAACAGCGCAAAAATAACCTTTTTTTTATATAACAATGTATGCAAACGTAAAACAGAATACGTATGTTTTATTACACTTTATTTCTTGCCATTCACAGCAACGCCATTACAATACACATTGTTAGCATCCATATTTGTGAAAAACACATTAAACACTGGGCGATATGGCTAAGCATCAAAAATGAAGCTGTCAACTGTAACATCAAGCATACTGCAAAATCATAATTAATATGTACTTTCTAAAAAGTAACATTACATTTGTAAAATTACAAAAATATAAACTTCAATTTCAGCATTTTTAAAACATATTCAAAATTATAATTTATTACATCAGTTAATACCAAATGTTTATATTTACTCAATGATATACACATTTGTATTATGTTACTGATCCATTTAAATATTGTTTATTCTTACAGGGACATTTCAAATGAAAAATTACATAACGTTATTTATTCTGCCTAATATTATATTTATGTAATTTATTCTTATTTATGTAATTGCGTTGTTTAGATTTAGAGATGCTTAAGACTGTCTTGTACATTTTCACAAATATTTAAAGTCTTAAATGTAGCCAAAAAGGACGAGTGACAATGTCAGAAAAATTGTAAACCAAATAATCTTATTTAAGAAATAATTTGTATTATATCAACCTTTAATGTTTTATACTGTTCAAGATAGTTAAACCTTAAGGTTTTACACAAAAGACAGCTCATAGTAACAGCAACTGAGGAGTCTCTCTTAAATAAGTGTGAATACACAACTCTACAATCATGTAATTCTATTAATTACATTCTACAATATAATATGTGCAAAGTTGATGTTTGACTGTTTGTGTATCTTAAACGTTTTTGCTAAATTCATTGTCAACCTACAGACACAGGTTTACAGTATAAAACAATGCATTCATATTTTGATCAGGTAAATCAATGACTATACTATAAATAGATACAGACACCAGACAAGTACATTTCCTTAAACACAGTCCTTTGTGGGGGTGGCTCTCCATGTTGGCATGGGTTTCCTCCGGGTGCTCCGGTTTCCCCCACAGTCCAAACACATGTGCTATTGGGGAATTGGTTAAGCTAAATTGGCAGTAGAGTATGAGTGTGAATGCAAGAGTGTACGGGTGTTTCCCAGTATTGGGTTGCGTCTAGAAGGGCATCCGCTGTGAAAAACATACGCTTGAATGGTTGGTGGTTCATTACCCTGTGACGAACTATGATTAAAAAAGGGACAAAGCCGAAAAAAAAAAATGAATGAATAACAGTCCTTTGTGCAGCTTCCATCTGGGGAAATGAAGAAAAACAAAAAAGCAAGAAGATAAGAAGGTGAAGCTCAGCTGTTTTCAAGTGAACAAACTGTACAAAGCACTAAATAAAATA
>CAIGQS010000269.1:1678505-1683819 GCA_903798195.1 Danio kyathit
AGAAATGCAATGTGATAAAATGTACAAATTACAGTATCATTGTCACAATTTGCCTTACATATTTTTACAATCTGTAAAATATACAAATGATTGAAAAATTGATACATTGTTTAATGTAGCCTTTAACTGCAATCATTAATGTGCTTATAAACATTACAAATGTATGTATGATGCAAAAATATTACATACTTCACACTTGGTTGCATGGGCTCGAGCGTGCATCACACTTAGAAAAGGCTTCATTGTGGTCAGCTCCTGAAGAGCAGGCAGGACACCAGCAGCCTTCTGCAAATATGGCCAATATTTGCAAGCCACATCCATGGCAAAAAATTGCGCCTTGGCTGGCATGAGTTCCTTCTGAAGATACAGAGGGTAGGCAAATATCTCCCCCCTGTACATATTTAGGGCTTTCAGTAGGAACCCATGGCGACATACTGCAACCTCCATCCCTTCTTCATCCAATTTGGAAGCCCTCCTTGATGTTTCCCTTGCTGCTGTCCACATGGAGTCCCCACATGTGCCTTTTCCCTGTGTCTATAACACATAATAAACAAAACCATAAAATGAAACTAATGCTGTGAACATATTGCATTTATTCTCTCAAACTGAATAACATCAAGGTTGGACATATACTGTATAGTTGTTTTTGTGACAACTTATTGGTCAGGTTATGATTGAAACGTACAGTTCTCACTGCTTTTTGAATGGTGTCGACAAATCTAGACACAGCACTGTCTTCAGCCACAAAGAGCCCCTCGAAAAAGGCAGGAGCCTCAGAGCTGAGAAAGAAAGAAAAACAAAATATGCTATAAATATATTTTTACTAAAGTGTTTTCAATAAAGTGATTAAGAAAAATAGAACCTTGTCTCTCTGCGAAAGCGATATAGTTTTCTGTTTCCATCTGCTGAAACAGCCAACATTTCTGGCATGCAGGCTGGGCAGGTGAAAGGTGCACTACAGCAGAGCTGGTCTTCCTCAAATGAAGCATATGAATATTCCAAGAAGCTGCGCTGAAGTGTATCGCCGTTGATTTGTCCAGTCTGGAAGAGATGTCAAATTAATTAAATACAACATGTGATGTCTGTTTATGGAAATAAATGTTATATTATGCTAAAACAAACCTGTATTTCTTAAAAGTTCCATTTTTTTAATGACACTTTACTTAATAGCAAACAATTTTAAAAGTACTCATGCTATAATTCTTCCATTAAAATTAAAGGAAAGCTGATTAATGGTTGTCTGGTTGCAGTCTTACTCTTCCTCCAATCTTAGTGCAATGCTCCAGCAGCTTTGCGAAGGCTTGCCTGGAGAATCCTGGAGAGATGACTTTGAGTTCCTGAAAGGAGCTCAGGAGGTCCAGAGTATAAAATGTTGAACTGGTCACAGAGGCAGGCCAATATCCACTCCTAAGTAGGTCTTTCAAGTCAGGGGTCCACTGATGCTGGCATGTTTGGCAATTATATATTGGCAGATGCAAGTCAAAACGTCCTAGGAACAATGGTTGGGAGTAACACAAGTTCCTATAATCCCAGTTTACATTAACATTACACATTGTTTAGGTTTGTCTCGCTAAATTACAAACAATCGTGCTACAACAACAATACCATCAAAAATGCAATACCAGAGGTATATATATATATATATATATATATATATATATATATATATATATATATATATATATATATATATATATATATATATATATATATATACATACATGTGTGTGTGTGTGTGTGTGTTACCATTGATGGTAATTAAAATCACTGCTTTGCCTGGAACCACAGTGAAGTTTGTGCCCTCACAGGAACATTTTGCCAGCTTCACAGTTGGCAATATGCAAGCTGGTAAAAAGTTAAAAAAATATTATTTTAGATAATATATAACTGGCTGCAGATGCACATGGACAGCAAAATAGGGGTGTTTGTGAGAGCATACCTTGCTCATGGATGCAATATCCATCTTCCCCTTTAACAACAAGTGAGGTTGGAGAAATGGCTTCCAAAAATCCATGAACCACACATTCTCTGTTGTGGAGTGGTTGTTTTTTGTGATGCAGTACATCACAGTCTCCACAGAACCACTCCACAGGAAGACACTCTTTGCACCTAATGAAAACAAACAAAAAAAAGATGTTTTTTTAGATGTTAGTTTTAAATTTGTTTTGTAGGACTGCATAGTAGCACAGTGTTTAGCATTTGAATGACAAATCAAGAAATGAACCAAGAAAGTTCATATACACATGGTCCACAATTTATCATTGGTCAAATTATCATGTGGTCGTCCATTTATTCCCAGTTCAACATGAATTAAAACCAACCTAATAACAGCAGGCTCGTGGCAAAGACAACACAAAGGATGACCAACTGCCTCTTTTTCAATTAGGCATTTGAGGTTGTATGGTCTTGCTTCTTTCCTGCGCTCTGATGCTTTCTGTTGTCGAAAAGACCAAGAAGCTGCAGAGCTTCTTTGAGGCTCAGCAGTAGGATAGGATGCTAAAATATCAGAAAGTCTCTCCATATTTTTTTCTGTACACAAAATACCAAAAAAAAACCATCTAATGCACTGCCACTTTAGTCTAAGGAGTTTTTTTTTTTCATTTGAATAGATTACAGATTTAAACCTAAATTCATCTTTTTGATTTACCAAATTGCTCTTGGGGATTTAGTTTTGCTGAGGGTACAGTAAGTGGAATCTCCACACTTGATACTGAGCACTCAACAGGGATGGGTGTGACTGTAAAACAGAAAAATAACATAGAAAAATAACATGTTATTGTAGGATATCCTTGCATTCATGTGTTGTGTCTTTACTCAAACAATTTATAAAATCAAACATTTGAGATACATACTTTGCAATGTATTCTACTTTAGTATAGAAAACACTACTGAAAGGTTTTTCTGCTTTTTAAATTTCTTTTTACAATTGGAATTGAGATACAACCTGTTGCTGAAGCATGGCGCCGTCCTCCTTGCCTCCCCCTTGGCTTACCACGACCTGTGTTCCTTTTAGAGCCCTGTGGAGGGTCTTCTACAGAGCGTGGACGTTTCCTCTCCACAGCTGCTGTCTGTGTTGCAGTGAATATTTCTGATTTAATTTTTCCAAATGAAATTACCTAATTTACCCATGTCAAAAAGCATTATAAGATGTTGATTGTGTCATGCAATGTATATGCATGTAATCTGCTGCATTTTACATTCATATCATCTATTTATTTACCTACCCTGGCTTCAGCTAGAATGTGGTCCAGCTTCATTTCAAGAGCCATTCGTCTTCCCTCTTGGTAGTGAGGGTCCTGCAAGTCAACCCTATGTTTTGTGGACATTGCAACAAAAACAGATACAGACAGACAGACAAACAGCCAGATGGACAATTATAACAAACACAAACAGAGGTAGTGAGAGAGATAGGTAGGTAGGTAGGTAGGTAGGTAGATAGATAGATAGATAGATAGATAGATAGATAGATAGATAGATAGATAGATAGATAGATAGATAGATAGATAGATAGATAGATAGATAGATAGATAGATAGATAGATAGATAGATAGATAGATAGATAGATAGATAGATAGATAGATAGATAGATAGGTAGGTAGATAGATAGATGTTGGCTCTTAAAAGTGCCTTTGGGTTCGTTAAATGTGTGTGTTCGTGCGTGTGTGTTGTGACAGGAGACTCGTTCGAGAAAATCTGCAGGGAGAGCAGAACATATTAATTACTATTATTATTATTACATGTTAAAAGGCATAAAACATGGGCCTAAGGTTCCTGATCTCACATTTAAAAGAAATGGGATCATCTTTAACTGATAACAAACTTTGACCTTTTATTAGGAAGCATAACTGGCCATTTATTTATTTCATACTTTGAATCTCTGTACCTGTACGTTTTTTATGTCTTTAAACATTACTGACTAATTATGTCTAACGTTACACCTGTTGATATTAACGTTATGTATTAATTATTATAGCCAACTCTGAAGGCTTAAGGCCAAATGCATAGATGTGCAGTGTTGACATTATTTTAAATTATTAGTAATGATTGCCATGATTGAATAAATGTTTTGTTTTTTAACTTTTGGACCGAAAGTAGTACGTCTTGGATTTCTTTTTCTTAATAGAGCTAGCTTGTACTTAAGTAGCGAAGTTAAACAAGTTTAGCAGTTTCACAAGCCTACATTTTATTTAACTTTTGTCTATGATAGGATGTAAACCAAAAAGAAAGGCATAAATATAAACATTTAGACATTATGCGATCATTATATGAGCCGTGACTTACCTGAATAGAGCTCTGAGCGCAATGAGATGCATTAACGCGCGAATGACCCATGATGAAGCAGAGGATGATGGGTAATGCTCATAAAAACATAAAAAGCAATATTTCCCTCCGATTTTTATCAGAGAATAAGGCAGAATATGTATATATATTATTTTTAATTGTGTAAAAAAATGTGTGTGTCCAAAATTACTGCTGTTTTGTTTTTTACCGGGTGGATCTGAAACAACTCCGATTACAGAAAAAAAAGGAATAAAACAAGCTAAAATCACCTGATTTAAATTTATATTATAATAGTGCTTGAAGATAAATAATAATTTCATATAATAAATTATGAAAAAACACAACACGTCTGGTACGCTGTGGCAATACAATAAATAAATAAATAAATAAATAAATAAATAAATAAATAAATAAATAAATAAAAATACTGCATACCCTGTGGCAAAAATAAAACAAATAAACAATACAGCGTCTGCTATCCTATGGAAAAAATGAAATTAAATAAAAATGAATTAAAAAATACTGCGTCTGGTACCCTGTGGCAATAATAATCAAAATACTGCGTCTGTTACCCTGTGGCAATAATAATAATCAAAATACTGCGTCTGTTACCCTGTGGCAATAATAATATTTAATAAAAATAATTTTTAAAAAGCGCAGCATCGGGTACCCTGTGGCAAAATAAATCGTGCTGGAGACACGAAAATGATTTCCTATTGAAATGCATTGGATGGAAATTCGTGCAGGGTGACACGAAAAAAGAGGGAAATTCGTGTCCATGAACACGAATCAATAGATTAAATTTCGTGACTATTTCACGAACTGCCGTGAGACTGGGTTGCATGCGCAGATATGTTGTTCTCTTGTGAAAGCAAACTAGAAAAGTAAACATAATAGATTTGCACATGATGTTATTAATGATGTGGAAAATTCAGATGGAGGGCAGAAAGTGATTCTTCTACTTAGTAATCGCTATCAGAAGATTAATCAGCCAAAATGAGAAATGCGAAACAGTTTTTGTAGAGTTCCAAAT
>CAIGQS010000269.1:1683919-1806292 GCA_903798195.1 Danio kyathit
ATGTTTGTGGACATTGCAACAAAAACAGATACAGACAGACAGACAAACAGCCAGATGGACAATTATAACAAACACAAACAGAGGTAGTGAGAGAGATAGGTAGGTAGGTAGGTAGGTAGGTAGATAGATAGATAGATAGATAGATAGATAGATAGATAGATAGATAGATAGATAGATAGATAGATAGATAGATAGATAGATAGATAGATAGATAGATAGATAGATAGATAGATAGATAGATAGATAGATAGATAGATAGATAGATAGATAGATAGATAGGTAGGTAGATAGATAGATGTTGGCTCTTAAAAGTGCCTTTGGGTTCGTTAAATGTGTGTGTTCGTGCGTGTGTGTTGTGACAGGAGACTCGTTCGAGAAAATCTGCAGGGAGAGCAGAACATATTAATTACTATTATTATTATTACATGTTAAAAGGCATAAAACATGGGCCTAAGGTTCCTGATCTCACATTTAAAGAAATGGGATCATCTTTAACTGATAACAAACTTTGACCTTTTATTAGGAAGCATAACTGGCCATTTATTTATTTCATACTTGAATCTCTGTACCTGTACGTTTTTTATGTCTTTAAACATTACTGACTAATTATGTCTAACGTTACACCTGTTGATATTAACGTTATGTATTAATTATTATAGCCAACTCTGAAGGCTTAAGGCCAAATGCATAGATGTGCAGTGTTGACATTATTTTAAATTATTAGTAATGATTGCCATGATTGAATAAATGTTTTGTTTTTTAACTTTTGGACCGAAAGTAGTACGTCTTGGATTTCTTTTTCTTAATAGAGCTAGCTTGTACTTAAGTAGCGAAGTTAAACAAGTTTAGCAGTTTCACAAGCCTACATTTTATTTAACTTTTGTCTATGATAGGATGTAAACCAAAAAGAAAGGCATAATATAAACATTTAGACATTATGCGATCATTATATGAGCCGTGACTTACCTGAATAGAGCTCTGAGCGCAATGAGATGCATTAACGCGCGGAATGACCCATGATGAAGCAGAGGATGATGGGTAATGCTCATAAAAACATAAAAAGCAATATTTCCCTCCGATTTTTATCAGAGAATAAGGCAGAATATGTATATATATTATTTTTAATTGTGTAAAAAAATGTGTGTGTCCAAAATTACTGCTGTTTTGTTTTTTACCGGGTGGATCTGAAACAACTCCGATTACAGAAAAAAAAGGAATAAAACAAGCTAAAATCACCTGATTTAAATTTATATTATAATAGTGCTTGAAGATAAATAATAATTTCATATAATAAATTATGAAAAAACACAACACGTCTGGTACGCTGTGGCAATACAATAAATAAATAAATAAATAAATAAATAAATAAATAAATAAATAAATAAATAAAATACTGCATACCCTGTGGCAAAAATAAAACAAATAAACAATACAGCGTCTGCTATCCTATGGAAAAAATGAAATTAAATAAAAATGAATTAAAAAATACTGCGTCTGGTACCCTGTGGCAATAATAATCAAAATACTGCGTCTGTTACCCTGTGGCAATAATAATAATCAAAATACTGCGTCTGTTACCCTGTGGCAATAATAATATTTAATAAAATAATTTTTAAAAAGCGCAGCATCGGGTACCCTGTGGCAAAATAAATCGTGCTGGAGACACGAAAATGATTTCCTATTGAAATGCATTGGATGGAAATTCGTGCAGGGTGACACGAAAAAAGAGGGAAATTCGTGTCCATGAACACGAATCAATAGATTAAATTTCGTGACTATTTCACGAACTGCCGTGAGACTGGGTTGCATGCGCAGATATGTTGTTCTCTTGTGAAAGCAAACTAGAAAAGTAAACATAATAGATTTGCACATGATGTTATTAATGATGTGGAAAATTCAGATGGAGGGCAGAAAGTGATTCTTCTACTTAGTAATCGCTATCAGAAGATTAATCAGCCAAAATGAGAAATGCGAAACAGTTTTTGTAGAGTTCCAAAATTTTTTGAACGCGGTAATTCGTTTGAGAGCTTTTATAGAGCTAATAAAGAGATATTACATATATTTATTCCATCAGAATAAAGTAAACAACCATAATGAGATGTGCAGCAGCATTGGATGTTTGTGGCTGGTTCATCAACAGAACAAAAAAGAAAGGCTACCCTTGCGAGCAAAACTAGACTATTGTTATTGTGGAGCACTAGTGTTTGCCCCTCCACTAGCAAAAAAACTAAACAAACAAACAAATAATAACGATGATAATAATAAAATTAATAATTTAGGATAAATGGTTTTATGCTTTTATCTGTTTTTTTGTTTTGTTTTGTTTTTATAAGGATGTCTGGAAGATAACATTATTCGCATGAAAATAAATAAATATATATATATATATATATATATATATATATATATATATATTGTGGCGAGTATACCGATGCAACGTCGCCATGGTCCCAAATTCACCCCAGCTGCTTCTCATCATGAGTGATCAACCCCACCTGGAGGTCATCTAGAAACAGAGATAAAAGCTACCAGAGAACACCACCGAGTGAGCTTCATTTCACCTAATGACTCCACACTAATCTCTGTCTATCTCTTTCCTCCAGCGGACTCAAGCAGCTGATGAGAACACCACTAAACTTTTTCTGCCAACCTCCTCTTCTCCCCGGATCACCTGCACGCTTCCCGGCCAGAAGAGCCCTTCTGCACCATATCCTCACTTTTACCCTACACGTTGTAAATAAATCACCCTCCGGGGAAAAGTCTCATACAAACCCTCTGAAGAGTGTTTTTATTCCCTCTAACTCGCCACAACTGGTGGAGAATATGGGCATTTTAGAGTGGAATAAAATAAATAAACAGACTTACCCTATGCAAAAGGAAACACAGTTCTAACTCATCCATCTTCTGTTTACAGACTCGGCATCCGCTCTCTCTCACTCCCGCTCTTCTTCATGCGCTACTGCGAGACACCATGTCCATGGAGGAGGTCATACGCCACCTAGCGGAAATTACCACCAGACAGCAGAAGATCTCCGAGCAGCTCTCCGCTCGACAGGAGAGGTTGGAACATCAGCTCCTCCAGGCGGTCGGAAGGGTACCTCTTCCCGAGATGAAAATAAATGCCCACCAGCACTTAACTAAACTCAGTGACCTGGACGATATTGATGCCTACCTCCACACCTTTGAGGTAATAGCCGAGAGAGAAAAATGGGCAAAAGAACAATGGGCGAGCATATTAGCCCCGTTCTTATTCGGAGAAGCTCAACGAGCATATTACTCCCTGGAAGCCCCAAAGAATGAAGACTATTTAGCGTTAAAAAAAAGAGATATTAGCCAGAGTGGGGCTCTCCGCTATCAGCGCTGCCCAGCAGTTTTCTAGTTGGACATATGAGGAGAAAACTCCGGTTCGAGTCCAAGCTGCCCAGCTTTCACGCCTGGGCCGACTCTGGCTATTAGGGGGGGACCCCTCCGGCGTCCAGGTCGCTGAGAAGGTGGTGATTGAAAAATTATTACGAGCCTTACCTCGCCGAAGCGCATGTGGCTCGCGATACGGGAGAGAGAGCGGCTCTGCCACCCCGGAGGGTGCACCCACCATGGCGACCAGTGGAGGGTACATCCAGACCAGTCAGCAGACCGGCGGTTCCCAGCCCGATGGACGAGCTGATGCCCACAGAGCCCCCCACCCACTCGACCCCGGCCTGGCTCGCAGGATGCGCTGTGCATCGAACCCCCCCCTACCCCCGAAGCTCCCTCCCAAAAAGTTTCACTCAATGGGAAAGCGATGACAGCCACATTAGACACGGGCAGTGCCATAACCCTGGTGCATCCTGGTATAATTAAATGCAAAAGAGAAAGCAAAGCCCGAATTCCGATTACCTGCGTGCACGGAGATACCCGCTATGTTCCAGCTCAGAGGGTAACAATCACAGCTAAAGGTGGCAGTTGGCCCATCGAGGTGGGGGTGGTTCCAGACCTCCGAGTACCTCTCCTCCTAGGTCGGGACTGGCCGGGGTTTGATGAGCTCTTGGTGCATCGCAACACCACAACGCCGCGTCCTAGAAGACAGCCAAAACCTCGGGCTCAACGGGACCGCCAGCCAGCTTTGCTGGCCACCGAAAGCGACAGAGGGGGTGCGTCTACAATTTTGCCTAACCTGTATTTTGATCTTTTTCGACAGATTACTACAGGAGGCGACTTTGGGAGGTCCCAGCGAGAAGACCAAACATTAAAGCATTGCTGGGCCAAAGTAAGAGCTGTAGATGGGAAGGACCGATTCCCCACTCCTCACCCCCTCCCACACTTCATAATTATGAACGGTCTGCTGTGCTGTGTCGCAGAGAGGCGGGGGGAAATAAAACTCTGTTGGTGGTCCCGAGATGCAAGAGGGAGACCATACTAGAGCTGGCACATACTCACCCCATGGCAGGTCATCTAGGAGCAGGCAATACCACAAAGAGAATCCGAGACCGTTTTCACTGGCCAGGGCTGGAAGGAGACGTAAAAAGGTACTGCCAAGCCTGTAACACCTGCCAGAAAACGTCTCCCCACCGACCTCCCCCCAGCCCTCTAATACTGTTACCCATCATTGATGTACCCTTCACCCGCATTGGTATGGACCTGATAGGGCCTTTGCCGAAGTCGGCCCGGGGGCATGAACACATCCTTGTAATCCTGGATTATGCCACCCGTTACCCCGAAGCGATCCCACTGAAGAAAGCCACAATCGCCAAAGAGCTGTTCTTGCTGTGCAGCCGAGTGGGAATCCCGGGGGAAATACTGACCGATCAGGGCACCCCCTTCATGTTCCGGCTGATGGCCGACCTCTGCTGCCTCCTAAATGTAAAACAACTAAAACATCCGTGTATCATCCTCAAACCGATGGCCTCGTCGAACGCTTCAACTAGACCTTAAAGCGGATGCTCCGATGAGTGGTGGCAGAGGATGGGTGCGACTGGGACATCATGATCCCGTACGTGTTGTTTGGCATCAGAGAGGTACTTCAAGCATCCAAAGGTTTCACTCTGTTCGAGCTGTTGTTCGGCCGCCAACCCCGCGGTTTGCTTGATGTAGCCCAACAGGCTTGGGAACAGGAACCAGCACCCCATCGCTTGGTAATTGAACACGTACGGGACATGAGGGAACAAATAGACAGAGTCATGCCCATCGTCCGAGACCATCTCCTTGAAGCCCAGCGCGCCCAACAACGATTGTATAACCGGCCCGCCCAACCAAGAGAGTTTAATCCGGGCGACAAAGTAATGATCCTGATACCCACCACCACATCAAAGTTCCTGGCATCATGGAAAGGTCCATACACGGTGGTTGAGAAGGTCGGGCACGTCAGCCAGGACGCAGAAGGGAAGAACAGCTATACCACATCAACCTCATGAAGCGGTGGGTAGCAACACAGGGCCCCCTGGTGGTCTTCGTAGAAAATACACCAGTGGTACACATAGGAGAACAGCTTTCAGGGGGAGCTCCAAGCCCTGGTTGGTCAGTTCAAGGATGTGTTCTGTGAAAAACCGCGCCGAACGTCAATGATCCATCATGACATTGTGACTCCACCTGGCACCATCGTCCGGCAAAGGCCTTATCGGGTGCCAGAAGCTCGCCGGCTGGCTATAAGCAAAGAGATCAAAAAGATGCTGAAGTTAGGGGTAATTGCAAAGCAAAGCAAAATACCTGGGTTTCCATATAGGAAGAGGGCTAATTCAACCCCAACAGAACAAAGTCGAAGCCCTTAAAAATTCCCCACAACCTACAACGAAAACTCAGGTACGTGCCTTTCTGGGGTTAGCGGGCTACTATAGATGCTTTATCCCTAACTTCTCATCCATAGCCAGCCCATTGACAGACCTGACCAAGAAGGGGCAGCCCGAAAGGATAAGCTGGTGCCCGAGGGCAGAAAAGGCGTTTCAGGCACTGAAAGCAGCGCTGACATCCTCCCCGGTACTACATGCACCAGACTTCAGCTGCCCCTTCATCCTCCAGACGGATGCATCCGACTCGGGCCTGGGGGCGGTCCTCTACCAGGTCCAAAATAATGAAGAACACCCAATAGTGTACGTGAGTCGGAAACTGACCCCTGCGGAAACAAAGTAAGCAACGGTGGAAAAGGAGGCCCTGGCAATCAAGTGGGCAATCCTGGAGCTGAAATATTACCTGTTGGGAAGACGGTTCACCCTCGTAACAGATCACGCTCCCCTTCAATGGATGGCCACGGCAAAGAACAATAATGCACGAGTCACCAGGTGGTTCCTTTCGCTCCAGGATTACCACTTCAACGTGCAACACCGAGCCGGGGACTCCCACGGAAATGCGGACGGGCTGTCACACCTTTGGTCTGGATGGTCAGGTCTGTGAAAACATTCACCCCCCTCTCCACTAACATTCTCTTTTTCTTTTTTTCATAGAAAATCCAGGACGACGCTAAATATATATATATATATATATATATATATATATATATATATATATATATATATAGTAATCACTATGTTTTTGAACCACATAATAGTTAAGTGTATAATGTATAGTACAACTTCTTGTTAATGAATGCCACAGCATACTGTAGTATAGTAAAATGACTAACTGTAATAAATACTGTAGTGTAAACGGCATTGTATTGTGATGGTGTATAATTATAGCATAGAAAACTGTACAGCCTATTGGATAATTGTTTATTACTACAGTTGTGTTGTATTACAGCATATAATTACAACAGCAGTTTAATTTAAGCAATTAACTATAGTATGGTTCATTCAAAATCATTATAGTTTTTACTATAGTTTTGTTTTTTCATTTGAGTAGCTTAGAGTATTTACTGCCTTAATGGGAGGAAAATATATTTTATTTCACTAGAAAACGGTCCTCTTCATAATATTTCTATTTATTTCTTCTTTGTAATATGGTATGAATTTAAAACATACGGACTTTCCTTCGTGTCTCCAATTCAGTTTTTTTACTTCCTGCTCTCTATCTTAATTTCAGTTTTAAATTCCACACCAGGCCAGTAAAAATACCTTAGTGTTGAGCCCTGTTGAGTAATTCTCCTTATTATTAAAACTCAAATGTGCATCGTGTTGTGACAATTACTTAAGATTTTTGTAACAATAAAAATGTATTTAATACAACCATAAAAACGGCTATAAGATTGTCAATACACTGTACTATAGGCACAACCACTCGTTTGGTGTGTTTGTGTGAAAAAATAATTTGCAACTCCTAAAAAAAAAATAAAAATAAAAATCTCAGACTTCAAATATATTGGTCACTAACAGAAACTTCAGTCGTGGGTGCTGTTGCTTTGCTTCAGTAATACCTTCAGAGAACATAATAGTCAGTGATCCATACATAGGCAGACAGATTAGTGTGGTGTAGGCAGAACTGGAATAGACGTCTGTCCAGGCTGACACAGGTTAAAGATCCTGACGTCTTCAACGGGAGATTCCAGAGAAACTGCCATTTAAAAAGTTGTAGAAAAAAAAACATGTTACTCAGTAGGGAAATCTCACCAGGTACAGTATCTACTATTACAAAGTACAATTCCAAGGTAAATGTTTACTCCTCACTCAGAATATTAAGTTACATGGTATTTTGTGAGAAATTAAATGATCTCGTTTAGATTTCATTTTCTTGTGCGATTCTAAAAAGCTTAATGATTTAAAATATTTTTTAAATAAATGCGTTTACAAACATTTGTTTAGATACTGTTACGACTAAACTACAGTAACCTCAAGAGAGAAGCATGTAGACAAAATATATTTTAATAAACAGGAAAATAAAAAATGCACACCATAACATAGCACAACAATTAGAAAAAAAACACAGACAAGCATGGTTTGTGAACAAAGGAAATCAGGAACAGAACCAACGAAAACACAAAGAACTAACTTGACTCGTGACAGATCGAATGGGCAACTTACGAAATGGCAAAGCTTTTCCCATTCAATGCTGTGGAGCGTCTCTGGAGAGGAGTTCATCACTAAATATAGGGAAAAAGAGCAACAAAACAATGAACTGACAGCTATTCACTCCGTTATCATTATAACCTGTTAAAATAATCTCGTTTAACGTTAGCTCGATGATACGTAATGTTATTTGCGAACCGTTTCTCATAACTTAGCCTATACTTTAGATAAGCAATATATTACATTTGTTTTTTTGCTCATTCCAAATCGATTTGACAGATAATCTTATATTTTTACACAAGTTAGAAAGCATTGAAGTCATAAAGTGAAATTAATCGTGTTGAAATCGCCAATTAAATAAAAAAAATAGCTTTTCATTGACCTTCATAGATTAGCTGCAGTTAATGGCCTGGGCACGAACAGGGCGACATGTAAGCTTACTAAAAACGTATAGGAATTGGTAAAGTGTTAAGTTACACATCTAAAAGTTACATTTTAACATAAATTCTTGGGAAAACGACAAATAAAACATGTGAAAGTCGAATATAACGTACTTACCTTCAGGTTATTGTTTCGTCCATTGCCTTCTGTTTGTTAGTTGATTCAAATGATGAGCAGCACGTGCACCTCACGCTGACTCGACCAGAAGAACCGACTCCGAGTCCTCCAATCAAGTTTCAGCATCGAACCAATGTTATGATTTCGACCAGATGCGTCGGGTAGCCTATATGTTGAAGAGTCAACTTCATTTCGACATCGAATCAATGTTTTATTCTCGATGTAATAACCTTCCGACGTACCGACCAAATAAAGAACGTTGATTCAATGTCGAAATTTGATCGACGACTGATACTGACGCTTATAACCAATAATCAACATTGATTCAATGTCGGCTTGCTATCTGGGTTCTCTCCAGTGTGTGTCTTCATGCATTTATTAAGGTCTGATGAGATGCTGAAACTCATCCCACACCGAAGCTGGGGTCACACTAGAGTTTGAGCATGCAAAATTTTGTTGTACGGCGCTGCGAAAAGGGGCGGGATTAAACAAGATGATTAAACATTAAAAAAGTGAGCGATTGGTCCATATTTTAAATTTCTGTCCAGACAGGTCATGTTTTGATCTTCGATTGGTCTCACAGTCAAGTGATGCGATTTCGCAGGTCAGAGTTCACCAAGCTTGAACTTTGCAACGCAGTGAACTGCAAAACGTGACACACAAACTTGTGTTTCCGGTCTGACGCATTCGTGTGTGTATGAATGGAAGTCTATGGGGAGAAAAGTCCAGAGTGACCGTGGCTTAAGTGCAAGTGTATGGTTTTTCTCCAGTGTGGATCTTCATGTGTTGATTAAGAGATGATGATTGGTTGAAACTCTTCCCACACTGAGTGCATGTAAATGGTTTCTCTCCCGTGTGGATCCTCATGTGTAGATTAAGGTTTGATGATTGGCTGAAACTCTTCCCACACTGAGTGCATGTGAATGGTTTCTCTCCAGTGTGGATCCTCATGTGTAGATTAAGGTTTGATGATTGGCTGAAACTCTTCCCACACTGAGTGCATGTGAATGGTTTCTCTCCAGTGTGGATCCTCATGTGTTGATTAAGGGATGATGATATGCTGAAACTCTTCCCACACTGAGTGCATGTGAATGGTTTCTCTCCAGTGTGGATCCTCATGTGTAGATTAAGGTTTGATGATTGGCTGAAACTCTTCCCACACTGAGTGCATGTGAATGGTTTCTCTCCGGTGTGCATCATCATGTGTAGATTAAGGTTTGATGATTGGATGAAACTCTTCCCACACTGAGTGCATGTGAATGGTTTCTTTCCAGTGTGGATCCTCATGTGAATATTAAGGCTTGATGATTGGATGAAACTCTTCCCACACGGAGTGCAAGTGAATGGTTTCTCTCCAGTGTGGATTTTCATGTGATTATTAAGGCTTGATGAGTGGGTGTAACTCTTTCCACACTGAGTGCATGTGAATGGTTTCTCTCCAGTGTGAGTCCTCATGTGTAGATTAAGGGATGATGATATCCTGAAACTCTTCCCACACTGAGTGCATGTGAATGGTTTCTCTCCAGTGTGGATCCTCATGTGAATCTTAAGATCGCATTTTCTTCCAAAACTCTTTCCACACTGAGTGCAGGTGAAACGATTCTTGTCTGTCCTTTTCAAAATACCATCAGTCTGTAAATGAGTTTTTTCCTCAGTTTTGACAGGATGTTCCTCCTCTTTACTTCCCTCATTCTCTTCAATTAGGTCTGAAATAAATAAATAAAACATTAGTTTTTATTAAGTCTTAAAAACTCATCAAAAGCTGAAAAGGACACTGGAAACATTGGCTACACACACTGTATTTTTGATGCACATTAAATGTAAAATAAATCAGATCATATTTTGTTTGGTCCATTAACGTGTACACATTTAAGCAGATTCAACTCATCATTATTTATCTAGTGCTTTTACAATGTAAATTGTGTCAAAGCCACTTAACAGAAGTTAAATTGTAAATTGAAAAGGTAACAGTCCAGTTTTCAGAGTTTCTAACATAATTGATCATAAAAGTCATTTTGGTCATATTGATAAGACACAGATTTGAAAGCTGTAAATGGCCTATTTTTATTCGTTTATTTATTCGTTAATTACAACAAAATGTTTTTCTAAAATTTGTAAAGCAGACAGGGAATACTTGTTCATTCTGTGCCTGACTGGTAAACACATCAGGAAAAAAGTCCTGGGGTAACAGCTGAACAAACAGCTGAATATTTGCCTCGCAGACATGACACACCTGTACATGCACCTGCATCTGCATAAGACTGGAATGTGAATCTTTCCCCTTGTGTGCTATTGGGTCATTTTCATCCATTCTGGGGTGATTTTGAGGCTTTATTTGGCCAAAACTTTCTCTGTGTTTCAGCAAACGGACTGATATTTGGGGACATCTTATTGTGACATATTCAGGGAAAATGCTTTGGAAAAAAAAAAAAAAAAACAATACACTCTGGGCTAATTTACTCCCTCTTCGTTATAATTATGGCTGTTTTTTCTCCATTGGCCTTTATTATAACAACATTTTTTGATTGCAAAGTCATGACAGCATATAATCATGCATTTATGATTGTTGGTGTTTTCTGTGACGACAGTCAACATTGTTTAACTGGTCTCCACCCAGGGGATTGCAAAAAGGAAATAGGTGAGAGTATAAAGAAAGAGGAGGAGAGTTGAAGAGGGCAGCATTATGTTGTGTGCGGAAGAAAGAGAAGTTGACTGAACTGTTGCAGTGCGGGGAAACGAGTAAAGAAACCAGGTCGAAACGAGCAGTGTAAACTTGACGACTGGCTGTGAGAAACAAAAACCGGAAGTACATATTGAAGCAACAGAGTAAAGACCGCTGTCTTGTTACTGAAGTGCTCGTGACGTCTGTAAATGAGTGTGTCACCAAAAACTTTAGTGCAGTGTGTCCTGAACAAAATCATCTTACTGATTTATCTAGCTGGCATGGAGCCAGCTCACGAAAGCCTTCAAGCTATTGATGCACTAGAGGGCGATTCGATTGCTAAAATTAAAGAAAAGGCCGTTGCACAGTCAAATGAACTTTGCAATCAAATTGACCAGCTTCAGACAGAGTTACGCAATGCTGTGGAGCACAGTAACGCCAGAGTGGTAGCAGCGGAAGAGGGAGTGACTGGTCTGGAGTCTGTGTTGGGTGGATACTCAGACTCTCTTACTACCCTGGAAAAAGATTTTAGTATCGTAAAAAAGGAACTGGGGAGACTTCCGGCGGAGGAGGAATGGAGTAAACACGCGTTTGGGCTCGCTCCAACACTTTTTCACTTCTCAATTATTTTAAACCCTACATTTTACTCTACCTTTACATCTACAGTAAGTGGGCAATATCTTTATAGTACACAACTAAACTGCGAATCATGGAAACAAAATCAGCCAAACGGAGGCGAACAGTGACGAGGGGAAGGGAGTTAGCATGTCGGCTATCGCAAAACTCTTAGAGGACCACAGAGCCGCTCTCTCAGCCGACTTTAGAAACACAGTTTCAGCACTCGAGATAAAACTAGATAAAATCCAGTCTACCGTGACAGATCATAATTCAAAAATCACCACCCTCAAAACCTACGCAAATTCACTGGAGCAACGCGCACAATTTCTTGAAGCGCACATTGCTAACGGAAAGTAATTCAAAATTACTCACTAAGGTCATAGATCTTGAATCCCGTAGCCGACGCAACAACATACGGATCGATGGACTGCCTGAATCTATTGAAGGTCCTCGGCCAACCACCTTTTTTCCCGAGCTCCTTGCAGAAGTGTTTGGTAACAGAGTTTTGAATTCTCCACCGGAATGCGATAGAGCTCACCGGTCACTTTCTGAGAAAACGAAACCCGGCCAGAGACCTAGACCTGTCATCATTCGTCTACACAAGTTCCAAGAAAAGGAAAAGATTGTTTGCGAAGGCAGAGCAAACGAGGGAAACTTTTCTATCGTGGCACACCAATTGCCGTTTTTGAGGATTAAGCTCCAGAGGTAATGGAAGAACACTCCAAATACAGAGACGTGATATCTGAGCTCTACGGACTCAGATTTAGACCAGCTCTGCTGTTTCCAGCCAGATTAACGATTGTAACAAAGGCCGGAGAAAGAAAAAGACTTGCGTCGGTCGCAGAAGCCAAAGACTTTGTTGCATCTGTCCGTCTCACGGAGGTCTGAGTTTGGCATCTGAAGCACTTTTTGTATCAACATATCTGGACTGATTGGCGATGCTAATATAATAATTAACATGGTGTGCCACTTTTTGAGCGATACCTTTAAGTGCCTTGCATTCTGAAGGATATACTCTTGCTTTTTTTTTTTTCTTTTTTTTTGGACCATTTCAAGTGTCCATTTATTCTTTCTGTTACAAATACCTGCTCTGAAGCGCAATAGCTATGTACAGCTTTTTTCCCCATATAACCTCATTACTTCATTTTATTATTATAATATTTTATATTATATTTTATACATTATTTTTATTATTATTTTTTGCTAAATTTCCATTATTCCTTTTTTCCATTTAACCCCTTCATTTTTATTTACTTGTTTATTTATTTTTATTTATTCTAAATGTCTTTTTCCCCATTAGAAATATGTCATACTTTACCCTGTTGTTCCTCATTTATTGTTCAATTGTTCACATACTATATAAGCGGGGATAACCTTGTAAACCCTGAGAGTGAGATAATAGAGTCTGATATTGTTTGAACGCGTTGAGCTGTTGTGCTCTGGTTTGAATCGTACAATGAAGGGAAATTTCAATGAGGCCACATCCAAGAAGTGTGTATGTGTGTGTGTATTTTTTTTTGTTTTGTTTTTTTTCCTTTTTTTTTCTCTCCTCTCTCTTTCCCCAATACAGAAAGCAGAACACCCTGCAATTTCAAGTTCCCTCAGCCTATACAACATGCTAAATGGCTACTGGCTCCTATAAGAAGGGTAAAGCTGTGCGCTTGATTTCCTGGAACACCAAAGGAATGAATAGTGCTGTGAAGGTTGGTAAGGTAATGACCCAGCTACAATATCTAAAAGGAGACATCATATTCTTGCAAGAAACACACTTAATAACAAAAGATACTCAGCGAATTAAGAGGGCTTGGATGAGCCATATATTTCATTCCAAATTTTCTGCTAAAGCTAGAGGGGCAGCTATTATCATCAGCAAAAATATACAGTTTGTGCCAGAAAATGTGATTGAAGATGTTAATGGCCGCTATGTGATAGTCTCTGGCTCTCTACTAAACCTGCCAGTAATTCTAGTATCTGTTTACGCTCCAAACTGGGATGATGAAAAGTTTATTATTAACCTCTTTGCCAAAATTCCAAATACAGACAAGCACCTTATCCTTGTTGGAGTAGACTTTAACCTTGTACAGGACACAATGCTTGACAGATCATCTAAAAAGCAAATTAAATTATCTACTCAGCCAAAGTATTAATTGATTACTCTTCACATTTGGGGATCTCAGACCCATGGAGATTAAATAATCCCCAGAGTAAAGTTTTTTCTTTCTTCTCTCAACCTCACCAATCATTTTCCCGAATTGACTTTTTTTCTGATTGACAACAAATTGTTAAATTTTGTTACCAATAGTAATTATCATCCTATTGTGATTTCAGATCACGCACCCACTACGCTCGACATTGATTTTCCCTCTACAGTTGTTGCTCCACCCCTTCGGAAATTTAGCTCTCACCTATTAACAATTCAGGAATTTGAAAGCTTTCTGGCTGCTCAAATTAGCTACTACATTGAATTAAATGATATACCTGGAGTCAATAGTGGGTTTCTATGGGAAGCTCTAAAAGCCTACATTAGAGGCCAGGTTATATCTTTTGTCTCACACATACATAAAGTAGAAAAGCATAACAGTCAGGACATTCTTGACAAACTTCGTAAAATCGATGAAGCTTATGCGATCTCACCTTCCCCTGCACTTTATAAAAAATGTCTTTTATTACAGTCAGAATACGATTGCATGATGACACACGTTGTTGAGAGAAGATTACACCAGTCAAAGCTACGCTTCTTTGAGCATAGTGATAAAGCAGGCAGACTTTTAGCACAACAGGCCCGTGCTTCTAGTACCACTAGACAAATACATAAAATCAATTCCCCTAATGGCAGTTTCACTACTGATCCAACCGAAATTAACAGACTGTTTGTTGACTTCTATACCAACCTTTATTCCTCTCAACATTCTCTATCAACCCCAAACCCTTTAGAAGATTTGATATATCCCAAAATTGACATAGACATCTCTAAAAAGCTTGGCAACCCCATATCTCCCCAAGAAATCCATGATGCTATTAGGTTAATGCAAAACGGGAAGTCCCCAGGCCCGGATGGGTTTACAGTTGAATTCGACAAAGAATACTCTACTTTACGAATACCAGTATTAGTAAGGATGTACAATGATTCTTTTTTAAACAGGCCAATTACCTAAAACCCTTTATATGGCTTCTATATCACTACTTTTAAAAAAAGATAAAGATCCCACAGTATGTGAAAATTATAGACCGATTTCTTTGCTAAACGTAGACTGTAAGATATTAGCTAAAATTCTTGCCCTTCGCATTCAAAAAATAATACCTCAAATTATTTCATTAGACCAAACAGGCTTTACGTTAGAAAGACATTCTTTTTTTAACACCAGAAGATTACTTAAAATCGTTTTTTCCCCCTCAACCAGTACACCTGAAATTTTACTGTCATTAGATGCGGAGAAAGCTTTCGACCGCGTAGAGTGGGAATACCTTTTTTGCGTTAGAAAAATTTGGATTTGACCCTCATTTCATTTCCTGGATTAAACTGTTGTATGCTCACCCTTCTGCATCCATACATACCAACGGCAACCGCTTGTCACCCTTTTTTCTTCACAGAGGGACACGTCAGGGCTGTCCACTCTCCCCACTATTAATTAATATTGCCATTGAAACACTAGCTATATGGCTTCGTAGCGATGAAGGCGTCACTCGTTATGATCAAGTACACAAACTCTCCCTTCACGCAGATGACTTATTGTTGTTTATTTCAGACCCTTTAGTCTCTCTCCCACCCATACTTTCAATTCTGGACCAGTTTGGTGCCCTTTCAGGATACAAGATTAATTTTCAAAAGAGTGAATTATTTTTTATTAATCAGCTGGCTAAAGCCCTTCCTTACTCTTCATTTCCTTTTCAGTTAGCTTTAGAAGGGTTTAAGTAGCTTGGTATATTTATTTCCGGTTCTTTTAAAGATTGATTTTTAAAAAATTTCATACCACTTTTAGATTAATGCAAATCAGATATAGCTTGCTGGGGTTCCCTCCCCCTTTCCTTAATAGGTCGGGTAAATCTTATAAAAATGATCATCCTTCCCAAGTTTTTATACCTTTTTCAACATGTCCCAGTCTCCATAAATAAATCTTTTTTTTACTAAACTTGAGCAACTTTTGCATGGATTCATTTGGTGTAACAAACCAGCTCGAATCAGAAAGTCAGTTCTTCAGCTTCCCAAATCTGAAGGGGGTCTTGCTCTTCCAAATTTTCAATATTACTTTTGGGCTTGTAATATTATCAAAATACTTTATTGGATTGGTCACAAAACTGGTGTTCCTGACCCGCCTTGGACACATATAGAGTTATCTGCCTCTTCACATTGTCTAAGTTCTAGAGTCTATTCCCAACTTCCTCTTGAAATACACAAAACATCAAGCAACCCAATAGTTATTAACACTATGAAAATTTGGCAGTAGTTTATAAAACATTTTGGTCTTCACAGTGCCTCAATTCATATGCCAATTTCCAATAACCATTTATTCCCCCCCTCTATATTAGATCGTGTTTTTGATACTTGGTCAATGAAAGGTCTAGCCACTTTAAATGATTTGTATGATAACAATGTTTTTTCCTCCTTTTCATTCCTATCAACTAAATATGATCTCCCTAATAACCATCTTTTCCGTTTCTTTCAAGTGAGACATTTTGTTCAAAAACTGTTCACCCATTTTCCAACCATCACTCCTGACCCTCTGACTGCCCTTTTTGGTTATCTTATTGAAGGCCTCAGAAAATAGGGAGGGGTGGGAGATGGGAGGGATGGTGCATAGAAGGGGGTAGAAAACTATAAGTTTGATTTAAGAGTTCCACAGTTTTTCTGTTTTTGCTGTTATATATATCATGTCATCTCTTTGCTGATAGAACTTCTATTTTTCATATACATTTATAAGTTTGTATATTATCTGATAAAAATGCAATAAAAATAAAAAAAAAGAGGAGCTGGCTCTGCTGAGAGGCCGAAGCGAGGATCTTGAGGAGAGGTCTCGCCACTCAAATCTCCACATTACGGGAGTTAAAGGACGGGAGCACGACAGATGCATGACGGAATTTGTAGCCAGCATCCTGAAAGATACCCTGAACCTCGAAAAGACTCCACTTCTGGACCGGCACACCACACTCTACGCAGCAAACCAGTGGACGACAAGGAACCGCCATGCGCCTTCGTGATTAAATGCCACTACTTTTCTGAAAAAGAGGATATTTTGAAGAAAGCCATTGAAATGAAGGCGATCACGACAGTAAACTGGGCTGTCAAAGACAATACAAATGTTAATGTCACTCTCCGGTTAACTTTTAAATTACCACTATAGCACATGTTCGTTGTTGTCATTTCTAATTCTCAAGTATATTTTGTCAATAATGGGGTGGCTTTGTAGTAAAACATCAAGAGCTGTTCAAATTGTTTTGTTTTATACGTGTGGTCCCACATGGTAATCTAGTTAAGAGTGGGAGTAGCTGGAAGTGTGTGCAAGTTTACACACAAGTTTCAATATTGTGTTGTTTGGTGTTTATAAGTGTATGTGCGATCACCCTTTTTTCTTTTTTTTCTCTCTCTCCCCCACACTCCCCTACATACAAAACCCACAGATACCTTTCGGATGTGTAAGAAATCAGCTCTTTAGTTTAAATAACATTTAAACTCTGGGGATTTGAATCTAAAGATTCGAACATGATTTACATAAAATTATTTAAAACTTACACTTAACCTAGTCATTTGTCCAGCAAATAAAACGGTCAGTGTAAAGCAATCCTGTATTATATTATTTTTGTGGCCAACAATTAACAATATAAAAACAGTATCTAATTATTTAATGAGCAAGGTAACAGTATCTAAAGCTGAGACATTGACTTATAAAAGCACACAACACACCAACACGGATCTTAAAAACGAAACACAAGTTTATTGCTACTCTATAACACAACATACTAAGCTACATAAAACAAAGAACGCACATACATACACACAAGCAGTTTTGAGGAGAGTTATGACGGAGAGCGAGTAAGGATTCAACTTCTAGCATTTAGCAAGTTCTTAGCATTGCAACCTGAGAGAAACCATAAAAGCAGAGAATTTCGCTATTCTTTACTACTTAAACATTATTCACACCAGTTCAGCAATGGATAGAACTATTGTTTGTGTTACTTGCGATTCTGATGGAATTTCGGTTTCCTCGAATGGTCCAAAGGGAGATCCAGGCGGAGCTGATTGGTCAGCGTAGCAACTTCAGTGACGTACTGGAATTCTCTCGTTGGTGGAAGTTTCAGGGAAGTCCTTTGTGCTCTCTGCAGAATTCCGTAGTTATGGCAGTGTTTCAGAGTTCTGATGAGTTTGACCCGATGGCTTGAAGCAGATCGGGGGTCAGCGGGCGTGAATGTCGCGGTTTGCTCCGTGCTGCGATGAGGCTTCCGGCCAGGCGATGTACGGCCGGCACGAGAAGAGCGACCCCGGTGATGAGGCTAAGACCCGGCAAAAAGACAACGAAAGTTTCATTGTTCGAAGCTTTATAGGCTTGGGTATAGGTGTGGCCTACACAGGGATTGTCCAACAAGAGAAGCTGCGGGGTGGGATCACACCCCCATTCCCTCCCCTAGGAGGATGGATCAGCACCTCGTGGGAGACTCAAGATTTTGATTAGAAGCTATTAAAATAACGTTTTATAACATGGACATTTTTATAGTAGGGTTTCTTCATATTATCCAATGCATTTAAAATGTTTCAAGCTTTCAATTAACACTAAATATGGCACGTTTCACAAACGTTCTGTAGATTTCATGCAAAAGCAGCGGCTTTAACTCATTACCTCTTCATAATGGTTAGGTTAAACACATGGGACATGTACACACAAAAACCTACAGAAACGTAAAACAAACATACATTATTCAAATAAACACAGTTTAAATGAGAGTCAGTTTAAACTGGAAGTTTTCTGGCCACTTCTGTGTCTGCCTAAAAGTGTGTATTCCCTTGGTAGACGGCGTTTGCAGGCGTGAACCAAAAAGGTAGAGTTAATTAGCACGTGTTCGTGATCGCAGCTGGTCATGTGGATTGCTTTGAAATTGAAATCGTAGTTCAGACACATAGGCACCGTTCCATCTTTTAAGAATAATGTGGTGTGTGATATGTTCAGTTCTGGAAAGATCCGGCGACTCCCCACAGATGCTTCTGATAAATGTTTTCGACAGCCCTACATAAAATGGGTGGAGTAAAGACAAACTTTACCAGTTGGAATGTGCTAAATCACCCAGTGAAACTAAACAAGGTGTTCGCATATCTTAATAAGTTAAAATCTGATATTGTAGATTTACAGGAGATTCATCTGTTGAAGAAAAGACTAATCTAAACTTAATTGAGGAGGCTATACACAAATATATCAGGGGCGTTGCTGTACTCATACATAAGAATGTACAGTTTGTTTTGGAGTCAAATGTGTTGGATAAAAATGGCAGATATGTAATAATCCAAGGTAAACTTTTTAACATGTCTGTGGTCCTGGCCAATGTGTAAGCTCCTAATTGGGACAATGTACAATTTTTCAGTGATTTATTTTCCATTTTGCCTAGTCTCGACACACACAATTAAATTTTAGGAGGCGATTTTAAATTGTGTTTTGCACCCAGTTTTGGACCGCTCTAGCTCTTCGAGTAATTCATTAAGTCAGTCAACACAATGTATTAACTCCTTCCATCAGACAAATGGTGTAAGTGACCCGTGGAGATTTAAATATCCAACTTCCATGCAATTTTCCTTCTATTCACCTGTGCATCAAACCTATTGCAGGATTGACTATTTTCTCCTGGACAAGCAGTTACTTCCCATAATATCAGAAATAGAGTATGGTAGTATTGTTATTTTGAACCATTTTCCAGTCTCATTAAAGCTATGTTTTCCAGGCAATGTAGTCCCCCAACGTACATGGCGGTTTAACTCAAGACTCTTGGCAGAGGACAATTTTGTAAAATTTATTGATGCTCAAATTGATTTCTTCCTTGAGACAAACGAATCCCCAGAGATAAGTTATAGCATCCTATAGGACACTCTGAAAGCATATATGGACAGATTATTTCATATCAAGCTAGTGCAAATAAAAGAAAGTCAAAACGGCTTACAGAGATTATGAATAAAATTAATACAATTGATCAGCTACTAGGGTTGGGCGACGTCGACCAATTTGGCATCGTACGATGTCTAATGTGAAACATCGCGATGGACGATGGAATCGTCTTCATAGGCGGAGGTGAATAAATTATTTATGAATAATTAATTAATTCATAACGAATTATTTATTTGTAGCCTACCGTTTCAACTACCTGGTCTTTGTTTCACCCATAGCCAAATTATAAATAAATAAAGATAAGTTACATACAAATTACCACCGGTCAATCACTTTTTTCCGCGGGACTCTGGCATGAGTGGGCAGAGTCATCCGTGTCAGTCATTTGTTTGGTGAGGTGGATGGCGGAGGGGTGTCACGGACGAAAGTGAGCGGCGCAGGAGTTGCTCGCGGACAAAAGTGAGCAGCGCTGAGGTGTCGCGGACGAAAGTGAAGAGGGTTGGGGAGTCGCGGAACAAAGTGAAAATGAACAGTGGACAGGGGAGGAGGGCATTTGAGGAGGGAGATCGGTAAAATGAGGTTCCGGATCCGGCGTGTTCTGGCACAAATTAAGCCCTGGATAGAGACAAGATTAATTAAATATCACATTTAACAACTATAGTGAGACGCGACCCACTATCATCCTTGATAAACTGTCCGACGTACACTTCTCTGGAGCTCAGGCGAGCGCTTGACAGTGTGTGTGTCTGTGTGTGGTCACGTGATGTGCGTTTTCAGTGGACGGAGGGCTGTTCAGAAATGCTAGATGAAACACCAGTGTGGACGTGGGTCATTTTCGTTCTAAAATGCCATTTTAAAAGTAAGCTGTATTAGTGTAAACGGGGCCTGAGTGTGTATTTTTCACGAGCGGGTTTGCGACGGGGGCGGGGTGATGGATTGCATTGTGATGTCTATCGGCCATTGGCGATGGACGATGGCATTGTCTATCGGCCCAACCCTATCAGCTACACTCAACATCACCTTCCGAAGAGCTCCATAAGAAAAGACTTCTTCTGGAAGCGGAATTTGACCCCTTGACTAGTGCAAATGCAGAGGAACTCCACATAAGATCACGCCAGATTCATTATGAACATGGTGAACGAGCTCGCAGGTTATTGTGTTACCAACTGAAAGAATCCTCAGCAGCTGGTTTGATAGCAGCAGTTAGTAAGGATGATGGCAGTATTATTACTGATCAACAGGGAATTAATGATCAATTAAAAACTTCTATAAAACTCTTTACAGCTCTGAGATAAACAAAATTGAACTTATTGAGAGCTTTTTTAATTATTTAGAATTACCATCCCTCTGTGATTCAGATCAGTTGGCATAAGAAGGAAATATTACACCTTCTGTAACTGAAAATGCAATCAAAAAATTGAAAACCGGAAAAGCACCAGGCCCTGATGGCTTCCCGGCCAAGTTTTATAAGAAGTTTTCTGCCAAGCTAACCTCCCTGTTGTGCAAGGTATTTGCTGAAGCTCTTGTCTCGGAATCGTCCGATCAGCTTACTCTGCTGTGATTATAAGATCCTGGCTAAAGTGCTGGCAATCAGAGTGGAGTCAGTCATGAGAAAGATAATTCACCCAGATCAAACTGGTTTTATTGTTGGGAGACAGTTATCTTACAACCTTCGTCACTTATTTAATATTATTTATTCACCTAAAAATAATACCAATCCAGAGGTCTTAATTTCTTTAGATGCCCATAAGGCATTTGATAGAATACTGTAGAGTGCATCTATTTATTTACAGAGCTTTAAAAAAATTGGCTTTGGCCTGGATTTTGTTCCTGGGCTAAAATTTCATATTCCAGGCCCCAAGCATACATTCGAACAAATAACATAATTTCTAAATGCTTTCCACTCTCTAGGGGAACGAGACAGGACATAATGAGACAACAACAGCACTTCTCTAATGTTACTGCTTTATTCACGGTTTTTACATTGTTTTGAATATGTTGCTGATCAACGCAAGGCACCAAATGGTGGTGGTGCCACACATCAAGCGAGCCTTATAGAAAACGTTTACAATTCGGTCATGGCATATCGTGGTGTATTTAGTGTGAGACTCAATTCAACACCAGCGCTTCCACACATACGACTTTACCTGGGCGGCCTGGTTCTGTGTTTGCGAGAAACTGAGAATACTCCGCCACAGACTCGCATGCTCTGCTGCTGCAGACTCACAGAGACGCACTGGATACAGAACTACCTGTTCTGACTTTAGTAGTAGCTTTGAGAAGAGCGCGAGGACACGCGGAAAAGAAAAGCCTTTTACTAAATAGACTGACCCAGCTCATTATTTAGGGTGACAATCCATCCTCTTTTTCCCAGACACGTCCTCCATTTAGGAATTAAAAATGCATTCGGCCGGGATTTCTAAATCCCCTAAATGTCCCCAATTCTGCTTTCACTTTCTTTAGCTGCGTTTTTGCATTACTTTATACGCACACTTTGGTCCGTTGCATCTCAATCTCTCAGCAGAAGAGAGAGAGAGAGAGAGAGAGAGAGAGAGAGAGAGAGAGAGAGAGAGAGAAGATTTGACCTGTCAGTGGTGCACATGGATAGTAAGAATAAAATAGATTTCCTATTTTTTATTAATTTTTTTTTTTTACTTAAACACACTGAAAAGAAAAACAGTGTCATGTAAAAGGTGTTAAATGCTAAACATTTTTGTTTTTAATTGTCTGTTAGATAAGAATAAGAAATCATTCTGTTGCTGAAGGCCATTAAAGTTTAATAGAAAGGATGGTGTTACTTTGGGGCAGAAGGAAACTTTAATTCATAAAGGCATTCCCATATTCAGCTCTTCTTTAAAAAGCCCAGAAAGATAAAGTGCTCAGATAAACAGTGTCAGCTTTGCACATGAGTATGTAGTTGTGTCTTTCTTTACATTTGTCATACTTTTCCCATGTGGGCAGTAGGGTGGAATTGGTGGAATATATTATGCAAATAAATTAATTTTAATAAAATTATTCTTAAATAGCCACATTGTTTTATGTGCTGTGGAAAAAAAGGTGTGTTTCAATGTAGCTACTGCAAGTATATATTTATATTTAAGATGATATGTACAAGATATATTATTATCAAATTAATAATGTTTTGTATCTTCTTATGATACAAACACAGATTAAACTGATCTGGTCATGTGAATGCTTGCACTAACTATACTGCACATTTTTTATTAACTTAACAATAACTTATTAATAGCTCTCCATTTCTGCTGCCCAGTGTGAAAGAGATTTTTCAGCTCGAAACTGGATCAAACATCGAACAAAAAGCTGCCTATAGGCATGTCCACAACTGAAGACTTGAATCAGATCAGTTTAGAGAGGGATAAATAAGGGGAACTAAGCTGAAAAGAAAATGAATGAATGACTTTGCAACATCAAGCAGCATTAGGCATGGGCCAGTATAAGATTCTGACGGTATGATAACCTTGAATAAAAATATCACGGTTTCACTGTACTGTGATTACTGCTCTAAAATATCTTCTTTTTAAATGTCTGGGTAAAAAACAAACACTTTTTCCCTTTTAAACACAATATATTTTCTCTTGAGAAACTTTTACAATATTTTGGAGCAGTAAACATGTCAGGCTAAATAAGTCAAATTAATCCTTGAATTCTGCAGTCTTCATTAGTTTCAAAAACAGATTTCTTTACGATTTAAAATGGCACCTTTGGATATATTTTCTGCTGGAGATACTGTTGTCCTAAAAAACTCAAAACAAAACATAAAAAATAAATCTTACATATACCGTAGGGACGGTACAGCAGAAAATATTGGCGGTTTTAAAACCTTGACTTTTACAAACCGCGGTATACCTTGAAACCAGTTATCGTCCCATGCCTAAGCAGCATAACTGTTTTTAGGATCTAAAAATTCATTCTTTAAAAAAGTCTCAAGCAAAAAAATTCCAATGGCGCCCCCTGCTGGTACATGAAGAATATGGTCAATATTCTGAGAATTTCTGATGAACTTTACACTCAAATGTTTGCATATCATCAGCATGCTGTAATCCATTTCTTAAGCAGCAAAAGTCATTTTTAGACTCGTTTGTTGGCCAGTTGTAGTCAGTGCAATGCTAAACGTTATTGTTCCACTATCATTTGTTCATTTTGTCTCTCGTCGTCCCACAACATCATCATATAGTTTAGAATACTGTACAATGTTTTATAATGAGTGCTTATGTGCATTTAGGAGAACTAGGCAGCACACTGCAGGGCTACAAGATGGATTTAATTTAGCATTCGTATTAACTATATATCTTAGAGAGGATCAAATGACTGAGTTGGTCTTTGAGAATGAAAATTAACCTGTTTGTTCCTGCAGATCTTCATGTTTGACTGTGAATGTTTCTTCAATCTTCACATCTTCACTCTCCTCTTTAATAAACGCCATCTTTATAACAGTGTGGAGATCAGTCGCTTCAGCAGGAGTTTTTCTCTGTGTTTGGACACTTTATCCTGTTTAAAATGAACAAAACATAAAAATGTTCAGTTTAAAATAAATAAAACAATGAACAGAAACAAAATAACTTCTCTTCAACACTTGCTTCAACAGTTTCTTTATATGAGAGTCATTAACAAACAGAAATCAGGTAAAAGAGTAAGTCTGAGCAAGAATAGAGGTAAAGTTGGTTTTATATTCGCACATTCGTTCATTTAGATGTCTATGTATTGTTTACCATGTTACTTTGAATATTCGATTGGAATTAGCATGCAAGTATGACTTAAAAACAACATTAACACCATCTAATTGACTGTGAACAGTGTTGTACTTTGATAGTCATTGGCTGCTAATATGATTTCCCTATTTAGAATTTGCAAATAATACTTTTCTGAAATTATATTTATAAGGAGAATGTCTGAATATCCGAATATAAACCAACTTTACCTCTATTGAGCAAGAAACAAAAACCACAAATGAGCTGATTAAAACTAGTACTCCATTTCTTATATATAGTGATGAATACTTAAAATGGAATGACATTATGCTGTTTAATAAATAAACCTTCATTAAAACACTTATTTCACACATTTATGTTACTTTGTTCAAACTTTATGTTCTTAATTCTTTTGTTTGTTTTATTTATTTTATTGTTCGCTCACAGCAACGTTGTAGCACTTTTTTTGCACAAGACAAATTTCCTCAGTGACAAATAAAGTTTATCCTACCTTTATTCAAACAAAAGCCCTCATTACTGCGAATATAAAGGGTTAAAATAATATTGTCAACCGCAGGTACATAATTTGCATTGAATGAAAAACCTGAAACTTTAATAAATAGGTTTATATCTGTAAAAGCTTTAAAACAAACCTTTCTCCAGTTGAATCGCAGCTCAGCACGGGAGCGGCGCAGCATTATGACGTCACATATCACGCCAAAATAAAAGTCTTTTTATGTTTAGTTTTTTTCGTCACTTACTCTTAGTCATGACTCATTGATACATTTCTCCCTCGTTTTACACTTTATAGTATATCTGCTCTCTCTCTCTCTCTCTCTCTCTCTCTCTCTCTCTCTCTCTC
The DNA here is from genome assembly GCA_903798195.1 of Danio kyathit. Classification (NCBI taxonomy): domain Eukaryota; kingdom Metazoa; phylum Chordata; class Actinopteri; order Cypriniformes; family Danionidae; genus Danio; species Danio kyathit. Next base: position 1,709,320 of record CAIGQS010000269.1, read on the forward strand.
TCACACACACACACACTAATAAAAACTTTAAACATTTTTTAAGACAATTTTGAAAAACGTTTTTAATCCACTTTATGATGAGTTGTTTGTCTAAAACACATTACTTCCTATTAATACTATAATACTATAATTAGTCCAAATCTCATCCTTGTAATTATGACCTTTTCCTTCCTATTTTTACAACTTATCTAGGGTTTTTTATCTGTATTCCACGTTTCCTGCCATTCTTTAGCAACATCTTCTGTAATAATATTTAACTTTAACTTTACTTCAGCATTAAAGGGGTAGTTCACATAAAATTACAATTCTGTCATTTACTCATCCTCTAGCCAGTAAACAAATTTCCTTTGGCCCTGATCTGGCCCAAATCAACAGCTAAGATCAGTGTTCCCCGGCCCAGAACTGGCCCACATCCTTTTAGCCAGAACTTAACCAAAGCAGTGCCACAACTCCACCACGCTTGAGCCAAGTAATACATTTTTTATGTGGCCCAGATATGGGCCTTGTATTCAAGATTAGTAAGGCTGAGCTCTGTGGCCCTTAATTATGTGGCCCACATGTGGCTGACCACATATATTAACTTAGTAAATCACACAACAAAAATTACAATCAAATAGTTTACTTTAATCAATGCAAATTACATTCAGATAAAACAATTAATGAACAAAATATGGACAAATAAAGAGTTAGAAAACATTTTAACAACATACAAACAGAAAAATACAAAATAGAAATAAAAATAGAAATAATTGTTAAATATTAATGTTATATATTTGATGCAAAGATTATATAATACATACATAAATACATATAAATGTACATAGGTAAAAAAAAAAATATATATATATATATATATATATATATATATATATATATATATATATATATATATATATATATATATATATATATATTATCGGTCAAAAGTTTGGGGTCAGTATGATTGGTAATTGTTTTAAAATCAGCTTCTTTGGGGTCAGTATGATTGCTTCTCCTGCTCACCAAGGCTGCATTTATTTCATCAATACACAGTACAAATTGTAAAATTGTGAAATGCTATTGCACTATAAAATAGCTGTTCTAAAGTAGTTTATCATTTAAATGAATCCTTAATTCCTGTGATTTTAAAGATTAATTTTCAGCTTCATTACTCCAGTCCTCAGAGTCACATGATTCTTCAGAAATCACTCTAATATTAATTATTATTATTATTAGTATTATTATTAGTATTATTATTATTAATGGTAATAGTAATAAAAGCAATAATGGCTGGAGTAATCATTTCATTTAAAACTACATACAATAAGACAGCAGTTATTTACAATTTGAAAGAATATTTAGGATTTTCTTTTTTACATTTAATAAATGCTGCCTAGATGAACAGATTAATTTTCTTTAAAAATAAAAAAAAACTGACCCCAAACTTTTGACTGGTAATGTATATACATATACGTATGGTGTTAGGTAAGTTACCCTAAAAAAGTAATAGATTACAGATGTAAAAAGTAAATAGATTAATAATAGATTACTTCATGTAAAAGTCAGATTACTAATTACTTTAAAGTGACTTTTAAAACATAAAATATACCTATAAAAATACTAAATAAACTGCAGCTCTTAATTTAATATTCACTGAAAAACATTACAATGGGTTGATCACAGAAGCTTGACAAATTCAAAAGACATAAAGAGTTCACTCAAAACTTAAAATTCTCCCATCATTCACTTGCTCCAAACCTGTTTGTCTTTTTTTTTAAAACACAAAAGAAGACATTTAGAAGAAAACTGGATACCTGTAACCACCGACATCCATAATTTGAAAAAGCACTGCAGTGTTTGGATGTTCTGTGTTTGTCTGAGGTAATTAGTTTACAGAAATGTATATTCCATACAAAGCCTGAAGCTGATCGGTCAGTTCTTGCCGTGTGACTCGTGGTTTTCAACTAGGTGAGCTTGGGAAATGTGAGCGTGCACAATATGCAATCCCAATTTGATCCCGCGTGCACTAAAGATGCAATATGTGAACGGCCCCATAAGCAGCTCTTCTCTTCACATTCAGAAGATACCTTCACTCCCGATCCTGCACAAAAGTCCAATTTAGCTTGTTTAGGCTGAGTTGGACCGCTGTGTTTTTGGGCACCGGTATCCTCCTTGGTGACGAGTGTTGTCCTAGAATGCCTTCTGTTCAAGTGCTTGAACAAGTTGTTGGGCGAGTTAAAAGCAGTGGGAGTGAGGGGATTCTGTCTGACAGCACCTGCAGTGAAGAAAATTTTAAATAATATGATCATTAATACAACCTGGAGGTAGAGCTGCAAAATTACAATACAAATCAAAATGCTAAACTGTGTGGTGAAACCAAATACATATAATCTGTTACATTTTTAAATATTCATTCAAATATTATATATTTTCAAATATTGACCATTTTCAAACTCGTTGTTTTTCACTGATTACACATTATTTAAACAATTGCAATAAATTGTTAATGATAAATATCGCAGTATTTTAAATCAGTTTAAAATTTTCTGCAAATCTAAAGTGTTCCAGCTTTGTGAACATTAACCCAAGCACTAGTTACTAGGTCATTATCTTCTGGCCTGCACTTGACTTAAATTTTCAGCCCACATTGCCTAGATCTCATTTTTGACACTTTCCAGGTTTGACATATTAGATTATGTGTACAGATTTGTAAAATAAAGCTGCAGAACTTTTAGATTGTTTTGATTTTATTTATTTTTTGATATTTGGACTAGAAACAAGGAAAATTTAAGAAAGGCATTTTTGTAGTGTATTGACTAAATTAAATGATAAATAAATACTATATATTGTGGTGTTTTTCAGTTAAGATAAAACTTTTATATATTTTCCATGTATGAGAAGGCTTTAACAATCAAACTATAAAGTATGAATTATTGTGAAACTGTCTAAAGGTTCAGTTAAGATATTATCTGCACAGAATAGAGAAGTGCTAAGTGTTGCAAGTGCAGCACATCCTGTTTTTGGGTGTAGGTGTCTAGATAAAGAAGATTCTAAGAAAGTGACATGATGTACGAGCTGTCTACGTCATCTGCCTTAAAAGGACAATTGTCAAGAGGAGACAAGAAGAAGGTGAAGCATCTGCCTTAAAAGGTCAATCATCAAGAAAAGACAATGAGGAAGGAGTCAAAACTGGGGTATAAAGAGTTGTGTTACGGAAACAGAAGACAGAGTCGAGTCGTTCCTGAAGACTCTCCTGCGCAGAGCATATTATTATGGTTTTTCTTGTCGCTGTCAAAATAAAACTTTGAAATTTGATCAGAGTGCCTCCATCCCATTTTTGAGCATGCTGTGGACCCCTTTGAGAGTCCTACAATATATATATATATATATATATATATATATATATATATATATATATATATATATATATATATATATATATATACCAAACTCTGAAGAAGGCTGAAAACCTGTAACCATTGACTTATAATAGGAAAAACAAATACTACTGGAGTCAATTGTCACAGGTTTTCAGGTTTCTTCAAAATAAATTATTTTGTGTTCAACAGAAGAAAGAAATTAGACAGGTTTGGAACGAGTGAAGGAAGATTAAATAATGACAATTACAATTTTTGTGTGAACTATCCTTTTAACTGTTAAAATGATCAAAACAGAGCTAACATAGGTTAATCTTTAAAAACCAAACTACTTACACATGCAATAATATTATTTTTACATTTATATTTGAGCAGCTTAATAACTTCTAAACTTTTCACTGTTATTTTTTTAGGATCAATACTGTATGTTTGCTTTAAATATATTGTATAAATTGAATATAAATGAACATACTGTAGTCGCAGTGAAGATTGCAGAGATTACATCGTGCCATTATCACATCACTATGATTAAATGCTTTCTAAGTGCTGTCATTTTTGTTGTCCAGTTTGTTATTAAGAGTAAAGGTCTCTTCTTCTTTTGAACTGAACCCAGAAGAGCTGAAAACTGTCTCTGTTACAGAGCCACGCTGGTCAAACGCTGGGTTATTCAAGTCAGTTACATTACATTTAATGGTATCAAATGACCATTAGACAACAAAAATTTGTTGATTCATAAATGTTTGTTGTTGAGTTTCGGCTCTATACAGTGTACAGAAACATTATACCTATATTGTTAGTCCATTTTACAATTATAAGACAATTTTTCTATTGGCTTCTACTGTCATGTTAGGCCTATGGGATCGCTTTTATTTTAAACCTTACTAAACCACAGTGAAGCGTGACTGATCATTTACACAAATTGATACTGATCTATAATAAATAACTAGTATTCTGTCATAATTGGAAATTGGCAATAACTTTAATGCTAACGTTAATTTAAACAGCAAACTGTTGGAGCGCTAACGATATGTAAACACCACATTTAAAGAGGAAAATACTATTCAACTCGACGCATTTCCTAATTAAATGAATAACTAATCACTCAATGAGTTTTAACTTTTATATTTAATATTGAATATTTAAGTAAACTCACTTTAAATGCCAAATTATCACTTACCTGAAGCAAATGAAGAGGGGAAGAATGTCAAACTTGCACAGAAGTCTTGGCAACTGAAGTGTGGCGTGGCAGATGTCTGCTAACGATACACCTGTGTTCAGTTTCACGTGTTTTCCAAATGCAATCCCAAAGTCAGTCAGAAGTCGATATTTACCGATGTCAGCCATAGCTGAACCTTACTAGGATCTGATGTGTTTTTTGTTATCTGGCCCACATACTGCAAAAGGAGCTGTGAACCAGAAGAACATTCCCACCTATTCTGAATGTATGGCTAAACATATATGGTAATAATCTGGCCCATATCTGTTCAGCCGTGCCATACCTACGCCACATGTGCCAGCTATCACCCACATTTGGCCCAAATGTTCCTGCTATTTGCTTTATCCTTAGCCACACAACAAGCGAAGTGCAACTCAGAGCTAGAGGAGCAGAACAAACAGCTCCGTGCTAGAGTAGCATCTCACAGAAGTCAAGCCCCACTCTGGAGCAGCCCTCGGCTGGCTTCTTTATGCAGCTCAAAGGACAGAGCTCTCCCGGGAGATGCTTGCTAATACCCAGAGTTGGACCAAGGGCCATATGGCCATTCAAACCAGGCGCAGACCTGGACAGTCTAGTCCAGCCTTGCACCTAGTTGTGCTGCAAAAGGGATCATTACTCCCGATGGGTTATTAATCCGGGCTGAACCTGGATCCGGGTGTCCCACGAGACACTCTTAACACACGAGACAGGGATCATTTGTCCCAATTGGGATTTAACTAATGCTGAACCGGGACACGGGTGTCCCACGCGACACTTTTACCACACGAGACAGGGATTATTTGTCCCGATTGAAGCCATTTTTAACACACAGATATCCAAAATAATGGATAATCCAGATAATCCAAATATTTTAAGACAATTTTGAAAAAACATTTTTAATCCACTTAGTCTAAGTGTTTATAGCAGAAAATCCCAACATTCTAAAAGGTATAACAAATAATCTGATGGGTGTTTTGAGCTGAAACTGTACAGACACATTCTGGAGACACAAAAATCTTAAATCTTAAAAAGGGAGTAAAATAGGGGCAGTTTAAGTAAAAAGTACCCATTACTACTATATGTTTTAGTTTCATTAATCCGGGGTCGCCAAAGCGGAATGAACCGCCAACTTATCCAGCACATGTTTTACGCAGCGGATGCCCTTCCAGCCACAACCATCTCTGGGAAACATCCATACACACTCATATGCTACGGACAATTTAGCCTACCCAATTCACCTGTACCGCATGTCTTTGGACTGTAGGACCGGAGATTACATCTTTCATTCATTCATTCATTTTCTTGTCGGCTTTGTCCCTTGCGGGGTCGCCACAGCGGAATGAACCGCCAACTTATCCAGCACGATTTTACGCAGCGGATGCCCTTCCAGCCGCAACCCATCTCTGGGAAGTTCCACACACACATTCACACTCATACACTATGGACAATTTAGCTTACCCAATTCACCTGTACTGCATGTCTTTGGACTGTGGGGGAAACCGGAGCACCCGGAGGAAACCCACGCGAACCCAGGGAGAACATGCAAACTCCGAGATTACATCTTTTTAAATGAATTTTAAATGATTATTAAATATATCCCAAACATTGTGACTTTTATTTAGTTTATAAAGCATAATATGAATCCACTGAAACAGACCTTTCTGATGCTGGGTCATTTCTGCATCTTTTTAATAAGAATGTGAAATAACAGCACAGTGGAAGACTGTGTGTATAATAATAATATCAGATAATAACAGCACTAAAGAAAATAAACAATGTACAGTACATACAAGTGCATACAAATTAACAAAATCTGAAATTTTAGCATGAATCAAACAACATAGAGACAACATAGGTAATGTCTTCAATAAAACATGGCGGTGAATCCTAGGATGAATATACTATAGCTTGCTATGAAGAATGAACATTCCTGGTTAAATCTCGGCAGTGAGGTCCATGCAGCTGGGACTTAATGGCCTTGGTAATCTGAAACAAAAAGAAGACGACAACCAGAAAGTGCACAATAATATGGTTGAAAGTTAAAGATGGGTGGGAGGAAGGGTTACGGGCAGTTTGAGCATACTTACCAGGCTGTAATTCCACATGTGTTGTACAGAATCCAGAGAGAGGAGATAATATGGAGTAGCCTAATCACTCTCACTATTGCATAAAGGAAACATATGAAAAAATAAAGTGAAAAAAAACAAGTCAGTAAGAGAAAATACAGTTCTCTGAAAGTAAAGGTGAATGGTTTGTAAGACCCACTCATTCAGCCTATTACAACCAAGTCTCTATTTGGAGAGCAGTGTTGGTGCTTGACAGTGCAGGAAGAGTACTTCAGGGTTAGAAGAGCAGTGATAGTTGCACAGAGTCCAGAGAGAGAGGAGAAAATATGGTCACAGGTGGAAACTTGGAGTTGGACATGTTAGAAGCGGGTGAAAATGGGGGATGAGGATGGAAAGATGTCGTTTTACATCCAGTCCAATTCCAGCCCTTTCCCGGCAAAATATCTCCTCTTTGAGCCATAATCATAGAGTAACTCCTCATCACTCAAAATGTCTTTAGTAGCAATGAAGAGAATGATGTCTCTATCATTAGGGACGTACAGCCTGGGCCGGACATTGGCTCTTTTGCTGGAGTGACGTATCAGGCGTCCATAATTGAACTTCATGGGATGACACTGACAACTTTCTTCATGTGCGTCAATGCACATGGCTTCATGTTGTTTGTTCCTATAAAAAAACAAATGGCCACCTCTGATGCCGCTGGTCGAAGCAATTGCCATCCCATCTTCATAGCTAACCAGCTGGCCGTGGTATTCACAGACAACCTCCCCTTTCTGAAAGGGTCTTTTGGTGAAAACACCATCGCCCTTGTCAGGGATGGGCCTGACAGTCAGTCCTTTCCAGCGTTGAGACAAAATCATTTTATGTACAAAGCTGCTGTCCATGACCAAGTCCAACCTGGCAACGGGCTTCCACTGCTTCCGAACCACTGCAGCCTGTGGGACGTTTGACGTCCACCCTTGTTTGTCTATCCAGCGCTTTAATTTGGACTCTGATGGCTGCTGTCCAGCAAAGTGTTCTAGAAACACAAAACACATCAGTATTTGGCTATTTTCACTCAGTTTCACTGTTTGTGTCATTAATCATATGTATACTCACCAAGAGCATGCTGTTCACGCAACTTGAGCTGCTCGCTACGCCAGCGGTCATAGCAGTGCCTCTCATGTTCTGAGCCACACAGCTCATTCCTGCGAGCCCTTTTTGGAGGAGGCCCCTCCAGAGACACTGGACAGAACTGCTCAAGAGTTGTGTAGGCCGTCTGTTCGTCCACTCTCATCTCTGGGCAGGAAGCTCTCCTGGACCCTTGTCTATAAGATCACAAAAAATAAATATTGAAGGAAGGAGAGGCAAATTAATCACTGCTGTGGGTTGCAAATTTAAGAATAAGGATCATTTCAGTTGTTAGATGCTTACCGTGTTTTCCCAGCGAGCTGATCTATCACACTTAGAGCCAGAAATACATCTGAAGACGTTCTCCTCATGTAGTTCCTTTTAGCTGTTTCTGGCTTGTACCTGAACAGACGTCCCACCACATTTCTCTCCACTTCTGACAGGTTTTGTGCTGCTGCCTCAAATGCTTTCTGGGCATCACCATAAGTCACACTGGGGAGACTGTATCTGAAACACAAGGCATCATAAGAATGCAAAAAGTGGACGATGAACATGTAGAGTTAAAGACAGGTGTAATGTTGCTTACTTGTCTTGTAGTCTTTTTAAGTCGTTGGAGGGATTATAAATCGATCTCCCACTACTTGACACAAAAAACGAATCAACTGCCACATCGTCGCCAGTGCGGTTTTCTTGCAGCATTACTGGCCGCACCTCATTGAAGTACAAGTTGAACCACTAGTTAGAGAAAGGGGAAAAAATAAATAAATATGACTTTGCCACAATATATTTATTACTGTTATGATTTAAAGTACAATATAAACTTACAAGTTCCTGTTCGTGTGACAACGGTACTTTGTGCTCCTTCACTGCAACACAGACACCATTCTCTATCCGGCTTCTCCCCTCCCAATCCTCAACCTGCAAACAGACAGTTTTGCACATTGATGAAGCATTTAGGAACAAAGAAGAGAAGGGAGGGAAAAACAAACACTTACAGTCATGTGTGTCACTACTGCAGGCCGCTGAAGTAGCTTCAGCATGATAACAGCCTCAAGGTAGTAGAGGATAAGCAGCCGTTCATTTTTAGTCAAACAGTCCCCTGTGATGGCTCCTGGACCCTGCATTTTGCATATCACGGCCTGGAAATCTTTGAATGCAGCCTCCAAAACAGCAAGGCAGTCCTTTGGCAAAATTTCTTTGCCATAATCAAACTCAGATTTTTTCCCTGTGACCTCCATGCTCTCTTTTTTGGTCATACCACTCTGTATTCCATACAGCACATCCATAAAACTCTCACAGTCCTGGAACAGAGATGGATTGTTGTGGCGAATGTCCGTGGAGGTAATAATGTATGTCATGAACCTTGAAAAGAGATCAAAATTAGGTTGTTACAGTCAGAACATAGCAAAGCTGAAATGATTAGTTAACATATACGTGGCAAACTTGTAGTTGTTCCACATTACTGACCTCCTGAGACTCTTGCAGTAGTTGAACACTGTCCATTTTGAGAGCTTTGTATCTGACAAGATGTTAAAGTACTCTCGCACTTTCTCCACCTGCCGAACAAACATCAGGTTTGGCTCAGTGGGGTCCATGTAATGCAAGAACCTGGACACTGTTTCCACCTGAAATGACACATTTCACATTAAAATAAACACACTTTTTGCATGTATACCTTCACTCATTTAATTAACTTACTACTTGTCTGCTGTTTTTATGTCCTGGGTCAGTGTGCAGGTCCTTATTAAATCCTGCTAGAAGGGGGTGGTCAATGGAGTGCTTATTGTATAAGCCTTTTTTGACCATCTCCACCCTCACGGAAGAGGTCCACATCGGTCCACCAGTGCTGAAATAAAAACAATAAACAGCAGGTGATCAAAACGACTGTGTATATTAAAGAGAAATCATATCCACAGTGTACATTTATTTTCTGGGAATGCCGATGTGAACCTGCACCTCTGATAGTACTCTCCAGAGCTCTCGTCAGATGTGGGCTCATTTGGAGGCTCCACTGGACCTTCTGCACCTTCTCCAGAGCTTTGAGGCACAGAAGATGTAGATGACCTAGTTGGTTCCGGCAGGACAGAGGGTAAGTTATTAATGACCAACCCCTTTGACTGCATCTCCGCAATCATCCTAAAACAAGGAACATAAAATAAGGTCAAATAAACAATAGCAAAAATGCATATTTATTAATATGTGTAGATGTTTGATTTGAATACATCAAATCAGAGAAGCTGAACTGAGTTATAAACCTGGCAAGAGGATTGGTAGAGTCCAATATGTCACGAATTTTTCCAAACTCCCAGAAACGTCCTCTGCGACTGAATTCTGACAACTCCTTTTTGGCTTCTAAGACGACAGCCTGGATCTCTGCCTCTGTGCTGTTCCTCATACACACCTTCCTGAGATGCCCAGGAAGAGAATGAGGAGCCTTTTTGCACACAGGGCAGAGGAAATACATCCTGTTTTGGAAGGATCTGTGTGGATAATAAAACCAACATTTTATAGAATGAACAGAGCAAGAGCAGCTTTGTGAATGTTAGGGGTCCACTGCAGCCCACCCTATTCCAGGTCCAGGAACAAAGGATCAAGTACACAAACACACACAGCAAAGTGTGCCGGACATTTTGAATTTTGAGTTTTAAGACAAAACCTAATGTCATATTAATATAATAATAATGTTACTAACAATATCAACAATATTATTTAAATAATGTATATTTCAATAATAATATAACATTTATGATGAGAGAAGATTGTCTCAATTATATCTTAAACTAAGATTATTCCAGCTGTTAGGATTTGCAAGTCAATATCAAATAACAACTCAATTAGTATACAAACTGTGCTGTCCTCTCACAAACATCTGTCCTCTGCAGAGGTCTTCTACACTGAATGATAAAGACCCTTGTCTTGGCTTCCACAAAATCAGCTAACTCCACTGACATGACACAAGCTAAACTGAGTTTAAGAGGTCTGCTGCATAAGGCATACTGACTAAATCTACTTACTGTTCAGAAGCCATTTCAGATGTAGAATGTGAGTTCTGTCGACTGGTCAAGAGAAGCAAGCTGTAGCTGACAGTGTTGCCAACTTAGCGACTTTGTCGCTAGATTTAGCGACTTTTCAGACCCCCCTAGCGACAAATTTTCAAAAAAGCGACTAGCGACAAATCTAGCGACTTTTTTGTTTGTTACTGGAGATGTTTATAGACTGTTATTTGTCCATTACTGTACCGTCCCTACTCTTCTCAACGAGCTGCGGGTGATGCCCCTCCCCTGCCTCAGAGCACTGACAGGCGACCCAGTTCTCGTAAAGCAGTCTCTCTCCCACCTGCAGCCTGACAGCAGATCACTCTTCTGCGTACCGACGCCAAATGAATTAGCACCGGCAGTGTGAAGGTATTTCCCTTGTACAGTCAAACCGATCTGCTTCTCCTTTATTTTAACAATTTATTTTGACCGTTTATTCTTTTCTTGTTTACAATCACAGATATTTTAAGTGAGTTTCAGAACTTGTCTGAGTTTATTACGTCTGAGAGATTACTGCAAATTCACTACACATCTATAATGATATACTGTATTCAAACAGCAATAAATTTAGTTAAGTTGACATGCATAACGTTACATAAAGCGTAGTCTAAATATAAATACCCCTTTATTGACCATAGGCTGTTAAATAAACAGAAACGGTAGAACGTGATGACGTCAGTAATATGCAAATTAGCGTATGACGTAATCTAGCGACTTTTAGCGACTTTTCGGGCAGAGCTTGGCGCCTTTTCGTTGAAAATAGTTGGCAACAGTGGTAGCTGAAAGTGACACAACTGTACAATGATTGTGATGAGACAGGCCTCTTTAACCTGAGTTGGCCCCATGTCAACAACCTATCAGGACGCAGCATCCAACAGCAGCCCAATCTGCCCATCCCCAGGTGTTAATGGCCCAACAGGGGCAGAACCCATTTAAAACAGTTACAACAACTGATCTAAGCATATGTTTCAGTGTATTTAAAAATATATTGTCTTAGTTTTGACTTTGAGTAGTTTTATATTTCACCACACAGATGCAGGGAAGTATATTGTCTTAAAAGTTTGAAACAGTACACAAACAAGAAAAGACTATTTAATAATACACAACTTATGTGAAAATAAACAACAAAACAAAGGACAGTAAAGGGATAAAATAAATAAAGTTAAATGACAGACAGTTGATTAGTTTCCATTCAAAAATAAAACCTAAAGTAAATATATGTTTAATTTTCTGTAATAATGGATAATAGAGTTGTGTGTGTGTGTGTAATTTTAAATAAGACAATTAAGTGAAAAAATAATAAGCTCGACAATGAAACTGTTTAACCATTTGCTTTCTAAGATTGTGTTGTTAAAGCCTCCTCAGAGAGCATGAATGAGATATGAACAGTCTTATAATGAATAGTGATTATATATAATTATATGTGTTAGGGTCTTAAAATTCGTTCATTTTCTTTTCGGCATAGTCCCTCTATTAATCCAGGGTCACCACAACGGAATAAACTGCCAACTTATCCAGCACATTTTTACGCAGCGGACACCCTTCCAGCCACAACCCATCTCTGGGAAACATCCACACACACTCATTCACTACGGACAATTTAGCTTTTGGACTGTGGGGGAAACCAGAGCACCCGGAGGAAACCCACGTGAACACAGGGAGAACATGCAAACTCCACACAGAAACGCCAACTGACCCAGCCGAGGCTCGAACCTGCGACCTTCTTGCTGTGAGGCGACAGCACTACCTACTGCGCAATTGCATCGCCGGTCTTTAAATTCACCAAATAAAAAAAAAACAACCAAAAAAAGAGACTTGTAAACACATTTTAGTGGATTTATACTTAGTTTGGTGAAAGATACAATAAATAAAATAGAATATATACACATACATCTCGAGTGGACCTGGAGTCTTGAAGAATTGGAAACAACTGAGTTATTTGCCATTTTAAGTTAATTGCGTTGCATGTAAGCTGCCAGTTTGGATGCTGATTGTATTCTTAATATATTTATTCTTGTATTGTTACATATATGTAAGAACAGAATATATCTCAATACATATATACATACATAAACATTTTATTGAAATATATTTTGTTCTTACATGAATACTGATCTAAACTCTCAATGGCCGGCCAGAGTGGGTGTTAACGTTACTAATTTGCTAATGTTGCTGAGTGATGGAGGTATGAATAGTCTCATTAGCAACTTGTTGTTCTTTCATGAATACTGATCTAAACTCTTAATGGCTGGAGTGGGTGTTAACGTTTCTAATTTGCTTATGTTTTACTGTGGATATATGAATGGTCTCATTAGAAAGTTATTGTTCTAAACCATGATGTTGGTGTTAATAGTCAAATGCAAGCTTTTCCAAATTACTGCCAGAATTTTCTTAAAAATGTATTTCAAAAAACGGTTCTGTTTTGTTGACCTGGGCTAACACAATTACTCCTGTGTTTTCTATTGTAGGTTTGCATAAAAATGTCACCGTTTCTTGGTATTGTGATTACTGCTCTAAAATACATTCTTTGAAATGTCGGTAAAAAAAACAAAACCTCTTCCCTTTTAAACACTATATATTTTATTTTGAGAAAAAATTTTAAATATTTTGGAGCAGTAAACATGTCAGGCTAAAAAATGAAAATCAATCATTGACTTCTGCTGTCTTCATTAGTTTCAAAAACACTGACTTCTTTACATTTTAAAATGGCTTCTTTGGATATCTTTTCTGCTGGAGATACTGTTGTTCTAAAAACAAAACAAAATAAATAAAAAAAACATAAAAAAACAACAACTTATACTTTGTAAGCTGAAGAACAGCAGAACACTTTTGTCCAAAACCCCTTACAAAACTGCACATTATTAATAATTGTGTTAAATTTAGACAATAAAGAATTACAGGGAGAGTAGTTATGAACGATTTTATAATAGTTCTTTCATCTTATTATGTATATTGATAGCAGCTCAAATTTTAATAGAAGTAAATTATCATTAAATTTGCCTGAGCTCGATTATTAACAAAGATTATTCTAATCCACTAATTGTTACATTTAATAATCTTAATTTATGCTTGTTTAAGCATACACTCAAGTGTAATGTATTAGTGTGTGTGAGACAGAATTAATAACCCATTCATAAATCCTCCAACAAATGACAATAAACTCAGAGTCAGAATAAAGGTCACTGTCCTCTTTAACTAATCTAGAATAAAAATGACTGCTCTGTCTCACCAATATTTCAGCAAATAGATTAGTTTCTTCAAGCTTACAGGCTTCTAAAGCTCGCATGAGGAAATTGACAAGTTTAACAGAGTTTATTTCAACCCAAATCACTGCTGATAATAAAAGATCAGAGCTCCACATTCAGCAGAGATCAGTTTAGGGGTCTACTGTAAAACCATCATGAATTAGGGTCAACATTCAAGCAGAGACACAATGGGTTCTGAAAAGCTCATTAGAGTCATCTTTAATGAACATGTAGATGAAGATGCTGTAAAAGCTCATTGGTCTGCTCTGAAAGTCCAGATTTGAGCATTAGAGAGACTCATGATGTTGATTGATGAACTATTTTCACGAGACTGTTATCACTCATTTAACGGCCCTCAGCAGCTTCAATCCATCAGTGTGGTTGTTTGTTTTTAATGTTTGTGCATTTATGTGTGTTTATGTATGAATGACATCATCTTTACATCAAACTACAGAAAAATGAATGAGCGCTTGTGTGAGGTGTGTGTAATGCAGTGTGTATGGGGAGCAGAACTGTGAATCTGGTACTATTCTCTCTCCTGGCTGCATTTAATAGGATGTGTTTTCATTGTTTGTCATGTTCAAATAATGAAATAAACATAAGAACCGCATGAATAAGATATCAAACATCACACTTCATTCATTCATCCTTCGTTTATTCATTTGCCTGATATGTGTTGCTGTTGTGATTTCCAGAAACTCTCTGAAGCTGATTTGAGTGAGCTGTTGATGATATATTTGACAGATTCAGACATTTCACCTGTTCATCATCAAATAAACATCATCTCTAGTGGATTTGACTTTTAATATTTGTGCACAAACAACAGAGAAAATCAAGAATATTAAATAATACAGACACAAATGACCTGTTCTCAGTAAATGATGTTGGTGACACACACAGAATATCTCTTTTTTACTCACAAACACACACACTCCTCCTCAGTCTTCAGCACAGTTTCACTGATGATCCAGGAGAATAAAGCCGAAGTCAACCTAGAGTTTGAGCTTGCTAAGTTCTGTCGTATGGCGATGCGAAAAGGGGCGGGATTAAACAAGATGATTAGACATTAAAAAAGCGAGGGATTGCTCCATGTTTTAAATTTCTATTCAGAGAGGTCATGTTTTGATCCTGGATTGGCCTCACACAGTCTAGTGATGCGAACCTGCGAAATCTGACGCATGACCCTGCGATTCTGGTCTGTTGCATTCGCGGGCCTATAAATGGAAGTCTATGAAGAGTAAAGTCCAGTGTGACAGCGGCTTAAAGCCTAAACCCAGGATAGAGCGGTGATTGTGGTCTGGATTGAGTGGATGAGGCTCATTGTGTTTCTATAGATGTTGTAGAACAGGGGTGTCCAAACTTGGTCCTGGAGGGCCGGTGTCCTTGAGAGTTTAGCTCCAACTTGCTTCAACACACCTGCCAGGAGGTTTCTAGTATACCTAGTAAGAGCTTGAGTAGCTGGTTCAGGTGTGTTTGATTAGGGTTGGAGCTAAACTCTACAGGACACCGGCCCTCCAGGACCGAGTTTGGACACCCCTGTTGTAAAAGATCAAAGTTCCTGCACTGTGATCCACAAACACTCATATTCTACTGCTGAGCTGCTTCATTGGGAGATCAGTCTGTCTGCTATAGGCTATATGCACAGCGACATGTGGCGCATTTCCGGTGAAATGTGAGGTTGACAGACAACTTCCGCCGATCGTACAGTACTGTTCTACAACAGGAGCGCTACTGATCAAAACAACTAACGTTTTGGAGAGTTGTTTTAATGTTTTATGCCATTATAGCTTGCTTATATATGCTTATGTAAGCTACATAAAAATAACATCTAAACGTTTGAAAGTGTCATTTCAAAAGACGTGAGAACAGTACTTCTAGCTACCACTGCCGTGTTCAGCAATGTACACCGTACGTTTCTGTAGTGTAGTGGTCATCACATTCGCCTAACACGCGGAGGCCAGTCGCACGTAGGTATAGAGCACTGAATAGCCAATCAGAGCGAAGCAAGTTCCAGGGAGGCGGGCCGTACGCAATACACACAATTATAGGTTCGAGTCCCGTCTCGGCAGGTTTTCCATAAGATTACTTTGTAATTGTTTTTCATGTAGATGCATGATTTAAGCACGATTAACATATAATAAACTATGTTTGTGGACAAATATAAAACAAACATTGTAAAAAATGCATAATGTCGAAAATCTAATGTTAATTTATAATTACATTATAGCTGTTTTAATTATTTACTACAGAAAATATTTAATAATTGCAAAAAAATTATAATGTTATATAGTTATACATATATACATATACATATATATATATATATATATATATATATATATATATATATATATATATATATATATCCCAATAACATTATAATTTTTATACATTTATACATGTACATATAAATATACATATATATATATACACACACATATATATATATACATACAGTAGAATACACACAAAAACAGGGACATTTCAAACCAAATGTTTATACACAATTATAAATTAACATTTAGTGTTTACAAGTACAAAATTTTAATAAATTCAAGTCAAAATCAAATACAAACACCATATTTTAAGAAACAAATGTAAATAAATGAAACATTTAAAAATTATAGCTTGAACAACAAAAATTATTTATTTTAAGTATTAAAATAAATAATGAATACAGGGGAAATTACTTAAAAAAAATAAATGAATAAACAAGTAAAAAAACGAAATAATAACAAAAAACACAAAAATACAACGCAAACAAACAGCAGTTCTTCTGGAAAATAAAAACAATGACACAAACAACAACAACAATAATAATAATAATAATAATAATAATAATAATTAGAATTAAATGTAAAGTTGTGGCAAAATCTGAGAAACATGAAAAAAACAACAACAATGCAATGCATTGTTAACAAGGCATACCTCTAGTGAAATCCTAAAAGTGCAACAGTAGTTATGTATGCCAGAGCTACATGGCCAGACCTCAAAAACTATTTTATAGCACCGTAAAGTCATTTGTTCTTTTCTACTATCCATCTCTGCTTCTCATCCTTGTAGAATGGAGACTGCTGAAAGTCTTTCCATGACATTTCTGCTCTCATTCCCTGAGCCCAATAAAGGGAAAACACTTTAGTGGGACAGTAAATGTATTTGCCTGCCACTCCTGGAAAACCAGTATGAATGTGAGGACTGTTGGGTCCCTGTTTCAATGGCAGGTGGCAGAATCTACACAGACGTCCAGCAGGCTGCTCTACTGCTGCCACAAGCTAAACAGGATCTAGTTTGTTTTTTCTGTGGCATCTGCTGTTGCTGAGCTGCCTGCTGCTTCTCTACTATTTCTTTAACCATCCTCTCAAGTGCTGCCTCGTCCAAAGGGACTGCTTCAGGAACACTCTTTGCAGGAGGATAGACTGGGGCAGGTGGCAGAACTGTTACTGGGACACTGGTTTCACTGCCTGATTGAAGATGCTGCCATAACTGCTGCGTTTGTAGAAGCTTCTCTGGGCTGGTGTTCAGAGAAGCATTGGTATTTTTTTTTTAGCAAGGTGTTTGATGTACCTGCTTATGTGTTGTTTTGTGGTTGAGTGCAAAAGGCTGTTGGGGTCAGTGCAGGCACTCTGTACCATAGCAGCATACTCAGCATCCACCTTTGAAAGGAGATCCTTGCTCCCATGATGCTTAGCCAGCAAACCATCGATGGCATTTCTCATATGATCTGTCCATCTGTTGTGGTCCAACACAAAGACTCTGCCACCTGTCTTAATGGGTCCAGTGCGAGCAGCATGGGGAGAAGCAGCTAGAGGCAATGGAGATGTGCTTGGAAGTTCTAAAAGAGATTCACAAAATTATTAAATGAAGCATTTTATGTGCACACTGGCAGATAGCATACACACATTGATGCAAGTATGAAAAACACAATTACCTTTGTCTAAAAGAATCTCATCAGAAAGGTGTTCCTTCACGGTCATAGGACTTGGAGTGGCAAACTGGTGAAAAATTACAGTCTGTGGGGTGGCCTCTGGTTTTGCAGCATGAGAGGTTTCAGCAGAAGATTCCTCTAAGCATTCCTGCAATTGAACAAAATTGGTTTAATATGTGACTGTATATATATATATATATATATATATATATATATATATATATATATATATATATATTTAATTTTTATTATTATTTTTTTAATCAAAAGTCCAATTAAAAAGTTTTAGATTTTACCTGAGATGGAAATGAGAATTTAAAACCAGATGAAGACTCCTCTTGCATCTCAACATCTTGGTCTCCCTTACTGCCCTTGTGCTTGTCAAAGTCAAGAGGCACAGGTCTACAGCCTGGCTCCACATACTGTAGGCCAAACCTTTCTCCTGTGTCTCTGCTAGTGATGTGCAAAGCTGGATACTTGGGTTGCCCTGTCACTTTTAAAGATGCCCTGTTTAACTCCATAATTAAAAATGGGTCAAACACAGAAGGTAGGGCAATACCAGGCTGTTTCAGGTCCACCAGCCTCTGATAATTCCAGCGTGCCACACCAGTTATGCCCTGTGCCTGGAAAAGCTCAGGAGAAACACGATTGCCTGTTACCCACTGAGCCTGATGGAAATGAAACCCTTCCTGCTGTGAAGTGCCTCTTACAGGGATCCAAATGGGCACAGCAGCTCCTTTACCCTTGACATGATTCAGCTGTAGGGTTCCACCATGCCTGTAGAGGATTCCCTCTTCCACCTCGGGGTCACTCAGGCAGCCTCTCAGAATATGAATTCGCTGAATCCACCACAACTTCAACATAGATGGCTTGAAGAGGAAGATGTTGTTTGGATCCTTTCCAAGATAAAAATGATGAAGCACTTCTTCCACTCGTTGGACCAGCTCTCTAGGATGTGGCACTTTTGTTCTGCAGTGCTCTCTGATGTGCTGCTTGGTGGGATTAGCTGGCTCAATACCACAGAATTTGTATGCACTCTTCAGATTTTCCAGGTCACTCTGATCTACTACAGTGAAGGCAGAGGAGAGGAACTGACAGAATGAGCTGTACAAAGGATGGTGCTCTGAAACACACTCCCTGGTGAACCGCCGCATACAATGAAACAAGTCCAGTTTAACAACCATGTCCTCATTGAACTTCCGGCAAGCAGCATGTAAATTCTTGAGATTTCCTGATGTAACCTGATTGACAACAGCTTCAGTAGTCCTCCAGGCTTTCCATTGCCGGTGCTCATAAGGTCCAGGGTCCAACACTCTGAAAGCAGCACAGCAGTCCCTAAATAAACAAAAGGGAAAGAAAAGTTTATATAAATGTATGCATTAGCCTTGCTTACTCTACTTGATATGATGTGTGATGGATATGATTATTCTTACCTGTCCAACCACTGGTACTTGGCCTTTGGAATACCAGCAGCACTGTAGCGATCAGCTAGCCCACAGTACATTGACTCCAGGGACTGCTCACTCTCACTCTGCAGCATCACCCATGACAGGATCATCCAGTTCTCATTCATCACAGCGTAGGATGACATAGTGCCAGATGAGAAGGTCACTTTCTGGCAACTATGCGTGTGTGATCTGACCTGAGAACCTGTCCAAAGATGCCTTGTAGAAGCTGAGTGAGAGCCAACTCCTGCCGCTGATATTCTTGAAGAAGGCACTCTACTAAATAGTGTGCAGAGACTGACACTCTACGCCACCCGTCAGTGTCTTCATAGCCCCCGAACGGTGCTGGTGTGTCGTCCTTCCTCAAAGCCTCAGTAATGGTTTTCTGACCATACAACCCTGCTTCAGCATCCCTGATGTTCTGCACACTAAGAAGGTAGGCCATATGTGCTCTTTCATATTTAAGGTGAAGCACCTCAGACAGCTGGTTAGCCATGTCATTGGGTGATTTTCCAGAGCGCCTCAGTTCATCCATAACCGTCTTACAGATTGCTTTCTTATGGGTGAGGAAGGCAGGGAAGATGTTTTTGAATCGCAGTGGTAACATGTCCAGCCATTGAGGTTTATCAGCAAACCAGTATTTTTTGCATGCCTTACAGCACAGACGGGATGCAAAAATGTAATACTGTCCATTAGTACCAAGGATCACTCTAGGTCTTCCCACACCAGAGGACACAACATTTGGGGTTGGACAGCCATAGAGACAAGGCAAGATGTAATTGTTTCTGACCCTTTCCATTATGCTGTGCTCAGGTTTCCAAATGAAAAAGGGATGGAGTTGGAAGTATTTCGGTGATGGAAAGCCAGTGTTTGTCTCTAGAAGCTCAGGCTGAGGTGGACAACGCCACAAGGAGACCAAATTCATGAGATGTCGTACTGGTAGCGATCCTGGCCAGAGCCCCATAGACTCAATCTCTGTTTTCATCCAAATTCTTTGATGAAGAGAGCAGTTCCATTGGCTAATATCCTGCAAGTAGCTTGGAACAGGGGTTTCTTTTTGTGCAGATGACACCGATGCAGGACCTGTAGGTTCTGATTGTGCTGTGGTAGGTGGTACAGAGCCATCAGTCTGTGAAGAAGGCCTGCACACAGGAGCTGGTGGACTTGGAGAAGTAATGATTGCATGTGATGATGGTGAAGGCTGTGGCAGGACTACATAGAGAACAAAGCAAAGAAAACAAATAATAATACAAATATATATGTATGTATATATACACACACACATATCTATCTATCTATCTATCTATCTATCTATCTATATATATATATATATATATGTAACGAGATAAATGTATAATATTAATATTAGTTCGTGAGTTCTTTATTAAATCCTGCTTTAATGGGAAATGCAGTTCCTGTTGGTTCGCCGGTGGCGCTGTTGAGCACAGAGCTTGTGTGAACAGCAGCAGAGTTTATGAGTGCTGCTGTGGGTGAGTTCGGTTTTGCTTTGGCTCCACACTAAAAGTTAAAAATATCATTTCAAACACTGTTTAGACGCAGATTTGGAAGTCTAGCATAATCTATATACAATTGTTAATTGGTAGAGTGGGTTTTCTTTTTATATTTGTCTGATTTTGATGCTTTTAATCTCGGTCAGATGTTTACCCTCATGTGCATGTGCAGCATGTGCTAACGAAATGATATGTGTTTTAGATGTGGATGCGGATTAAACCATTTGTCAATCTCACTGTTACTGCTCTGTGTACAGGTAATTTTTTATTATGTCATGTATTGTGTTCAGGTATTTACTCTGTTTATTCCGTTATATTTGTTATGCATTTTCTGTATTTTTATGTTTTTGTTAACATCTCATCCCATAATATGGATGGAAGTTGAATCACCCCATGTATTATAGACAGAACATTTAATTTAACAGGAAACATCTATTTAATTGTCAGTGAAAAATATTTGTTTGTTTTATTTTAGTCTGTTTTGTTTTATATTATAATGGTTTAAGTTTTCACAATAAGAGGGGCAGAGTTTATGAGTGCTGCTGTGGATGTGGATGCGGATTAAACCATTTGTCAGTCTCACTGTTACTGCTCTGTGTACAGGGTTAAAATAAAATTACTCCTCATCTGAGTCCAGTGTCTGTGTAGTGCTGAAGGGTGAATGAAGTGGGTCCAAAAGCAAAGAATGAAGGTCACTTATATATATATATACACACACACACACACACACACACACACACATATATATACATATACATATATATTCATAACCACACATATGTATAAAACATACACATGTGTCTTTACTTTTTTTTGTCAAGTAGCTGAGAACTGGAGCCTTAGTCTTTGCAGATGGCATTGGAAGAGGTGTTCCATGAGGAGGTACAGAGCCTTCACCCTGTGAAGAAAGCCTACACAAAGGAGCTGGTGCTGATGGGGGCTGCGACAGATCTGCATGGAACAGCACAGAGAGAAAATTATACACAGAGTAAAAGACTAATTGATCATGATGTGCACAAAACAATATAAAATAATTAATTATTCTGTTATTCTATTTATTACTTTGTTATATTTCTGGTATTGCAAATAGCACTGACAATGTCCAAATTTCTGTACATAAATATAACAACAAATAAAGCATGCATACAATTCATGAAATGCACTCACCCTCACCGCTGGTATGTTCAAACCTTAACAGTAGTTAAAACAAAAGAACATGATTTTCTTACAACAGACAAGAACACTGCCAAAACAATAAACAAGGTAATTCATATCAGAAATGGAGGTCTGTATGTGACAGAATAAGCTTCCTAAACTGATGTGAAAAGTAACCTGTTGTTGACAAGACTGTAGATCCTGTGGCTGCAGATGATCCTAAAATGAAGCAGTATAGTTTTAAAAGTTTCACTACAGTGTGTGCGCGCATGTGTGTGTGTGTGTGTGTGTGTGTGTGTGTGTGTTTAACATAATATTTATGCAAAAATTTACTTGGCTATAAATGCCATATGTGCCATGAATCTTGATTTACTTACTCAGCTCTGTGAGATATTTTCTTGGAGAAATACTCAGCATCATCTTCTCCAGTTCTTCATCCTCCTCCATTACTACTTTACAAAACAAATGCAATAATAGGCATTAATTGGTTTAATGTCAATATAAGCAATTTTGCATAAAATATGTTACCTCACCTGGCTGGTCA
Organism: Danio kyathit; assembly: GCA_903798195.1. Taxonomy (NCBI): domain Eukaryota; kingdom Metazoa; phylum Chordata; class Actinopteri; order Cypriniformes; family Danionidae; genus Danio; species Danio kyathit. Next base: position 1,731,907 of record CAIGQS010000269.1, read on the forward strand.
GAGGTAGTGATAGAAGGAAGGGGTGAACTTGCAGTAGAAGTTGATGGTGAGGGTAACGGAGGTGTGCTTTTGGCCAGCTGTTTTGAAAGGTACTGCTGCAAATTGTACATTTTGCTGCCTGGAATACACTTCTGCCTAATAATGAAGGAGGCATATCCATCTGCCCTCGAATCCCAAATTTGCCTCCAAGTGTCCTGTGTTCTTGTTCCAAATCCAACAGTATTGTCATCCTCTGTCAAAACTGGTACTGGAACTGGCCTTTGAGACAGATACTCTTTAAGATCCTCAATTTCCTTAAATGTTCTTGAATACTCAAGAAAGGAAATGAGGCTATCCTTGCAAGGACCCTCTGGGTTGAACTGCCCAGCTCGGTCTTCTTCCTCAACCTTATCATTCAGGTACAGAGCATAACCAACATCATTTTCCAGCAACCACCTGAAAGACTTGCCCTTGTACTTTCCGAACTGAAGAACATATTCTCCCATCACCTCTTGCTTGTCAGAGACATCTCCTCCTCTCTGTAACACAACAGAACGAGCATTTATCCTGACCAGATCTTCTTTTTGAGGTGTTGACTTGTCCTGCAGTGAAGGGTTGTCCTTAATTCTTTTTGCCTCTTCTGATGGGTCCCGGCGTAAATTGCCTGATGGGCCTTTTCTGAAAGTCACTTGAACTCTCCCAGGGAAAAAAACTGTCTTCCTCATTATGCTGTTCTGAAATAATGATCACATTACACTTCTTACTATAGTGAAAATTAAGACAGTAAATGCTAAAGAGTTCAGTTATAAATTAATAAAGAATTATTTACAAAAATAAACATTTAAAAAAAAAAATCAGTTGCATTATATTTCATAGTGTTTCTGAATAAATAAGCAACAGAGACAACGAAAAACGTATTGCAATAAATTTAGTTAATGTATTATTTAAATTGTTAAATGAATGTATGTACACGCGCACACACACACACACTACATGTGTTTGAATAAAATGCAAACATTTGTTTTACTCTAAGTCAGTAGAACATTTAGTACATATCTGAAATTAAAACTATGTCATTAGAGGGATATTTTAATTTGTTGTAATTGAAAACAAGGCTTTTCACACTAGTTAAGTTGTTAACTCACATGAAGATTAACCAAAACTATAATATAAATTATTAAATATAAATAAAAAAAATATACTACAATAAAGAAACATTCAGAAAAGCAAACAACAATATGTTGTTGGTATTGAATTGTCAAAAATAAATGAATGAATAACTAAATCAAAAACAATACTATAATGAACAAACATTCAGCAAAACAAACAATGTGTTTAACTTAACGTTACTGTTTTCTTAAGTCAAACTATTTAACACAAACTTAGTACTAAACTGTAACAGGGGATTTAAATGATCTGTGAATGAAATACAAAGTTACAGTACTTTACTAATGATAAAAGTAACGTTATAGTGTTCAACTTACCTACTGTAATCGGTTCGTCAGTTTATTAGCTTTGTTGTTGCGCTCGACTAAAAACAATACTACAATTTACAACTGTAAAACCGGTCAAAATTTAGAGAGTAACGCTAAAACAGGTCTCCGCTCCTCCTACACTGCGAACGAATGATTGACAGATGACACTACAGTGTCCCATCTCGAAAAAGACGAAACAGCGCCATGACGTCTACACGTGGCTGAAAGAAAATTGCATCCGTAGTGTTAAGCTCTACCATAGAGAATGAATGGGAGAAGTTAAGGAAAGTTAAGCTTAACTATTTGCGGCTGCCGCGCGAAAGGTCCTCTGTTCGAAACCGAGCAGAAACAGCGTTCTTCTTTTGGCGAGAAAACGATAGCAGCAACTGCTCCCAGCCGAATGATTGTCAACAGACACCCAAGCAAAAAGGTTACCTGCGTCCTGTACTCTCGTAGGTTTCCGTAGTGTAGTGGTTATCACGTTCGCCTCACACGCGAAAGGTCCCCAGTTCGTAACTGGGCGGAAACAACCTCCGGCTTTTATGCCAATTGTCAAATCAGGCTTCTGTTGATCACTGACGTTCACTGAAAACATCCTTTCTGCAAAGCGGTGTGAGGCTAGAAATTTGAATTCAACTCAGTGTTTACTTGCCCTGGTGGTGTCACAAACTTGCATAGAATCTGATTTCTTTTAGCTTTGTGTTGTGCACGAGCAGGTGGCCAGTGCGTTTGCTGGCCCTCCACGGTGCAGACCGTACAAGACAGCTCTATAAAAAATACTATAAAAACTTGAAGCAATACTCTCATATCGGTTTCCGTAGTGTAGTGGTTATCACGTTCGCTTTACACGCGAAAGGTCCCCTGTTCGAAACTGGGCGGAAGCACACATTTAGCGGACACTTTATGTCCAAAGCCCACTACGATGGAGCAGGTATTCAGCGGTTCAAAAGGACAAGGAAACGCAAGGAAATACGTGAAGGGCTATTTATTCCAAGTAACTTGTTTGTGCTAGAGTAGGAGCTTTGTTTTCTTTAGAGAGAGGGATATTCACCGGGGTTCGGGTGTACTCGGAAGAGATGGGTTTTAGCTGTCGTTTGAAGGATACCAGTGTATCCGTAATCCGAGTGGGAATGGGAAGATGATTCCACCAGCGTGGAACATTGAATAAAAACATAGTGGTGAGTGACTTACAGCCTCTCTGCGAGGGCACCACAAGACGGTGCTCACAGCCTGACCGGAGGCTCCTTTGGTTGTCACGATGGCTTTACAAGCGGAAGGTCTCCTGTTAGAAACTGTGTGGAAACATGCAGATTTGCTTTCATGCACATTCTGAAGTGGCTCTCTGCTCACTGGATGGTTCACGCTACAAAGTCATTGCTCCGACCTAGGCAAACGGCGTGTATGCTAAAACCTGCAGGGAGCTTGTCGCACTGAGGAGGCTTTGTCCGCTTAATCGACAAACGCGTACACCTTGTGCTATCCTTGCAGGCCAAACTTCCCTGCCTGAAGCACGGGTGGGGTTTCTGTAGTGTAGTGGTCATCACGTTCGCCTAACACGCGAAAGGTCCTCGGTTCGAAACCGAGCAGAAACAGCGTTCTTCTTTTGGCGAGAAAACGATAGCAGCAACTGCTCCCAGCCGAATGATTGTCAACAGACACCCAAGCAAAAAGGTTACCTGCGTCCTGTGACTCTCGTAGGTTTCCGTAGTGTAGTGGTTATCACGTTCGCCTCACACGCGAAAGGTCCCCAGTTCGTAACTGGGCGGAAACAATCTCCGGCTTTTATGCCAATTGTCAAATCAGGCTTCTGTTGATCACTGATGTTCACTGAAAACATCCTTTCTGCAAAGCGGTGTGAGGCTAGAAATTTGAATTCAACTCAGTGTTTACTTGCCCTGGTGGTGTCACAAACTTGCATAGAATCTGATTTCTTTTAGCTTTGTGTTGTGCACGAGCAGGTGGCCAGTGCGTTTGCTGGCCCTCCACGGTGCAGACCGTACAAGACAGCTCTATAAAAAATACTATAAAAACTTGAAGCAATACTCTCATATCGGTTTCCGTAGTGTAGTGGTTATCACGTTCGCTTTACACGCGAAAGGTCCCCTGTTCGAAACTGGGCGGAAGCACACATTTAGCGGACACTTTATGTCCAAAGCCCACTACGATGGAGCAGGTATTCAGCGGTTCAAAAGGACAAGGAAATGCAAGGAAATACCTGAAGGGCTATTTATTCCAAGTAACTTGTTTGTGCTAGAGTAGGAGCTTTGTTTTCTTTAGAGAGAGGGATATTCACCGGGGTTCGGGTGTACTCGGAAGAGATGGGTTTAGCTGTCGTTTGAAGGATACCAGTGTATCCGTAATCCGAGTGGGAATGGGAAGATGATTCCACCAGCGTGGAACATTGAATAAAAACATAGTGGTGAGTGACTTACAGCCTCTCTGCGAGGGCACCACAAGACGGTGCTCACAGCCTGACCGGAGGCTCCTTTGGTTGTCACGATGGCTTTACAAGCGGAAGGTCTCCTGTTAGAAACTGTGTGGAAACATGCAGATTTGCTTTCATGCACATTCTGAAGTGGCTCTCTGCTCACTGGATGGTTCACGCTACAAAGTCATTGCTCCGACCTAGGCAAACGCCGTGTATGCTAAAACCTGCAGGGAGCTTGTCGCACTGAGGAGGCTTTGTCCGCTTAATCGACAAACGCGTACACCTTGTGCTATCCTTGCAGGCCAAACTTCCCTGCTGAAAGCACAGGTGGGGTTCCTGTAGTGTAGTGGTCATCACGTTCGCCTTACACGCGAAAGGTCCTCGGTTCGAAACCGAGCAGAAACAGCGTTCTTCTTTTGGCGAGAAAACGATCGCAGCAACTGCTCGCAGCCAAATGATTGTCAACAGACACCCAAGCAAAAAGGTTACCTGCGTCCTGTGCTCTCGTAGGTTTCCGTAGTGTAGTGGTTATCACGTTCGCCTCACACGCGAAAGGTCCCCAGTTCGAAACTGGGCGGAAACAACCTTCGGCTTTTATGCCAATTGTCAAATCAGGCTTCTGTTGAGCACTGACATTCACTGAAAACATCCTTTCTGCAAAGCAGTGTGAGGCTAGAAATTCGAATTCAACTCAGTGTTTACTTGCCCTGGTGGTGTCACAAACTTGCATAGAATCTGATTTCTTTTAGCTTTGTGTTGTGCACGAGCAGGTGGCCAGTGCGTTTGCTGGCCCTCCACGGTGCAGACCGTACAAGACAGCTCTATAAAAAATACTATAAAAACTTGAAGCAATACTCTCATATCGGTTTCCGTAGTGTAGTGGTTATCACGCTCGCTTTACACGCGAAAGGTCTCCTGTTCGAAACTGGGCGGAAGCACACATTTAGCGGACACTTTATGTCCAAAGCCCACTACGATGGAGCAGGTATTCAGCGGTTCAAAAGGACAAGGAAATGCAAGGAAATACCTGAAGGGCTATTTATTCCAAGTAACTTGTTTGTGCTAGAGTAGGAGCTTTGTTTTCTTTAGAGAGAGGGATATTCACCGGGGTTCGGGTGTACTCGGAAGAGATGGGTTTAGCTGTCGTTTGAAGGATACCAGTGTATCCGTAATCCGAGTGGGAATGGGAAGATGATTCCACCAGCGTGGAACATTGAATAAAACATAGTGGTGAGTGACTTACAGCCTCTCTGCGAGGGCACCACAAGACGGTGCTCACAGCCTGACCGGAGGCTCCTTTGGTTGTCACGATGGCTTTACAAGCGGAAGGTCTCCTGTTAGAAACTGTGTGGAAACATGCAGATTTGCTTTCATGCACATTCTGAAGTGGCTCTCTGCTCACTGGATGGTTCACGCTACAAAGTCATTGCTCCGACCTAGGCAAACGGCGTGTATGCTAAAACCTGCAGGGAGCTTGTCGCACTGAGGAGGCTTTGTCCGCTTAATCGACAAACGCGTACACCTTGTGCTATCCTTGCAGGCCAAACTTCCCTGCTGAAAGCACGGGTGGGGTTTCTGTAGTGTAGTGGTCATCACGTTCGCCTTACACGCGAAAGGTCCTCGGTTCGAAACCGAGCAGAAACAGCGTTCTTCTTTTGGCGAGAAAACGATAGCAGCAACTGCTGCCAGCCGAATGATTGTCAACAGACACCCAAGCAAAAAGGTTACCTGCGTCCTGAACTCTCGTAGGTTTCCGTAGTGTAGTGGTTATCACGTTCGCCTCACACGCGAAAGGTCCCCAGTTCGAAACTGGGCGGAAACAACCTCCGGCTTTTATGCCAATTGTCAAATCAGGCTTCTGTTGAGCACTGACATTCACTGAAAACATCCTTTCTGCAAAGCAGTGTGAGGCTAGAAATTCGAATTCAACTCAGTGTTTACTTGCCCTGGTGGTGTCACAAACTTGCATAGAATCTGATTTCTTTTAGCTTTGTGTTGTGCACGAGCAGGTGGCCAGTGCGTTTGCTGGCCCTCCACGGTGCAGACCGTACAAGACAGCTCTATAAAAAATACTATAAAAACTTGAAGCAATACTCTCATATCGGTTTCCGTAGTGTAGTGGTTATCACGTTTGCTTTACACGCGAAAGGTCCCCTGTTCGAAACTGGGCAGAAGCACACATTTAGCGGACACTTTATGTCCAAAGCCCACTACGATGGAGCAGGTATTCAGCGGTTCAAAAGGACAAGGAAATGCAAGGAAATACCTCAAGGGCTATTTATTCCAAGTAACTTGTTTGTGCTAGAGTAGGAGCTTTGTTTTCTTTAGAGAGAGGGATATTCACCGGGGTTCGGGTGTACTCGGAAGAGATGGGTTTTAGCTGTCGTTTGAAGGATACCAGTGTATCCGTAATCCGAGTGGGAATGGGAAGATGATTCCACCAGCGTGGAACATTGAATAAAAACATAGTGGTGAGTGACTTACAGCCTCTCTGCGAGGGCACCACAAGACGGTGCTCACAGCCTGACCGGAGGCTCCTTTGGTTGTCACGATGGCTTTACAAGCGGAAGGTCTCCTGTTAGAAACTGTGTGGAAACATGCAGATTTGCTTTCATGCACATTCTGAAGTGGCTCTCTGCTCACTGGATGGTTCACGCTACAAAGTCATTGCTCCGACCTAGGCAAACGGCGTGTATGCTAAAACCTGCAGGGAGCTTGTCGCACTGAGGAGGCTTTGTCCGCTTAATCGACAAACGCGTACACCTTGTGCTATCCTTGCAGGCCAAACTTCCCTGCCGAAAGCACGGGTGGGGTTTCTGTAGTGTAGTGGTCATCACGTTCGCCTAACACGCGAAAGGTCCTCGGTTCGAAACCGAGCAGAAACAGCGTTCTTCTTTTGGCGAGAAAACGATAGCAGCAACTGCTCCCAGCCGAATGATTGTCAACAGACACCCAAGCAAAAAGGTTACCTGCGTCCTGTGCTCTCGTAGGTTTCCGTAGTGTAGTGGTTATCACGTTCGCCTCACACGCGAAAGGTCCCCAGTTCGTAACTGGGCGGAAACAATCTCCGGCTTTTATGCCAATTGTCAAATCAGGCTTCTGTTGATCACTGATGTTCACTGAAAACATCCTTTCTGCAAAGCGGTGTGAGGCTAGAAATTTGAATTCAACTCAGTGTTTACTTGCCCTGGTGGTGTCACAAACTTGCATAGAATCTGATTTCTTTTAGCTTTGTGTTGTGCACGAGCAGGTGGCCAGTGCGTTTGCTGGCCCTCCACGGTGCAGACCGTACAAGACAGCTCTATAAAAAATACTATAAAAACTTGAAGCAATACTCTCATATCGGTTTCCGTAGTGTAGTGGTTATCACGTTCGCTTTACACGCGAAAGGTCCCCTGTTCGAAACTGGGCGGAAGCACACATTTAGCGGACACTTTATGTCCAAAGCCCACTACGATGGAGCAGGTATTCAGCGGTTCAAAAGGACAAGGAAATGCAAGGAAATACCTGAAGGGCCTATTTATTCCAAGTAACTTGTTTGTGCTAGAGTAGGAGCTTTGTTTTCTTTAGAGAGAGGGATATTCACCGGGGTTCGGGTGTACTCGGAAGAGATGGGTTTAGCTGTCGTTTGAAGGATACCAGTGTATCCGTAATCCGAGTGGGAATGGGAAGATGATTCCACCAGCGTGGAACATTGAATAAAAACATAGTGGTGAGTGACTTACAGCCTCTCTGCGAGGGCACCACAAGACGGTGCTCACAGCCTGACCGGAGGCTCCTTTGGTTGTCACGATGGCTTTACAAGCGGAAGGTCTCCTGTTAGAAACTGTGTGGAAACATGCAGATTTGCTTTCATGCACATTCTGAAGTGGCTCTCTGCTCACTGGATGGTTCACGCTACAAAGTCATTGCTCCGACCTAGGCAAACGGCGTGTATGCTAAAAACCTGCAGGGAGCTTGTCGCACTGAGGAGGCTTTGTCCGCTTAATCGACAAACGCGTACACCTTGTGCTATCCTTGCAGGCCAAACTTCCCTGCTGAAAGCACAGGTGGGGTTCCTGTAGTGTAGTGGTCATCACGTTCGCCTTACACGCGAAAGGTCCTCGGTTCGAAACCGAGCAGAAAACAGCGTTCTTCTTTTGGCGAGAAAACGATCGCAGCAACTGCTCGCAGCCAATGATTGTCAACAGACACCCAAGCAAAAAGGTTACCTGCGTCCTGTGCTCTCGTAGGTTTCCGTAGTGTAGTGGTTATCACGTTCGCCTCACACGCGAAAGGTCCCCAGTTCGAAACTGGGCGGAAACAACCTTCGGCTTTTATGCCAATGTCAAATCAGGCTTCTGTTGAGCACTGACATTCACTGAAAACATCCTTTCTGCAAAGCAGTGTGAGGCTAGAAATTCGAATTCCAACTCAGTGTTTACTTGCCCTGGTGGGTGTCACAACTTGCATAGAATCTGATTTCTTTTAGCTTTGGTGTTGTGCACGAGCAGGTGGCCAGTGCGTTTGCTGGCCCTCCACGGTGCAGACCGTACAAGACAGCTCTATAAAAAATACTATAAAACTTGAAGCAATACTCTCATATCGGTTTCCGTAGTGTAGTGGTTATCACGCTCGCTTTACACGCGAAAGGTCTCCTGTTCGAAACTGGGCGGAAGCACACATTTAGCGGACACTTATGTCCAAAGCCCACTACGATGGAGCAGGTATTCAGCGGTTCAAAAGGACAAGGAAATGCAAGGAAATACCTGAAGGGCTATTTATTCCAAGTAACTTGTTTGTGCTAGAGTAGGAGCTTTGTTTTCTTTAGAGAGAGGGATATTCACCGGGGTTCGGGTGTACTCGGAAGAGATGGGTTTAGCTGTCGTTTGAAGGATACCAGTGTATCCGTAATCCGAGTGGGAATGGGAAGATGATTCCACCAGCGTGGAACATTGAATAAAAACATAGTGGTGAGTGACTTACAGCCTCTCTGCGAGGGCACCACAAGACGGTGCTCACAGCCTGACCGGAGGCTCCTTTGGTTGTCACGATGGCTTTACAAGCGGAAGGTCTCCTGTTAGAAACTGTGTGGAAACATGCAGATTTGCTTTCATGCACATTCTGAAGTGGCTCTCTGCTCACTGGATGTTCACGCTACAAAGTCATTGCTCCGACCTAGGCAAACGGCGTGTATGCTAAACCTGCAGGGAGCTTGTCGCACTGAGGAGGCTTTGTCCGCTTAATCGACAAACGCGTACACCTTGTGCTATCCTTGCAGGCCAAACTTTCCTGCTGAAAGCACGGGTGGGTTTCTGTAGTGTAGTGGTCATCACGTTCGCCTTACACATAACTGCAGGTTAATGCGCGCGCACGGCACATACCTGAAGGCATTTTCAGTAGATCGCCGAATTCACGAGTCACCATAGAAAGTCACGGTGAGAAAAAAGGGCAACGCACTTTACAGAGACGGAGTTGGAGGTTTTAATGCTGGCGTACCAGGCATTAAGGCCGATTATAAAGAAAAAGCAATACACATCTGCATCAACGAAGGAAATAAATCTAAGATAATAAATAGATTTAAAAAATGATAAGAGAAAATTCATTAGTTTAATAAATTACACATGCCACCCTCCCTTTAATGAAAAATTAAATGTAGGCTAACTTTAACATCCTTTTTGAGTATGTTGTGTAACCATTCATGCATTTAATTGTCCTGCCATTATTTTCTTAAGGCCACAATAATAATGTGTATTGACTATATAAGGCTTACAGAAATTGTTATCCTTCTGGAGCTAGAAGAACTCTGTCCAAAGTCAAAATTAAACACCGACACATTCTTTTAAAAGGCAATATTTGATTACTGGAGCTGTATTAAACACTCTAGAATATTCTTTCTGGCCACCAGATAGAGGAGCTGCTCTGTCCCTTAATAAAGGCTAATCAGTGGTTGAATTATTTGACCTTAAACCACACAATCTGTCACAGTTGTAAATGATTGTTGTCATGTAGCTTTAGGTTCTTTTTATGGTTTTTTGTTTTTTTTTTTGCATGCAGATGAAGTTCCTTCTGCCTCAACTAACACACAGTGTAAGAATTTGTCTGCACTTTTCCATATTTGAATTTCTCTATTGTATCACAAAACAATCTTTATTTATTTCAATTCTAAAGTAGCTGTATGAGGTCCATCTTCAAAGACAAATAAAGTCACATGAGCATCACCTTAAGGTGAGAAATGTACAGGAAAAAAATGTTACATGTTAAAAAGTGTGTGTGTATAAAGCAATGTAAAGAAAATCATTCATTTTATTTCAGGAAATAAAGAAACGAACAGTGCTTCAGACCAAACTATTTAATTAATTTGACAAATCATTTCTCTTAGAACTCTTCCATCTCATTGGTCTGCTTGGGTCACTGAGGGTTCCTCTGGGTCAGGCTGAGTGCAGGGTAGGGTGTCATCATATACAAAAAGGGGTATCCTCTGTCCTCTAGCAAGTAACCAATGTAGTGCCCAGTAATGATTGTATAATACAAATATAGTAAATAAAAAATAAAAAAACATTTTGTAAATCAAATGTATCCTGTTGGAATGTGTGTCATAATGAAGACTCCCTGAAAATTCTGGTATCATGTACAGACCCTGGATATTTAGCCTCAACCTAGTGATGAGGTGGGGTCATCCCTTATGAGCTATAGTTAGTGGAAACAGTAATGAGTTTAATAGTTGTAACACCAACAGATTAAGGACAGAAAATTAAGTTGTTAAATTGTTTCATATTATCAGTGTCCTTTATTGACTGATGGAGTTTTAAAAGAGGCTGCAATTAATGCACTCAATAGCATCTGGAAACCCTGAAAAAAAAATTAAAAATATGTATTAAGTGTGTGTGCAGTGTGAAAAGATGTATACATATGAAAAACTACATCTTTAAATATGGATATATTTTCCTACAAAAGACAAAGCTGCCACTTCTTATAATATTATATATAAGCTACAGAAAAATGTGAAGGGTGCAGAGAAAGAGAGAAAGAAAGAAAAAATTCTCTCCACGAGATTCGAACTCGCTCCGCTGTGAGCACTGTTGTAGTGCAGTGGGTGCACTGACCACTACACTATTGCTGCACTCTGAAACATTTCTGTAATGATACGCAGTGGTTTATGGACGAGGAACTGTACAAAAGTGTATAAAACAGTTCAGTGGCAGGCATACTGTACAGATATTCTACACACTAGGCTATTGCCACATTGTACAGTAAAATACCCTGATGCACTGTGTGGTAGCCTATGTTAAACATGGTAAGCGCAGACTCACAGTTTGTCACTTTTGATTTCAAAAGGTTTGTTAAATACATTAACGATTCTTTTGAAAAATGACAACGCTCATTAAAATATTCATTTAGATATGAAAAAACAAATGCACTAATAATCTTTTCACGATGAAAAAACTCGTATATCTGTGCTTCTATGTTCATCAAAATTCTCATCAAGAGCCCGCAATGCTCAGTAAACTCTCTGAAACAGACAAACTCTGGAACATAACCTGCTTCGGAGCAGGTTATCTTCAGAGAGTAAGTTGCTATGGCTACTTACCATACCCCAGAAGTTACCTCCAATTTTAGAACCGAAAGCTGAGGTTATCCACTTACTTACTCAAAAACTTACCCGGGTATGTCACATAACCTGTTTTCTGGAATACCCCCCTGGTCACTACTATGACATGATTGACAATTGTCGCTGTTTGTCATTGTACTCTGTTTATCCTGAGAGCTGATGCTAAGTATTTTTAGGCCTTTTCACCCTTAAAATTGTTAACCCTGGGTCATTCTAAACCCTAAACAGAATCCTGGGTTATCTGAAATCCCATTCCACACTGCTCAAGCTATACCTTGGCCCGGTTTTTCAAAAGGTTTAATCCGGATAAAATTGATCCAGATTTAGTAATCTTTGTTTTGCGATCCGTGATCTTGTAATCCAGCTTACTTTTTGAGCCAGTTTTTCAAAGCAACATCAGATTGAATCAATCTGATCCGGATAGGAACTTTTCAGGATCACTAAATCTGGATAACCAGTGCTCAAGCAGGATAGGAAATCACAATGTAGGACTATAGATATGTAAAGAGCAACAAGTAGAATAGCCAGTGTGGGGTCAATATAACTTTAGTTTTATTTGAAATAAAAACACACACATTTAAAAAAAAAAAAAATCCTAAAAACAAGAACATTCTCTTCCAGCAACAACACTTTTCAAATATAGATGTACTGAATTAAAAAAAAAAAAAAGACTTAATGTCAAAAACTCCACAATAATTTCAGACTTCCTCATCTGATGTGGAGAGGCCAGCTAGTCTGAGCGTAGTCTTTGAGGCGGATCTCAAGTCTGGCCTTGGTTTGCTGCAGTTTGGTCAGAGTCAGTTGTTCCTCTGCCGAATGAAGCTGTGCTTCTGCCCTTTCAGTCTCTTTTTGCAATTGTTGAAATTGGCAATCACTGATTTTTTAAATCATTCTTTGCATTTTTTTTTTTTTGTTATTCTGTAATCATTGCATGCATCACTAATAAATATTCTTAAAACAAAAATATTTTCCATTGTGATGAATATATATATATATATATATATATATATATATATATATATATATATATATATATATATATATATATATATATATATATATATGCATGTATCAATTAGTGACTGAATAAAATTTATTGTTTTGGTCAATTTTGACAGGCCAAACTCTTTCTACTTTGCTGTAGGCCTATACTGAAAGGCTGAATATGTTAAAGCCTACCTAATCACTGTAGCCTGACGGATGGACAAATACAATTAAAACTTTATGAATAAATAGGATATCTTGTATGATACTTCTGCATGATCCAAATATAGTATTATTTGATACATTTTTTAAAGTTTCCATTACGTTTGGGCATGAAATCCACGCTGAATCCACCCTTCTGATGGGATCAGTTTAATCCAGATTTTTTGGACCAAAGGGATCCAAATCCTACAAAAAAGGTTTGAAAAACCCAAACTAAAGGTTTGATCCGGATCAAAACCAAGATTGGATTACGTGATCTAATCCAATTATGTAATCTGTTTTTTTTCTTGTGAAAAACCCATTTTCAAGATTTGATCCAATCCGTTATCCAAAATCCTAGTGGATTACTTTTGAAAAACCAGGCCCTGGTTTAAACTCTGAGTTTTCGGTTTCAGAATAGCTGATCTGAGTTGGGTCAATCAACTATGAGTAGACCAACTAAGAGTTAAGCGCGCACACCGTGACTATAAAAAGGCATTATCAATGGAGCGCAGACATTACGAGTGACCATGGCAACATCTGAAAAAAAGAGACCAGCATTTCTTTCTCCAGCTGAACTTGATGTGCTCATGCAAAGTTATAGCAAATATGACCATATATTTAAAAAAGCAACACAGAGACAGTTAGCGTGGGAAAACATAGCTGCTCAAGTTAATGCGTAATTTTACATCTAACGAATTTAAATATTTACTTATAATAAAAAAGTAAAGTAATGTGTGATGTTTATAAAAAATTTTTACACACGTTCCCACTTTTATGACTGAACTGACACTGTTTCAATTCACTCTAATCTTCCATGTGAAGCTGCTTTGACACAATCTACATTGTATAAGCGCTATACAAATAAAGATGAATTGAATTGAATTGAATTTTATACACGTTGATCAGTTTTAATAGATTAAAAAGTGCACTTGTGTGTCTGGCTCTATTATTGATCAAGTGGTAGAGGTTGATATGACATTTAGAATGTAAGCGGAACTAACAAATATTTTTTAGAACGAGTAATAATCCCATTAATCTAGTTACAGTACATGTCGAAGGTCAGTGAATTTAAGCTAATTATTCATTAAAAAAGGACAAGCCATTCTCGTACGTGACTTTGTTCTTTGTGTGACTGAAATGTAGGCAATAGCTATGTTTCCATCCAAACATATTAATTAAATTTATGTGCAAAACTGAAATAACGCATAAAAGATGTGCGAATAAAGCAGGGTCTCCATCCAATGAATCAAAGAGAACAGAATCGTCACTTCCTGATAAACTGGTGCCAAATATCAACAGTAAAAACAGAATTTACGGCAGTAGAAGAAGCTTTTCTTTATTTAACAGGCTAAATGTACTTGCGCCTCAGAAGACAATTGACACACAATGAACAAGTGGTGGCGTTTGAAGCCATGAGACGCAGAGAACAGACGCTCTTGACACGCTCCAGTCGCTCTGGAGGTAATTAATAATATACATTAATACTGAAACAGTTAAGGCATTTTAGAATGACCAAAACAACATTTAAGATGTTTTACAATGTGCTCAGCCTGCTGGTTTGTCTATTCACACACATTTTCATCGTCATCTCTTATAACAAACCTTTTTTTAATGCACATACTGGAATTTGTTCAGTAAAAGGGTTTTCATTTTCAGTTTATGCGCATCTTTTCTTATCGAATAAAAGTTTATCCTACTCGGTTATTATGCGCATGTTTTTTATGCGTATTTTCAAAAAGTGTCTTTTCACTTTTCAGCTTTTGATGAGAGATTTTAAGACTTAATGAAGACTAATGTTTTTTTTATTCATTTCAGACCTAATTGAAGAGAATGAGCGGAGTAATGAGGAACATCATGTCAAACTTGAGGAAAAAACTAACTTACAGACTGATGGTATTTTGAAAAGGAGAGACAAGAATCGTTTCACCTGCACTCAGTGTGGAAAGAGTTTTGGAAGAAAACGTTATCTTAAAATTCACATGAGGTTCCACACTGGAGAGAAACCATTCACATGCACCCAGTGTGGGAAGAGTTTCAGCATATCATCAAACCTTAATCTACACATGAGGATCCACACTGGAGAGAAACCATTCACATGCACTCAGTGTGGGAAGAGTTTTATCCGCTCATCATCCCTTAAAATACACCTGATGAGCCACACTGGAGAGAAACCATTCACATGCACTCAGTGTGGGAAGAGTTACAGACAATTATCACACCTTAATTACCACATGAGGATCCACACGGGAGAGAAACCATTCACATGCACTCAGTGTGGGAAGAGTTTCAACTGTTCATCACACCTTAATAAACACATGATGATCCACACTGGAGAGAAACCATTCACATGCACTCAGTGTGGGAAGAGTTTCAACCAATCATCACACCTTAATAAACACATGATGATCCACACTGGAGAGAAACCATTCACATGCACTCAGTGTGGGAAGAGTTTCAGCAAATCATCACACCTTAACCTGTTGCCGTTCCGATGTAGCGCCTGCGGTACATCACATGTTACAGACAGCAGTACATAGCATGTTTAAGGAAAATATAGCGGCTCTCCGCAAACAGACTATACATGTCATATATTTTTTGAAAGCTGAGATTCTTGTGATTAAAACGATCCCAACCATTTTAAGCAAAGTGAACACAGCGGACACAATTAGTGTCTCTGTCAAACTGCTAACAACCAAAGAATCAATTGCAAAACTGAATAAACTCACATTTTATGCCTCCAGTCTGTCCACAGATCCATAGCAGCTCAACAAACAGGCTGTAATTACACTGCAAAGGATCCAGCCAATTCAGTTCAGTGAAATATTTAGTCCACAACAGATTTATATGTTGATAAATATCCACGGTATGCGCCGCTATCATTTCAAACTAATCGCCGGAGCAATCAAATCTAAAATGCGTTCGGTAGTGTAGTGTCTTTTCAGACAAAAACATTATAATATTTTGACAACAAAATGGCTGGTGACCTTTGCACTTTTGATTGACGTGTCATTTCAACCAATAGTTGCTTCTGCGAGATGTCAATAGCCGTCAATATCCAAGGAGCGCTTGTGATGCGAAATGGTCCCGCCCTCGCTTTGACGGTCAACTGATCGATCCAATTGCAAATGACTTTGAATAACACTGCCTTATCTGATAGCCAATAAGCATCTGAAAAGATTGATATGCCGCTTGAGTGGGAAATTACAACCTATCAAGCATAGAAGTCTGTTTATAAAGCGTCATAGTGATTTGTGCGTCCGTGCGTAAAGAGCGTTGCGAGAGAGCTTACGATCATTGCAAGTTGGTTGGAGGTAAAAATGTCAAAAAAAAAACGAACAAAACAAACTTCTCTCTTGAAGAAGTTGTGGAAAAATGTACTCGGCGTGACAGTGATGAATCAGGAGAAGACATTTCTGATGAATGGAGCGATGTTTCATCTGTTGACTCGGTTGCAGAGGAGATGTTTTTGGATGGAGGAGACGTCACTCTTGACAAGTAAGTGTTTATAACAAAAAATGTATATTATAATTATATAATTGTATTTTTTATTATTGTATGTTATATTCAATGATACGTATTAGAGGTCTGCTTGCCGGCTAGATTTGTTGGGCCGCGGAAATAAATTTCTGAATAAAACGCGGTAGCAGTCGCGCGCGCGAGAGAGCTCGTATCCACAGTGGTGTTTTTCTCTCTCTCTCTCTCTCTCTCTCTGTCTCTCTCTCTCTCTCTCTCTGTGTATGTGGGTGTGTGTGCGTGGATGCGTGTGCATGTATGTGTCTGTCTCTGTGTGTGTGTGTGTGTGTGTGTAAATCTCTAATATGTTTGGTACATATTTATTGTATTATATAATGTATATATTTATGTGTTTTACTGTAAACACTGAGATATAGTTTAATAGCATGATAATGCAGTCCAAGGGAGCTAGGGCCAAAACTCGGCTTGAGTAATTTATTTATGTTATAATTTCTGAAGTGTTCCTTATCACTTCTGTGGTGTTGTTGTTTTATGTATGTATGCATGCATGTATATGTTTGTGTTTAGAGTTATTCCTGCTAACTTCTGTCATGTGTTCTTTATAACACAGACAATTATCTGACATTGAATCAGATGAAATCTGGGAGCCAGACAGAAAAAATGCATATACTGAGGGACATGATGACAGCACCTCATCAGAAGAGGAGCTCCATCACTCTACTTCCAAGAAAGGTTTTTTTCAACAGAAGACTGAGGGGGAGTGGGGGAGAGGGAGGGAGAGAGGGTAAGGGAGAGGGAAAGGGGGAGGTAGAGGGTGGGAGAGAGGGAAAAGCAAAGGTAGAGGGAAAAGGAGAGAGGAGGGAGAGGGAGGGAGAGGAGAGGGAGGGGGAGAGGGAGAATTGGCAGCAGCAGCATTCACCCTGAGATGTCAACCAGCACATCTGGTGAGAGATGGAATGATGAAAATGTTCCAGACTTAATACCACCACAGCCCACGTTTAGACCCACCAAACCACCCGGACCCAAGCTCATACATACAACTACCTACACAGTTTTACAACTTTTCCAACTTTTTTTTACAAACACACTATTACTGGAAATAATTAAAAACACCAATGACTTTGGTTCAAACCATCACACAAACCCTTCTGACCCATGGATTGAGATGACATTACAGGATATGTTTGCATTTATGGCCATTGTCATTTATATGGGTGTAGTAAAGCTCTGTGCAATAACTGATTACTGGCGAGGTGGTAACCTCTACAGCTTTCCATTCCCTAAGAAGCTGATTACTGGAAAGAAGTTTCTTAGGATTTGCAGATCCCTTCACCTCAGTAGCTTGGCAGATGATGCTGCTAATAAGCAAAGAAGAGGGACAGCAGAATTTGACCGTCTCTGCAAAATAAAACCAATATATACTCAGATGAGGGAGGCCTGCAAAATGAACTATCAGCCAGGCCAGGAAATTTCAATTGATGAGCGAATGGTTGCCTCTAAAGCCCGCATTGGGCTAAAACAATACATGAAAAATAAGCCTGTTCGCTGGGGATACAAACTTTTTGTTCTGGCTCACTCAAAAAATGGGTACACTTGGGACTTTTTTGTGTATGAAGGAAGGTTGCAGGGAAACAGTGGCAAAGGACTTAGTTACGAGTCTGTAATGGAGCTTGTTGACACATCATTGCTTGGCACAGGGTACAAACTTTTTGTAGATAATTTCTATACTAGTCCCTCACTTTTCTGTGACCTACTTCAGAAGAGGATCTGGGCATGTGGAACTGTGCGCACTAACCGCATTGGTTTTCCAAAAACCAAAACAAACAGTCTGAACTCTAAATCTTCCCGTGGCAGCATTCGGTGGATCAGAAAGAACTCCCTCCTTTTTGTCCAGTGGCGAGACACAAGGGATGTCTTCATGTGTTCTACACTCCACACAGCCCATGCTGGGGACACTGTTCAAAGGAAAGTCCGAGATAAAGATGGACACTGGATGTTGAAGGACATCTCTGTTCCACCAGCAGTGAAGGAATATAACCGGTATGACAGTGATTTTATATATTTTGAAATGTATTTTAATATAATTTTTTGTGTTATTTGAAATAAAATATGTGACTTTATTTAGTTTTTTTTTTTTTTACAGGTGCATGGGTGGGGTTGACCTATCGGATGCCTTGATCAACTACTACAAAGTCATCCGCAAGACCCACAAGTGGTATAAGACATTTTTTTATCACTTTCTGGACATTGCCA
Source organism: Danio kyathit (assembly GCA_903798195.1). NCBI lineage: Eukaryota > Metazoa > Chordata > Actinopteri > Cypriniformes > Danionidae > Danio > Danio kyathit. The sequence goes on from CAIGQS010000269.1 coordinate 1,750,295, forward strand.
TAGTCAATGCCTTCCTGCTTCACAAGAGCATTACAGAAGCTAAAGGAGAAGTACCCATGCATCAGAAAGCATTTCGTGAGACACTTGTTGAGGAACTGGCAGAGGCAGCTGGCAGACCTGCTCCATCTCCCGCTCCACACAGAGCACATCATAAGCCTGTGCATTCCAGTGGACACAGCACCAAAGGTCGTATGCGCTGTAGACACTGCCATGCAAAGACACCAGTAAAGTGCTCCTCCTGTGATGTGCCTTTGTGCTTTTTGCCAGGTCGTGATTGTTATAATAACTGGCATGATACCAATAACCTCTGAAAAAATATATTATCTATATATCTGTGTATATAATGTATAGAGGGAGAGTGGGGAAGGGAGAGGGAGGGAAAAGGAAAGAGAGGGAAAGGGAAAATGAGAGGGAAGGAGGGAGGGAGGGAAAGGGTATGGAGAGAGAGGGAGGGAGGGGGGGGGATAGGGTATGGAGAGGGAGGGATAGAGAGACAGTGTATGGAAAGGGAGAGAAAATGTATGGAGAGGGAGGGAGAGAGGGAAAGTGTATGGAGAGAGAGGGACAGAGGAAGAATAGGCAGCACTTTTGATACCTCTCTCTCTCTCTCTCTTATATATATATATATATATATATATATATATATATATGTATGTATGTGTGTGTGTGTGTGTGTCAATGTATATATGCGTGTGCGCATGTGCGTGTATGTATATACATATAGTGCAATTTGTGTTTATACATAGACATGTATGTATATATAGTGAGTTTTGTACAAAGTTTAGTTATTTAGATTATACTTCAGTTACTATGTGTCAAAAAGTATTGACAGTGAATATAGATAAGGGATAGAATAGCTCTATATGTTACCTTTCATTGGAGCCCAAAAATATTACTGTACAATAAAGCATTCAATAATTACAGCTTTTTATGTGTCAATGGTTAAAAAGGGTCATTTGGAGACTCCAAGTGGCCTTTTTTAGGGGAGCGCCTAGACATTCACTTGGAAAAACATGTATAAAACAATATTTTTCTAAGGTACTGTTATCAGAATGGAAATTTTGACTTGTTAAGTCTTCAAGCTTTGATCCAATTGTCTTGTCAAACTAATACCTCTTAATTACAGTCTTCTGCAGGCATTAGTGAAGATACAAATTTTAGGCGGATTTTATTATTTTTATTTTTCAGTGAGTTCTAAGTTTAATTACTCAATATCAATAACATTTACAGTGATTCTAACTATTAAGGAATAAACCTCAGTTTGTCACCTTTCAAAAGAGACCAAAGCCATGCATATACTAAAAATGGTTCAAAAATAGCATGCAATTAACTTTGGGTATGCATTTTTTAGCCATTTTAAGCTGATTTTGCAGGAACGCTAAGGGGTTAATAAACACGTGATGATCCACACTGGAGAGAAACCATTCGCATGCACTCAGTGTGGGAAGAGTTTCAGCCAATCATCATCCCTTAATCAACACATGAGGATCCACACTGGAGAGAAACCGTTCACATGCACTCAGTGTGGGAAGAGTTTCAGGCAATCATCAAACCTTAATCTACACATGAGGATCCACACTGGAGAGAAACCGTTCACATGCACTCAGTGTGGGAAGAGTTTCAGCAAATCATCACACCTTAATAAACACATGATGATCCACACTGGAGAGAAACCATTCGCATGCACTCAGTGTGGGAAGATTTTCAGCCAATCATCATCCCTTAATCAACATATGAGGATCCACACTGGAGAGAAACCGTTCACATGCACTCAGTTTGGGAAGAGTTTCAGCCAATCATCAAACCTTAATCAGCACATGAGGATCCACACTGGAGAGAAACCATACGATTGCACTTAAGCCGCAGTCACACTGGACTTTTCTCCCCTTAGACTTCCATTCATACGCACACGAATGCGTCAGACTGGAAACGCAAGTTTGTGTGTCAAGTTTTGCAGTTCGCTTCTTTGCAAAGTTCAAGCTTGGTGAACTCTGACCTGTGAAATCGCATCACTTGACTCTGTGAGACCAATTGAAGATCAAAACATGACCTCTCTGGACAGAAATTTTAAATATGGACCAATCGCTCACTATTTTTAATGTCTAATCATCTTGTTTAATCTCGCCCCTTTTTGCAGCGTCGTACAACAGAATTCTGCATGCTCAAACTATAGTGTGACCGCAGCTTCGGTGTGAGGTGAGTTTCAGCAACTCATCAGACCTTAATAAGCACATGAAGACCCACACTGGAGAGAAACCATTCACATGCACTCAGTGTGGGAAGAGTTTCAACCGATCAGCAAACCTTAATGAACACATGAAGATCCACACTGCTGTGAAAGAGTATATGTGCTTTGAGTGAGAAGACTTTTATTACAGCTCCAAAATTGAAACTGCACCAGACGATTCACACTGGAGAGACCGTACAAGTGTTCACACTGTGACAAGAGGTTTATTCAGGCGGCTGAGAGAACAACAGTTTCATAAACATCTGGTAAACAGCACCTCTGCGGCTTAAAAATCTCTTTGCCAGTGATTGTACAGGTTCGGATATACATCTGTACTCCACTCTCCAGTGTATTCATGTAGCTAGTGTTGTTTTGGATGATGTTCTGTCTGACTCCCTGAATGAGAAAAATTACTGGGAAGACACTGCACATCAAAGATGGTGGAGCTCTAGGATGGTTAGTTTGCAGTATACCAGGGCCTCAAGTTTAGAAAGCCTATTCAATTGTCCTGTGTTGCATCTTTTATTAGTAAAGTTTCTTTACTTTTAGGTTCAAGATTCTTTCTAGTTTCGTACATTTACTTTGTTGAGTAGAATACAATCTTGATGAATATTTTATTATTAAGGCAGAGCGACAAATATTACGTTTTACAATATTAATACACTGTGATGATCCCAAGACTCCAGATTGGAGTATGTGGTAAATCCTGATTGGATGCCCTCATTACTCATCAATGGGTATATAAAGTTGTTGTGTTAGCTACCCCAGGACGCTGTGGCAACTCAGGAGTCCCCATGTCAAGACCTGCCATCTCACTGACTAGGTTTACATGGACATCCGCAATCAAATTATTTGCTTTAATCTAATTAAGAAATGCTTACATGAGTTGCTTTTGGAGTGTTACTTTCATGATTGCGTTTTACGTGTTACAGCACATAATTCGATTAATGTTATTGTGTCACCGCGCTATCCGCATTTCCTCTGTGGTTTCATGTAATTTTGGGTGTTTCATTTTTAATTTGTCGACTTGAACTGCAGTTTGGCACTTTGACTTTTATTCACGAACATTTTATGAACGCCCACCATGACGAACGAGATATTGGATGCAACTATGAACTGCTGGAAGAGTTGTTTTAATGGAAGTTCATACTGCATGCTGAATGGAAGAAAATGAACCTCCTCATAGGTGTCTGTGGTCTGCACGGACTCGATAGAGCGTGCAAAGCGTGTCAATCAGCCATGCGTGCGTGTGTGTGTGTGTGTTTCTGTCGACTACCCTGTCGCAAAAAGCGGCTTAAAGTCCTAGATGATGGTAATAGTTCGATTAAGGTGTTTACATGTATGTACTGCACTTTATTAATGCGACTAAAATCGGCAAACTCCACATTTCTTAATTCGATTTCTCTTTAGTTCGATTATGACCCTAATCTGATTAAATTAATCAAAAATCGCTGTTTACAATAGACTCTTAATCAGAGTATTGTCTTAATCGCAGTAAAATTGAATGATTGGTGTTCATGTAAACATAGTCATTGACTCTTTAACCTTATGGTTTTGTTTTGCATTACTTATATCATGTAGTTGAAGTGATGTTGTGATTATATCCTAAGTTCTTTATCTTCATTATTATCCCTAGACATTCGTTGGTTGCTTTGATTGATTGTTTTATGAGTTACATTTTATAATAAATAATTTGCATTCAGGCTATTTTGTTGGTTCATCTCTCTTTTATGTTGCGACTCAAACAAGCGGGTCATAACACTTTGTAAAATGTTTCCGGTTGTATCGGAGATTTTGTCCTTTCTGTCATGACCATAAGTGTGAGTAGGAACCTAGACCGAGAGGTAAATTGAGAACATTGCCTTTTGTCTCAGCTCCTTCACCACAACAGACAATCACATCATCCGCATTACTGCTGCCGCTGCACTGATCCATCTTTTAATCTCACATTCCATTCCTCATAAAAAAAAAGACGCAAATACTTGAACTCCATTTGGGGTAAGAACTCTCCTCCAAACTGAAGATGGCCACCTTTTTACTGTCAAGCACCATGGTTTCTGACTTACAGGTGCTGTTTCCTTCCCTGCCATGTCACACTCAGCAGCAAATTGTCCCACTGCATGCTGAAGGTCCATGTCCTATGAAGCCAAGAGAACAACGTTATCTGCAAATGGCAGAGACAGTTCTAGCCTGCACCTAAAATTTGTTTGAGTTTCCTTCGCCGACTGGCCTCGACGAAACACGGCATTCCAGATTGGTTGGTGACTCAGCTTCAGTGAAGTGCTTGGGATTCACTCGCTTGTGAGTGGAAGTTGTCCTGGGTTACGGGGGTGACAGACTCTGATGAGAGTCGGTTTGAATTTTTTTTTTTTGCGGTTTCAGCGGTTCCTAAACTTTAAGAGGTTGCATGGAAAGTTCTTTGCGACCCGATTGCGTGGCCGTGCAGTGTCCGAGAGCAAGGCGAGAGGGGGCAAAGAGAAGCAACGAGCATAACCGAGCTAATGCAAAAAGCAAAGTTTAACTGTTGCAGTAGGTTTTTAGGTGATCTGGTTTGGTCCATCCCAATGGCACTGTCTTCCAATGAGCAGTTGCCATGGAGTGCGGGCCCACGCCCCGTATCATTATGCTCAGGGTAAGTCATTAACAGACTGCTTGGTAATTTCATGTGTTAAAATATCTTGTAAGTTTGTTACTATCTTACGTCAAATGTTACAAGACAAATACTGTTTCTGATACTAGTTTTTCATTTACACTGATGTATTGCAAATATCACTAGCTTTTGTTTAGTTACAGACATTATACATTTCAGACATACAGAAGGATTCATCTGCTATAAGGGGTAAAAACCATTGATTAACATGGTTGCAATAAACACATGTAGTATTCAAAGAAAGCCACTGCCTCAGAGGGACAAATGTAGTGATCTCCTTAAGTCTCTGGAATTTTTTTTTTTTTTTTTGAAATAGCAACCAATTCTTATATTCACAAATTCCATTTTTGTTAATTCACAAATTGTCTTTTAAATTTATACATTGGATTTGTAAATGACTAGTGCTGTGCATGGATTAATGTTATTTTGTTTTTATTTTATTATTTTTGAGACTGAGAATCTTACATTTGAGAATCTTATGTTCACAATTAGTTGGGAGTGGGAAGACATTCCTCTAGCATGGAACAGTCAATGAAAAGGTTTTGGAAAGTGATTTATAGCCTGCGCTCACTCCCATATTGGAGGCTCCTGGAGGGGATGTAGACCTTCACCAGTAGGTGAAGGTGAGAAGGTGGAATGCCAGTGATTTGAACTTGATACGAGCCTCGAGCGGGAACCAATGCAGAGAGATAAAGAGAGGAGTTACATGGGCTCTCGTTGAAGACCAGATGAGTTGCAATGTTCTGGAGCATCTGTAAAGGATTAAGGGTGCAGGATGGGCATCCAACTAGAAGAGCCCTGTCGGAGTCCAGCCTTGAAATGACAAGAGTTTGCACTAAAAGTTGTGCAGCATGATCTGTTAAGAAGAGTCTGATTTTTCTGATGTTGAAAAGTGCAGATCTGCATGATGGAGCTGTGTTAGCAATGTCCTCTTTGAAGGACAACTGATCAATTAGAATCACCATTAGATTTCTTACCGAACTACATTGGGGTAATGGTGGATGATCCCAGCTGGATTGAGAAATTGAGAAATGTTGAATGTGTGGAGTTGCAGGAAAGGTGATGTAAGCATTTGGTGATGTTTTTTTCCAAGCCGATATCCTTCAGGCAGTTTGGTGTGAGTTTAAAGTTTGGAAATTTAGTTGAAAACAGCCCTTTGTAGTGTTTTGGCAATAAATAGAAGGAGAGAGACTGGTCTATTTTTTATCCAGTGAGATGTTGAGTGATGGTTTTTTGAACAGTGAGGTTACCCAGGCCTGTGTAAACCCGCTGGCATTACACCACCCAACCCGCTCCAAGCTAGGATCAAACCAGCAACCTTCCGCATTCATTTACTTTATTCCGTACTTTATTCATATGAGTATTTTAATCGTAAAACATATGCTGGATAAGTTGGTGGTTTGTTCCGCTATGGCGACCCAAGATTAATAAAGGGACTAAGCCAAAAAGAAAATGAATGAATGAATAAATTTGGGAATTTTCACTTGAAGTGTCTTTGTCCCTATCTTTGTCTGTCAAAACTATTTTCAGGAGCTCTCAAATCAGGTCAGAGGTCATAGAGACTTCGAGTGGAACTGAAGGGCTTGAGGATTGAATCCCTTGAAGAGATTTTGATATTATTATGCGTTAATTCTGTGTAAAGTGATTTTCGTTTTATTTAAGGTTGACTTGGTGTAGTGAAAATATAGCAGCTGAGAATAACAGCTGAGAATACACTCAGCCTTGGGTAAGAAACAGATTGTACCTTAAGTGTGTGTGTGTTCAATTCGATTTTAGATCCTGTCACAGGTCTGGGGTCAGCTCTAAACATCCTAGCAGATGTCTGACATTTGTATGCTTGAGATATTAAGATATTGTTCCGAATTGTACACACGCACCCACACGGAAATTTTCTAAATCTATCTGTGTTTTAACCAATCAGGTGTTCTGTATGACGCAGTAAATGGCGTTATATAGGAGTATAATTGTTGTTTTGAGGTTGTAAGCAGAACGGACCAAGGTTTTACAGTAGGGGTCACTCATCTGAGCTAGCCTGCCACCCAGGAGCAGATAGCACCCTTGGGTTAATCAAAATGGTTCTGGTGGCTGGTGTGGAACACTAGTCAGTTTGTGTTGGCTTGTCACTGGGTTACCCCCATCCAGTGCCAACACAGTAATCCTCACTGTGGTGGGCAGATTATTGAAGGCAGCTCACTTTATTCACCTCCCCAAATTACCTTCATCGAGGGAGACAGCAGCCATCATTTTGGACCATGTCTTCTGTATTCTTGGCCTCCTAGTTGACATGGTTTTAGGCAGGGGTCCCTAATTTGTGTCCAAGTTTTGGGCAGAATTATGCCGACAGCTAGGGGCGACTGCTAGCCTTTCTCATGAGCACCACCCACAGACCAATGACCAGGCCGAGCAAGCTAATCTGCAGCTGGAGAGAGTCCTGCATTGCGTTGCAACCGGGGAACCATCATGTTGGAGTTCCAGATTAACCATGGTCAAATATGCATATAACTTCCTTCCCATCTTGTCTATCGGCTCGTCTCCCTTTCAGTGCTGTTTAGACTACCAGCCCCCTCTGTAGACTAATTTCACGAGGCCGCCATTTTAAAAGCTAAATCAAGGCTGCGTTAGGAAGGAACCCGGAAGTATCGCCTGGAGTCACACAGGAACATTGTGTACCTGGCTTAATCTTAATCACAGTCATTTCTGGTGGGCACCAGTGAACACTATGGCAAATCAGCGCTGTTTAAGAACACGCTCAGCGGCACTTAAATGTTATCAGGAAATGTACGTTTTAAAAACTTCAGTACCAGGACAACACTATTACAGACAACACGACGGTGTGCTACAGAGGACTGCATGGTTTTATCGCTCAACCGGTTACATAGGCTGAAGCAAGAAATCATCCCCACTGTGTTTACCTGGTGCCATGAACTGAATCCTAGGAGGACACTTAAGCGTATTACTTTAAAGAGATTGTAATTTAGTTTGATGCCTAATATGCTTTTAAATGTTTAAATTAAACTGAACTGAATGATATTTGTGGGGACTTAACGATGCAGACACCAATAACTGAGTTGACACCTGTGATCAGAATCACCTTGACGAGAGCCATTTTGGTCTCTGACCAAAATCAGAAGGTCAGGCCACATTTGTTGCAGTACAGAGCAGGAAGCGGATGCCTTGAGGCTATCGGCCTCATGACTGGTTCATCATCAGTTAAGTGTCATCGGACCCACTATCCTGATCGAGTTAACTCGAGACGAACGGCTAAATGATCACGAGAACACTTTTCTTAACAAAGAACTTGTTTGACCTCAGGAAATGGGGTTTTCAACCCCCATGCAAGACAAAGAATTGACTGACTTTGGTCCAAAACAGAGAATCAAAATCTTCTCTGAATTTTATAAACTCTAACCAAACATTAAAGTTCATCAGATCATCCTCAAAACGATGATAGCGGACTTTTAATGAAACGTCATGTTATTGCTCTTGTATGACACCTGAATCCTGTATATGTTAAGAATGCCTTAATCATGTGTAACCATTATGCTTTGATTTATCACAAACGTACCATTATGTGTATGTTATGTGAGATGAATGAGTGAAACCCTTTACCTTTCTTTCATTCCCTTTTAATTATAGATATGTAAAATGTATCATGTTCATATTATTTGTATGCTTAATACTATATGTCTAAGCACCATGGCTCATGTGAGTGAGTCACGCCAAAGTGCATGTGCTGACATGGGACTGCCACGCAGATCCACAGACAATGCCTTATTGATCCAGCTCTGTTAGGGGCCGGAAACATTGGTGGATAAAACCCATCACCCCAAACTCTTTAAGCAGCAGGCAGCAGCAGCAAGCGGAGCGAGCAGAGTCTGAGCAGAGCAGAGTACAGTCGTCCAGTACAACAGAGTTCCACCAGCAGCAGCTGTTGAGAAGTGGAGATGCTCCACTTCCAGGACAACTCTTCTCCAGGTCCAGTCCAGCCGGACTTGGACACTAAGATGGGATGAGACCAGCCTCAAACTTCCCCATCTTCCGTTTACTCTTCTTTCTTTTCTTTCCGTCGAGAGTCTAGTTAAGTTGCGTCGCGAAACCAGTCAACATGACAACAGTACCGGACTTCACGCAAGTACATCTCCAGATCCATTGCTGAACTGGTGTATGATCTGCTAGTCATGTTAAATGATAGATAACCCTGTCTAAGACACAGTAAAGGTTGAATTGATTATTAGGTTTTACATCTTGAGGTTTTACATCACATCTCTCCTAAACTTTTCTTTCCTTCTATTCCTTGTCTGCAACCAGTATGAATGCGTGTGTGTATGTGTGTTTTTGTTAGTTTTGTTTGTAGTCAATAAAGTCTCTTTTGTATTGAAAGGAAAGTGGCCTGTGTATACTTATATAATAATAATAATAATTCCTTACATTTATATAGCGCTTTTTCTGGGCACTCAAAGCGCTTTACACATAGGGGGGGAATCTCCTCATCCACCACCAGAGTGCAGCATCCACCTGGATGACACGACGGCAGCCATTTTGCGCCAGACCGCACACCACACACCAGCTGATTGGTGGAGAGGAGACAGAGTGATTAAGCCAATTATGATATGGGGATGGTTAGGAGGCCATGATGGACAGAGGCCAGTCGGCAGATTTGGCCAGGATGCCGGGGGTTAAACCCCTACTCTTTCTCGAAGGACATCCTGGGATTTTTAATGACCACAGAGAGTCAGGACCTCGGTTTAACGTCTCATCCGAAAGACGGCACTCACTGAGCAGTATAGAGTCCCCGTCACTATACTGGGGCATTAGGACCCACACAGGCTTATGAATCTAATGCCTTATACCTAGATCTTGTTACCCTGCTTAAATATTAAAGTGTTTTTACTTTAGTTCGAATAGCAATATTCATTGTTGAGTCAACAGCTCTGTCTGTTCAAACGAGCGCTGGACGAGTCGTTTGTTCAGTTCAAGAGAGTTGATTCTTTTGGAGCCGCTTTAAGTTCTGTTAAATTCCCTTTGAGCTAATTTAAAGTTAACGCACTACATAATTGTGTATTACGTGTGCGAGGCCCTACAATAGTTAAAACCCCGGTATGCTGTAGCATTAATAAACTAAGAGTTCTAAATACTACTGGTCACATTACTGTTGTGTGCAAATTATTTTCTGTCTGATAAAATCTGTGAATAATAATGCAAATTTCAGCAAATCAGAACAATTAAAGTGACAGTTCACCCAAAAATGTCAATTTATACTTTTCATAGTCCGCATTCTTGCATTAACTATCAGTTTAAGATTGTGTTCGTACAGTGAAATTCTGAAACAGTAAATCATTAACTCAAAGGTTGGTGGTTCGACCCCATCCAGGGACGAAGCAAGCTTTTCGCCGTCTTGCAACGGCTAACACGCGCACTGGGCGTAGATCCTCGGCTACGTGCTCTGTATAGGGTTACAAGATGACATCAGGATTTAGCAGAAGATTGTTCTCCGCTGCTTGTATTGGCCAATTATTTTTATTCTAGTTGGCTTAAAAACACTATCAAAATTTACACAGGTAGGGAAGGTACTGATGAAAACAGTGACTAGCCTTTAATTAGTTTCTATAGCAGCCTGGCTAGCTCAGTCGGTAGAGCATGAGACTCTTAATCTCAGGGTCGTTGGTTCAAGCCCCATGGTGGGCGTTTATATTACCTTTCTCTCTCTCTTTCCAGCAGCTTTCGGTTGGCTGTTCAGTGGTATTCATTCAGTAGACCCTTTGAGACAAACTTCAGCGTTTCTACCTCTTTAGGTGGACTTTCTGCAAGTCTCTGTGGTGCAATCGGTTAGCGCGTTTGGCTGTTAACTGAAAGGATGGTGGTTCAAGCCCACCCAGGGACGAAATAAGCTTTTCGCTGCCTTGCAATGGCAGCGTAAATCCTCGGCCACATGCTCTGTATAGCGTTACAAGATGACATCAGGATTTAGCAGAAGATTGTCCACTGCTTGTATTGGCCAATTATTTGTATTTCAGTTGGCTTAAAAACACTATCAAAATTTACACAGGTAGGGAAGGTACTGATGAAAACAGTGAGTAGCCTTAAATGAGTTTTTATAGCAGCCTGGCTAGCTCAGTCGGTAGAGCATGAGACTCTTAATCTCAGGGTCGTGGGTTTGAGCCCCACGATCGAAGTTTATATTACCTTTCCAGCAGCTTTCGGTTGACTGTTCAGTTGTATTCATTCAGTAGACCATTTGAGACAAACTTCAGCGTTTCTACCTCTGTAGGTCGACTTTCTGCAAGTCTCTGTGGCGCAATCGGTTAGCGTGTTCGGCTGTTAACCGAAAGGTTGGTGGTTCAAGCCCACCCAGGGACGAAATAAGCTTTTCGCTGCCTTGCAATGGCTAACACGCGCACTGGGCGTAAATCCTCGGCCACGTGCTCTGTATAGCGTTACAAGATGACATCAGGATTTAGCAGAAGATTGTCCACTGCTTGTATTGGCCAATTATTTGTATTTCAGTTGGCTTAAAAACACTATCAAAATTTACACAGGTAGGGAAGGTACTGATGAAAACAGTGAGTAGCCTTGAATGAGTTTCTATAGCAGCCTGGCTAGCTCAGTCGGTAGAGCATGAGACTCTTTATCTCAGGGTTGTGGGTTTGAGCCCCACGATCAACGTTTATATTACCTTTCCAGCAGCTTTCGGTTGACTGTTCAGTTGTTTTCATTCAGTAGACCATTTGAGACAAACTTCAGCGTTTCTACCTCTGTAGGTCAACTTTCTGCAAGTCTCTGTGGTGCAATCGGTTAGCGGGTTCTGCTGTTAACCGAAAGGTTGGTGGTTCGAGCCCACCCAGGGAGGAAATAACCTTTTCGCTGCCTTGCAATGGCTAACACGTGCACTGGGCGTAAATCCTCGGCCACGTGCTCTGTATAGCGTTACATGATGACTTCAGGATTTAGCAGAAGATTGTTCTCCGCTGCTTATATTGGCCAATTATTTTTATTCTAGTTGGCTTAAAAACACTATCAAAATTTACACAGGTAGGGAAGGTACTGATGAAAACAGTGACTAGCCTTGAATGAGTTTCTATAGCAGCCTGGCTAGATTAGTCAGTAGAGCATGAGACTTTTAATCTCAGGGTCGTGGGTTCGAGCCCCACGATCGGCGTTTATATTACCTTTCCAGCAGCTTTCGGTTGGCTATTCAGTTGTATTCATTCAGTAGACCCTTTGAGACAAACTTCAGCGTTTCTACCTCTGTAGATGGACTTTCTGCAAGTCTCTGTGGCGCAATCGGTTAGCGCGTTCGGCTGTTAACTGAAAGGTTGGTGGTTCGAGCCCAGCCAGGGACGAAATAAGCTTTTCGCTGCCTTGCAATGGCTAACACGCGCACTGGGTGTAAATCCTCAGCCACGTGCTCTGTATAGCGTTACAAGATGACATCAGGATTTAGCAGAAGATTGTTCTCCGCTGCTTGTATTGGCCAATTATTTTTATTCTAGTTGGCTTAAAAACACTATCAAAATTTACACAAGTAGGGAAGGTACTGATGAAAACAGTGACTATCCTTTAATTAGTTTCTATAGCAGCCTAGCTAGCTCTGTCGGTAGAGCATGAGACTCTTAATCTCAGGGTAGTAGGTTCGAGCCCCACGTTGGGCGTTTATATTACCTTTCTCTCTTTCTTTCCATAAGCTTTCGGTTGGGTGTTCAGTTGTATTCATTCAGTAGACCCTTTGAGACAAACTTCAGCGTTTCTACCTCTGTAGGTGGACTTTCTGCAAGTCTCTGTGGCGCAATCGGTTAGCGCGTTCGGCTGTTAACCGAAAGGATGGTGGTTCGAGCCCACCCAGGGACGAAATAAGCTCTTTGCTGCCTTGCAATGGCTAACACGCGCACTGGGCGTAAATCCTCAGCCACGTGCTCTGTATAGCGTTAGAAGATGACATGAGGATTTAGCATAAGATTGTTCTCTGCTGCTTGTATTGGCCAAATATTTTTTTTCTAGTTGGCTTAAAAACACTATCAAAATTTAGATAGGTAGGGAAGGTACTGATGAAAACAGTGACTAGCCTTTAATTAGCTTCTATAGCAGCCTGGCTAGCTCAGTCGGTAGAGCATGAGACTCTTAATCTCAGGATCGTGGGTTCGAGCCCCATGTTGGGTGTTTGTATTACCTTTCTCTCTCTCTTTCCAGCAGCTTTCGGTTGGCTGTTCAGTTGTATTCATTTAGTAGACCCTTTGAGACAAACTTCAGCGTTTCTACCTCTGTAGGTTGACATTCTGCAAGTCTCTGTGGCGCAATCGGTTAGCCCGTTTGGCTGTTAACCGAAAGGTTAGTGGTTCGAGCCCACCCAGGGAAGAAGTTATCTTTTCGCTCCCTTGCAATGGCTAACACGCGCACTGGGCGTAAATCCTCAGCCACGTGCTCTGTATAGCGTTACAAGATGACATCAGGATTTAGCAGAAGATTGTTCTCCGCTGCTTGTCTTGGCCAATTATTTCTATTCTAGTTGGCTTATAAAAACCATCAAAATTTACACAGGTAGGGAAGGTACTGATGAAAACAGTGACTATCCTTTAATTAGTTTCTATAGCAGCCTGGCTAGCTCAGTCGGTAGAGCATGAGTCTCTTAATCTCAGGGTCTTGGGTTCGAGCCCCACGTTGGGTGTTTATATTACCTTTCTCTCTCTCTTTCCAGCAGCTTTTGGTTGGCTGTTCAGTTGTATTCATTCAGTAGACCCTTTGAGACAAACTTCAGTGTTTCTACCTCTGTAGATGGACTTTCTGCAAGTCTCTGTGGCGCAATCGGTTAGCGCGTTCAGCTGTTAACTGAAAGGTTTGTGGTTTGAGCCCACCCAGGGATGAAATAAGCTTTTCGCTGCCTTGCAATGGCTAACACGCACACTGGGTGTAAATCATCAGCCACGTGCTCTGTATAGCGTTACATGATGACATCAGGATTTAGCAGAAGATTGTTCTCCACTGCTTGTATTGGCCAATTATTTTTATTCTAGTTGGCTTAAAAACACTATCAAAATTTACACAGGTAGGGAAGGTACTGATGAAAACAGTGACTAGCCTGGAATGAGTTTCTACAGCAGCCTGGCTAGCTCAGTCGGTAGAGCATGAGACTCTTAAAGGGTCACGAAACACCAAAACACATTTTTTGAGCTGTTGACAGTCACATATGTGTCCCACGCTGCTATAAACACTATTAGGACACATATATTGCACTAAAAAGTGAAAATTGGTTGTTTTTGCGTTATTTTAAACAAATTCGTTCTTCCGGTTTGAAACGAATTTTTGAAGCTACGTCACGGCCATGAGATACTTAGGTGTAAATCCAGCCTGGAGAGTGGCTCTCTGTCTTTTCGCAGACATTCTGACGTATTTGAGTGTGCTGCATTAATTCATGAGAAAGACGTGCTTCAAACCAATCAGCGCGCTCTATTGTGTATGACGTGCAACTTCATTAATATGCATGATAGCTCCGGAGATTGTTTACAGCGTTCAGACGGCAGAGAGACGCCACGTTGTGTTGCCAAAACAAGTGAAAGAACAAGAATTTGGAGACAAGAGTCGTCGGTGTTGCATTTATTATTGTGCTTCAACGAAGGTTTTGTTTTCATTTTCCCTCTATGAGAGTGCTGCTGGACTCGCGTGTGGATTACAGTGCACGCAACAGAAACGCGTTTGTAAGGAACATTTTTACCCGAGAGCTTTTCGCATCTGCAAATGGTGAAATCCGGATTTGCCGCTCGTCTCCTTTTAATAAAAAGACACAGCTCCAGTTTGATTGTCTGTCTACAGATGTGGTAAGTGTTTGCATTGCTGTGCCCTTTGTTTTACCCAGATTGCAAAGTTAGTTCGTGGTCAGCAGTGCTCTTTCAGTTTTTAAAGACATACCATAGTCAAAATGATTTAGTTATCAAGTTTACAGTATGTTAATATCACTGCAATATTACAGTACAATATTATAGACTGAAAGATCCGCTGTAAATGCTGCTCTCCGAGTGTAAAAATGTAAACACAAACTATTCCCGCCGTGCAGGATTTTCGCTCTATTTTGTGACAGGATAGTCTATACACACACGGCTTTCTGACGCTACCTACCGAGTACATAAGTTACAGAGAAATGCGGAGGATTATTTTCTCTCATTCGCCATGCGGTCTCAAATCAGCCTCTGCATGTTTTGCCTGTGAAACGTGCCCAAATGGAAACTCCCTTTTATGCAAATTCTACCCTCATCCCTCCCCCGACACTCCCACACTCCCAGAGCTGGACACGCCGAACTTTCCTCACTTTTTTCAAAACAGAGGTGTGAAAACACCCTGCTGAGACAGGGGGTTTCGTGGCCCTTTAATCTCAGGGTCGTGGGTTCGAGCCCCACTGACTAAAAAGCTGTTTAATAATAAGGATAAAGAGCAAACTAAAATCACTTTGCACTCTCACTAATAGAGGCCACATCTGCACCTGACTCCACACTGGCTGCGCTCGAAACCGCATACTCAATGAGTAGGTACTCAATTTCAATAAGTACTTACTTAACGAGGACTAAAAGAGTAGGCACTCAACAGCCAAATCCCGTTAAGGATGAATAGGATCGTACCTCATCCGCCATGTTTACGTTATCATGTGACTGACGTTAGAAGCGCAACAACTTTAAAGAAATTGCAGGTTTAATGAATCTTAATTTAAAATAATATATTTAATTTTTAAAAAGTTCACATTAATTTGTTGTTGTCTTTATTGTTTGTATAACATTTTTCATCCACAAGTAACCTGCTTAAATCTTGTTTGTTTTCCTGACTTGTTTGATTATTCAATGCAGATATATTTAACCTTCTCATTGTGCATCTGTGTGCATATAATCGCTTATAACACAAGAAACCCATTACATCACGTCATTTTTGTAAATTGTAAACGACACAAGCATGTTTTCCAGAGCCTGTACAAATTACAAGTTCTTTAATTAATATTAATAATTATAACAATCCTATAATAATAATATAAATAAGATAACAGACAGAAGCACCTCGCATCAGTAACGTGACAAATCTACCTAATAGTTTTCAACGCCTTTTTCCTATATATATATATATATATATACCGTTCAGACGCAAAAACCTAATGCCATCTGAAAGTTTCATCTAAATATCTCTTCATATATATATTCCAGAAGATATGGAGAATTCTTGTAATATTTTATTATATTGGCATCAATAGTCTGCTGTTACTTACTGTAGGCCATCCAAGAGTGATGTTCATCTTTGTGTACAGTAGTGCTTTAGTCTGCTTATTTTACATGACCACAATTTGAAGCGGGGAATTAACATTTTAATTTATTTTGTACCTTAAAATGTATATTTTTTTAATTCAATAATGAAGGACATCTAAATAAATCAAACAAATCATATATATAAATGAAACAAAATGCAAATGAACATTTGTTTTATATGCCACAGCTATGCATTAATTGTCACTAGTTAAATGTAGCCAATGTGAGTACATCTTCATTTTCAGTAAAAATATGAACTAATGTATACATTATTGAAAAATTATTATTTCATTTATTGACCATAAAAGGAAAAATTAATATGATTAAATTGAAGGATTCTGATTTCTACCATCCCATCCGGTTCCATCCATCTCAGCGTGGATGTTTATCCTTTCCTCATCATCTTATTTCTCATTATTTTCATTAAAGATAATTAAGTGATTATTTGAACGACTATTTAACTTTGCATTGATTTCAACTAATGAATAAGTTAAATACACTGCTTTATGTAAGAATGTTCAGTGCATTGCCTGTCTCTTTGAAACTATTTTCAGGAGACACCAAACTAGGTCAGAGGTCACGGAGACCTTGAGTAGAAATGAACGGCTGAGGACTTGAAACAACTTCTATTGTTTCTAGTGTTATTTCTATGAGTTAATACTATCTAAAATGTCTTAAGTGATTTTGCTATTTTTACGGTTAATTCTTTTAAAGTGATTTTACTTTTTATTCAAGATAGACTTGGTGTAGTGAGAATTTAACTGTCTGAATGTAGATTATACCGGTTTTTAAACAGTTTTGATAAAGACGGCTGAGAAGTACACTCAGCCTTGGATAAGAAACAGATTGTACTTTAAGTGTGTGTGCTCTATTTGATTGTAGGTACTTTTAACAGGTCTGGAGTCAGTTCTAAACAGTCTAGTGGATGTCTGAAGTTTATGCTTAAGATATTGTTCAGAATTGTACGCACGCACCCACGTGGAAATTTTCTAAGTCTATCTGTGTTTTAACCAATCAGGTTAGAACACCTATATGTATGACTCAGATAATGACGTTATGTGAGAGTATAACTGTTATTGATTTGGGATTGTAAGCAGAGCGGCCTAGGAACTCGTTGCAAGTGTTGAAGCTGGCTTCTGCTGATGAACTGCAAACTATCTCATTCTTTGGGTTAAAACTGTAATTTCCCCTACAGGGGCATGAATGAAATGTTCATGAGTGAATGTGAAACTGTCGAACTGCAGTTAAAGTCACCCAAAATTACAGGAAACTCTTACATGAAAGCACTTCACGTAAACACCTTAATTATATTATTGTCTATTAAGGCAAATAACTAGATTACTGATGTCCATGTAAACGTCAGTAGTGTCTTCGAACTTTGAAGTGAAAGATCCAGAAGGGCATCCTGCTGATTTGATTCAGAAGGGCACTTTTTTTGTCAGACGGCTCACCGGTCAGATATACATCCGCTAAAATATCAAGGTGAAAGTCGTCATAGCTTGTGTAGAATAGACCCAGCTCCAAACCCAACTTTAAGAATAGATTAACAGCGATATATTTTTTTTGTCGCGCGATTAGAGTCTTGCGTTAACGCAGCAGTATTAATTTCACAATATGTTTTTACATTTTTCCTTTTTAATTTAATAACTCCATATGTAAACTTTTAAGTGTAAAAACGCCACACAAATGTATATAATCAAATTTTTTTATTATATATTTCACAATATTTAATACAGTACAGGTCTAATTATAAGCAAACTGTATAAAATAAGGTTTAGATTACATTAAATAATTAACACTGGACACTGGGCATCGAAGCTCTGGACTGGAGAATACAGCAGCCCGTGGAGCGCAGCCGAAGGCCAGGCGTAGTATGGAGAATGCAGTCAGAGAAAGAAACAAATCCAACAGAGAATCCAGTGTCAGAGATGGATTCACAGCAGCCACAAGTCAAAATAGGCAGTGAACAAGAGAGGACAGATCAGAGCTTGACACAATAAGACTACACAAATGACCACTGATGTCTTATTTAGCAAGAAGAAATAAAACAATACTCACGTCTCCTCGGTCGTTGTTGAATGAGACACTGAACTGTCTGTTAAAACATAAATCAGGCAATCAACTTGACCTTATCTACACAAGACATTGCTCTTCAGATAAAGTCACAGTTAAATCATTGCACACTTTTGTCCATTTCAGTATCAGCTTTGACATAATGCTTCCCTTAACCACATAGCCTCCTAATGTTCCGAGAGAACATCAGACAGCACTCTGGTCAACCGAGAGGGCATGGTCTCATTTTTTACACAAAAAAAAAAAAACTGATTTGATGATGAGTAAATGTTGTACAGTGGTCGTCCATGCAGCCTAAGCACAACCTAAACAAAGTCCCTTTAAGACAAGTCATTTCACTCGGTGGCCATCTTTGAAACGCTTCTCGGGCAGGATGCTCGGGCATTCTGTCTAAATGGGGAAACATTAAATTCTCCAAAACCTTTTGCCAAGCTTACGATTGAATGTCATATTAGGAATCACCAATAAAATTAAACAACAACTGTCTATTTAGTTTAGTTTCTAAATGTTCGAATCACACAAAATCTGCAGAAACTCACGTCTGGTCCACGCCCTTCCCCAGAGTATTGTCAGCCTATATCGATCGATGATTGGCTCTTGTACTAGAAGGCGGGCTTTATTTGCCATATAGCTATCAATGATTGGCTCCTGCACTAGAAGGTGAGCTTTATTCGCCATATTGACCGTTACACTTTTCTCCATTCAAAACAAAACGAGTGACATGTCTTGTGCATTCTATAGTCTTTGACCTAAAGCAACGGCTGTTTAAATGGCAACATTATGACACTGTTGTGACAACCTTCAGCAACAACATAGATCCTCAACCTTTTTATGAGGTTGGTACAACATTGTAGGAAGGTCGTTGTAGGAGGCAACGTGGTGTGTTTGTTGGGCAGCAACCAACACCAGCAGTCACAGAACCACAACATAACCGAATCACATTGAAACAGATTACTGTTGTGCACAGTATGTTTTGTCTGGCAACACCAGAGGTGTAAAGTACTTGAGTAAATGGACTTCGTTACTTAAGTATTTTTTTGGCTACTTTGTGCTTGTACTGAGTATCAAAAATATAAGCAACTTTTACAACTTTTTACTTGACTACATGTTTGATTGAATATATGTACTCTTTACTCCACTACATTTGAACGGATGCTCACCGTTACTCATTACATTGTGATTGTGCGTGACAAGTCAGCATCTTTATCTACCACGGCTAATTTGTTAGGCGGACAAAGTGATATTGCCATCTGCAGGGTGCTGAAGTTACTGTATGCCTTTTATGAGCTAAATCACGTGAACGTGAATAGGCTATATGCACGCATTACTTCCGCGTTTGTCTAAGACCGTCGTCCAAGTTCCGGTCCGGGTGATTTTAAGCGGAGGTAAACACTATTATGGCAGAGTCGTCAAAATGTACTCGCTGTTTGTGGGAATTACGGTCAACAATGTGCAAATGATTGTTCGGATGTGCACTACAACACCGCAGATCAAACTTGAGAAAGGTTTCAAGTTTTCTGCGTCTTCGTACCTGTGCAATTATGAAGGTAAGTTCAGCTATCCTGTAAGCTAACGCTATTACTATTCTTACGATCCGTCCATCTGCAGCTTTATCACGTTAGTAAAAAATATCATATGTGTACGTAATTCTGTCTCAAGGTGTCAGGTAAAACGGCAAGAATAAGATCTCAGTGAGAGCTTATTACTACCGATCTATCAAGAAATCGGAGTCACCTAGGATAGCATAAATGTGAAGTTCCGTCCCGTTCATGGATAATCACAGAAACACAGACGATATCTTAGCTTGTAAGCATGATTATTGAGCAAAATATATTAGGAATAAAATAATACAATGCAGTTCCATGCACAACAGACAAATAGCACTGTGTTATTGCTGAAACAGTGGCAATACAGATGCAGTGTAACAGTGTAGATGACATGCTTTCTATTTAGTCTATAACATTGTAGTTAAATGGGAGGGTGACTCAAAACAATAAGGTGGTATTAGGTAATTTCACATCAACAAAATGTCTATTGCAATATGTATTAGTTTTTTACGTTAATACACAAATGCTTATTCTTTGTGCTTGTTAACTCACAATGTAATAGCTAATGTTAACAAGCATGAGTTTGGATTTTAATTCATTAGTAAATTAGTTTAACTATGATTAAGTGCTGTACTATTATTGTTTATTATTAGTACATGTGAGCAAATACATTAACTAATGAAACCTTATTTTAAAGTGTGACTAATGGGAGTTACTTTTAAATTATTTAAAATAATGATTTACAGTGTAGTTTAACCTTATGATATTGGTGCAGATGCAGAACACATTTCACTTAGCCGGCCCCTTCAAACTGCTTTTGTTCAACCTCAAACTGTTCATGTCTTTACCTGTTCCATATATAGACGGATAAGGTTCTAAATGTATTGCTTAAGGGGATAGTTCATCCAATATTAATATTTACTCTCCCTCAAGTGGTTTTAAACCTTTATGAGTGTTCGTCTCATGTTGAACACAAAAGAAGATATTTTGAAGAATGCTGAAAACCTGATACCATCGACTTCCATAGTAGGAAAAAGAACTACTATGAATATCAGTGGTTGCAAGTTTCCAGCATTCTTCAAAATATCTTCTTTTGTGTTCAACAGCAGAAAGAAGCTCAAACAGGTTTGGAACAAGTGAAGTGTAACCAGGGATAGGACGCTGACAACAGATTGCGGATCCACATGCAGGATTTATTAAAGGGATGGTCAGGCAAGCAGAGGTCAATACAGGAGCAAACAGTCTTATGAGGGAAATCCAGAATCGTAGTAAATATAGCAGGCAGATGGTCACAAGGATGGCAGTAAACACGGAGAAACAGATAACAAGGCGAAGGTCAAAACACGGCAAAAACAAGACAAGGAACCGCTTTGAATTGGAGCTGTAAACAGGCAACAAGACTCGGCAACTGGAGTGAGTGTGTGTGCTGTTTATGTACTGAGTGTAATCTGTACTTGAGCGGCTTCAGCTGTTGGATGTAATCAGTGAAAATATGGAACCGGTTGTGTGTGATGTGAGAGTAGTGCATGTTTGGAAATGTAGTCCATTAGGTGGCAGATTTGTAGTCCATAGTGATTGTGCATGTAAACCAGCGATCGAAGGGGAGAAGATCGCTGGTAATTGTGACATGAAGGATGAGTAAATAGAGTTTTTAGTTTTGGGTGAACTGCCTTTAATGACTCTTTAAAACCCATTAATATTCTTGTTTCTGTTTTCTAGGTACCATTATGAGATTCAGAGCTAGACAATTATACGTGTTACTTCATCCTGGAGCGGACATCCATCAGAAAAACCATGCCATCATCTGCTAGTTATATGCAAACATTTGGTTGCCTTGCTTTTCCACACAGCCCATTACTCTAAAATGTGTAATGTCTGTTGTCCCTCCTGCACCCAAACGGAACAGAAGTTGCATAAACCATGAACAATGGTTTGGAATGGATCGATTATGTGTTAAGTTCCATGAAACAGAGGGGTGATTTATGTATTTATTTTTAAATGCATATCTGCCCAAATACCTCTCTATGCACAAGTTACAGAAGAGGCACCGTGCTGAGAATACAACTGATTCAGTGTTATTGTTTCTGTTCATCTGAATAAAATATTTTTTCAAAATGTTACATTTTTTGAAAATTTAATTTCAAATTATATACAGTGAATAATATTTAATATGTACAGTGAATAAAGGTCTTTATTCTGAATAAAAAAATTGCAATCATAAAGTAGCTTAAGAAATGTTTATGTATATTAATGTTCAGGTTTTTTCCACTATAAAGGCAATGAAAATAAACTATTATTTGCCATTAAAGCTCCCTTCTTTAAATGTCTGCATGCGGTTGGCACTCGAGCCTCGATCAGGTTGCTATAATGGAAATGTCAGCTACAGTCTTGTCTTTTTCTGTTACTGTAAAATTCTCACGTCGAGTATTAACAACCCACCTTTTCTGTACGACTTTGTCCTTTGGAAACGTTTTGTAAACTGAGGTAAGAGTTCAATTTCTAACGCTGTGCATTGCTGAACACAGCAGTGGTAGCTAGAAGTACTGTTCTCACGTCTTTGAAATGACATTTTCAAACGTTTAGATGACATATTTATGTAGCTGACATATACATATATAAGCGGGCTATAATGGCATAAAACATTAAAACAAATCTATAAAACGTTAGTTGTTTTGATCAGAAGCGCTTCTGTTGTTGCACAATACTGTACGATCGGCGGAAGTTGTCCGGCGGCCTTGCGTTTCACCGGAAATGCGTCACGCGCCGCCGTGCATATAGCCTATTGGTCCATATTTTAAATTTCTGTTCAGAGAGGTCTTGTTTTGATCTTCGATTGGTCTCACATAGTCAAGTGATGCGATTTTGCAGGTCAGAGTTTACCAAGCTTGAACTTTGCAACGCAGCGAACTGCGAAACTTGACTCACAAACTTGAGATTCCAGTCGCATATATGATGCATTGATGTATGCGTTCCAGTCGCATATATGACGCACATATGGCGCACGAACTTGTGTTTCCGGTCTGACGCATTCGTGTGCATATGAATGGAAGACTATTGGGAAAAAAGTCCAGTGTGACCGCAGCTTAAGTGCAAGTGAATTGTTTCTCTCCAGTGTGGATCCTCATGTGTCGATTAAGGGATGATGATTGGCTGAAACTTTTCCCACACTGAGTGCATGTGAATGGTTTCTCTCCAGTGTGGTTCATCATGTGGTGATTAAGGTATAATGATCGGCTGAAACTCTTCCCACACTGAGTGCATGTGAAAGGTTTCTCTCCAGTGTGGATCCTCATGTGTCGATTAAGGGATGATAATTGGGTGAAACTTTTCCCACACTGAGTGCATGTGAATGGTTTCTCTCCAGTGTGGATCCTCATGTGATTATTAAGGTTTGATGATTGGTTTAAACTCTTCCCACACTGAGTGCATGTGAATGGTTCCTCTCCGGTGTGGTTCATCGTGTGTAGATTAAGGGATGATGATTTGGTGTAACTTTTCCCACACTGAGTGCATGTGAATAGTTTCTCTCCAGTGTGGATTTTCATGTGATTATTAAGGCTTGATGGTTGGCTGAAACTCTTCCCACACTGAGTGCATGTGAATGGTTTCTCTCCAGTGTGGATCCTCATGTGAATTTTAAGATCGCCTTTTCTTCGAAAACTCTTTCCACACTGAGTGCAGGTGAAACTATGCTCGTCTCTCCTTTTCAAAATACCATCAGTCTGTAAATGAGTTTTTTCCTCAATTTTGACATGATGTTCCTCCTCCTTACTCTCCTCATTCTCTTCAATTAGGTCTGAAATAAATAAATAAAACATTAGTCTTCATTATGTCTTAAAAACTCATCAAAAGCTGAAAAGTGAAAGAACACTGGAAACATTGGCTACACACTGTAATTTTGATGCACATTAAATGTTAATTAAATCAGATCATATTTCGTTTGGTCCATTAACGTGTACACATTTTAGATTAGATTAGATTCAATTCATCTTTATTTATCTAGTGCTTTTACAATGTAAATTGTGTATGTGGTGGAAATTCATTTTATTCATCTTATATTAATTTATATACATTATAAAGTCTGTTCTTTTATTCTTCCATGAATGTACTGTTTACGTTAAACCAAGTGTGACCACTTTAACATCTGTTTATCACCAGACAAGATCTGGATAAGTACATGGTGATTTAACAAGCTACATGTTTGGATGGGAGGTATGACTGAAGTGTTCTGAATTCTTCATACTATGGCTGTAACACGATTTACTGAGTGTTCTGTAAAGGGCTTATATTATGAATATAGGATGCAACTTCCGGTAGATGCGTATTTGAGTCCATATATGAGAAGTGGTATCTGCTGAGTCATGTGAGTGAGACGCGATTTCCATCCGTGAGACATTGTGCAGTGCGGGGTAAAGTTATTGCCAAAAAACTACCTCCTTGCTAATAATAAAAGGTGGAAAAATCTCCTGACTCAGACTCCTTAATCAGAGTGCTAAAGTGGTCAGCAACATTGAAGGACTGGCATCATAATTTGGGCAATACCCAACAAATGGTCCTTCGAGCGAGCCGGAGCACTGACTGCTTCAGAATGTCAGCAGAGGGCAACCCAACATCTCCTTCTCATGCCAGACCACCACGACAATGTCAAGCCCCCAGGTATCTAAATGGATTATGTCCTTGACTCCCATCACCGACCTGCCCTCACCTCTAGTACTGTTCAAAGTGGAATGGAGTAGTCAAGAGGCGCAGCAGCCGCAGTGTATCCAAGTCAAGCAGATGTAACCTCCAGTCAAGGCAGACATCTAGTCACACCCAGTCCAAGTCAAGCAGACTTATTGAGTATGGACTCATTAACTAAATTAATGGAATCCATAAACGAGAAAGACAAAGAGGAGAATGCTGAAATGTCTTCTCAGAAAATTAGAGCAACTCAAGAAACGAAAACAGCGCAGAGAGGAGATGATGGAGCACATTACTTCTTTCATAAGGGAGGAACAGGGAAATGAGAACAATGAACCGGTACAGTCTTCTCCTGCACCTTCTAGTCCACCAAGTCCTCCGCACTTACCCTCATGGGACACAGTACCACAATCAGAGCACCAAGATGCTGCAGGCTCATCAATGAGACATGAGGAGAAATCACAGCAGATAGCTATGGTTTCTAGACCAATAGTGTAGAGTTATCATAACACTTATGAATCAGTCAATCAGAGACCTCCACAAACTACAGCTTTACTATGTTCCCCTCTCTCATCTGGCATGGCATCTCCTGTCCCCCCATCGGCCACAGTCACAGCTATATGAGCCCATGTCCTCTCAGGCTTCCAGACCTCTCCCTAGTCAGGAACAAGCTAGAACTGCTCATCTTGAACGATCATTCCACCCCCCTCAACCACACCAGGTGATTTCGCCAACACCAGTCTATCCACGTCTTATGGCACCTTATGGCTATGTTGCAACACCATACTCACAAATGCAGTTGATGAATGCACCCAGTTCACATAATCTTGCCCCTCCTTATCAAGCAATGATGTCATCAGCATTACTTCCTCAAAACATGTTTTCAGGCCAAATGCCTTCAGTGAGCACTACAGCAGTCGCACCACAGTTGGTCACAGCTCAGGCAGCAGCAGCACCAGACGGTACTATACCTCAACGCACATTATACAGCCCCCCAAAACCAAAAATTCCAGACTTCACAAATGACAGTGAACGAGATTTTGCTAATATGAAGCTGGCATTGGACAATCTGCTTGAACCTTACCCTGAACTAATAGAAAAGTACAAATACCATGTACTATTGGAGCATCTTAAACTTCCTGAAGCTCAGATGATAGGGCAGTCATGCAGGCATCATCCATATCCCTATTCAGCAGCTATGCAAGCACTTCAACTACAGTATGGTCAGCCACATCAACTGCCTCAAAGTGAGATAGCAGCCATCCTCACATTACCAGACGTAAAGCCCACTGGGCTTCATTGTGCCTTTAACCACACGAGCCAAGGTGCTCATTTTACAGTTGTGGTCCAAAAAACGAGATTGGGATGACCCAAATCTACCACAAGATCTCAGCAGGGCCTGGGACACATGGGAGAATGAGTTAAAACATCTCAGCGACGTTGTTACTCATCCATTCCCCACGATGCACAACAACAGTACGAACTACATGTGTTCTGCAACGCATCCGAACGAGCTTATGGGGTTGTAGCCTACTTGGTGGAGTATGCAGATGTTATTCATTCAACTTTTGTCATGGCCAGATCGCGAATTGCTCCTAAAAGACAACAATCCATACCTCGGCTGGAGTTATGTGCTGCATTAGCAGGTGCACAGCTGGCAAAGCTCCTGAAAGAGGAGATCACGCTTACAATCCAGCTGACAGTTTTATGGACAGATTCTACAACTGTGCTAGAGTGGCTCCAATCCGATTCATGTAGATTTAAAGTTTTTGTTGGAACACGGGTCATAGTACTTGGCGCTATGTAGACACACAGCAAAACCCAGCAGATGATATCACCAGAGGTAAACCACTCCTAAGTTTTACTATTCCTGGGCGCTGGAGTCAGGGACCCTCCTTCCTAAACCTGGGTCCTGAGCACTGGCCAAAAAGACCTGAACCATCAAGGTCAGAAGGATTACCTGATTTAAAGGGTGCCATCTGCTGTCTAATGACTCTGGTACCAGATCATACTCTTCCCGATGCCACTTATTTTCATACATGGAAAGAGTTAGTGGAAGCAACTCGACAGGCCTATGGAAAGGTGACAGATAGTCATGCAGATGCTCAACTCATGGATTATTGCGCAGCAGAATCAGTATTACTAAAAGGGTGTCAGGCTCAGAGCTTTCCTGAGGAGACCCCAGCCCTCAAAATGCACAAAACTGTACCAAATCACAGCCAATTAAGATGTCTTGCTCCAGAGTGGGATCCAGCGATGGAGGTAATCAGAGTAGGAGGACGATTACGAAGGCTGGAAAGCCTAAATGTTGAGGAAATTCACCCTATAGTATTAGACCCAAAGCATCAAACCACAAAGCTTCTCATTAAAGAGTTTGATGAGTGCCTGCTCCACCCGGGTACAGAAAGAGTGTACGCTGAACTTCGGAGACAATATTGGATCTTGAGGGGGCGGCAAGCTGTTAAACATCACCAGCTTAAATGCTCATCATGCCAACGCTGGAGAGCTCAGCCAAAAATGGCAGACCTACCACCAGAATTCTCTGTCCACCATTCTACTCTACTGGAGTAGACTGTTTTGGCCCATATCATGTGAAAATAGGCAGACGAGTGGAGAAACGTTGGGGAGTCATTTTTAAATGCCTCACAACAAGAGCTGTTCACATTGAGCTCCTCAACTCCATGGATGTGGACGCCTTTTTGCTTGCTTTGCGACGACTCATAGCCAGACGTGGCAGACCAAATGAGCTTAGGTCAGATTGTGGCACAAACTTCTGTGGGGCTGATCAAGAGCTAAGAGAAGCCTTTGCTGCCATGGAAACCCCATTAAAAGAGCGGCTAGCTGATCACCAAATAACATTCAAGTTCAACCCACCTCATGCACCACATTTCGGTGGGACTTGGGAACGAGAGGTTCGCTCCATAAAGACTGCTCTACGGGCAGCAGTTGGTAGCCAGTCTGTCTCAGAAGATGTCCTCACTACAGTATTAGTAGAGGTAGAGGGCATTTTGAACTCAAAACAGCTTGGATATGCTTCCACGGATATTGCAGATCCAGATCCCATTACACCAAACCTTCTCTTCATGGGGCGGCGGGATGCGTCACTCCCACAGGTGACTTATGTCTCAGGTGAAATGGGATGGCGCAGATGGCGCCATTGTCAGAATTTCGTGGATCAGTTCTGGACTGAATTTACGAGAAATTACTTGCCCACACTGCAGACCCGCCAAAAGTGGCAAACCTCATCTGACAATCTGAAAGTGGGCTCAGTGGTTCTGATTGTTGACCCACAATTGCCCAGGGCTCAGTGGCCCATTGGCAACGTTACAGAGACTGTTATCAGTGATGATGGTTGTGTAAGATCTGCAAACATAAGTGTTCAAGGCAAAGTGTACACTAGGCCAGTAGCCCGCCTCATTCAGTTGCCAGCCTTTCAAGATGACAGTAAAGAATTTTAAAGAATTCCCTTGACTTGCACATTCGCTGCTCAAATGTGGGGGCGGCTGTTCTGAATTCTTTATACTATGGCTGTAACACGATTTACTGAGTGTTCTGTAAAGGGCTTATATTATGAATATAGGATGCAACTTTCGGTAGATGCGTATTTGAGTCCATATATGAGAAGTGGTATCTGCTGAGTCATGTGAGTGAGACGCAATTTCCATCCGTGAGACATTGTGCAGTGCGGGGTAAAGTTATTGCCAAAAAACTACCTCCTTGCTAATAATAAAAGGTGGAAAAATCTCCTGACTCAGACTCCTTAATCAGAGTGCTGAAGTGGTCAGCAACATTGAAGAACTGGCATCATAATTTGGGCAATACCCAACATGAAGTATAGATGGTCAAAAATGAAGTTTGAGTGCTGATGTAACTGTGATTCATCCTGTATGTCACTGATGACCTTGTAGGTATTACAAACGGGATAAAAAAAGAACGCACTCTGTTTCTGTGTCTCACTCTCTGCAGTATGATCGTGTGACCTTCTTTGCAACGAATAAAACTTTAAAAGTCACTTTGGGTAAGAATTTGTCGTCTTTACCACTGAGAGAGCCTCCTTAAAGAAAATTGCCACTACAGTGTCAAAACCGCTTAACATAGAAGGTAGAGTAAACAGAAACTGTGTCAGTCCAATTTTCAGGGTTTCTTACATAACCGATTATAAAAGTCATTTTGGTCATAGTGCCGTGGCTGCTACTCACCGGCTGGGTTTGTTGATGCCCTCAACTTTCAAATCCACACCTCTACATTCGCTATTCCCCTCTCATTTCCCTTGACCCCTCCGCTCCGTGGGTAAGAAGCAAAAGTTTTTGTTTTCTTTGCCAAAATTCTCATTTTATTTCTCTTGTTATGTTTTCTCCTCGTACTATTATTATCATTATTATTTTTCCCCGTTTTCAAATCTGATGAATCTGCTGGCCTGAAATCATTAGCATTTTTCTTTTCACTTTCATTTGAGTAATAAGTGCTGAGGGTTTTGTGTTTCATTGTGATTATTTTTACATTGTTTGTTTTGGACTTCCGGTTGGAGCAGCGCTATGTAAAGACGCAAACTGTTGAGGTCCTCATGTGAAATTTACCTATAAACCTAAAACCTACCTATACTGGAAAATAAGTAAGTGTCTGAGTCTAGCAGTTCTGAGCATAATTCAAATTGAATCTGGATTAATTAAGGCCAAAGCAACCATAGGGAGATACAGCAGGAAATATTGGCAGATTTAAAACCTCGACTTTTTTCAAACCGAGGTATACCTTAAAAACGGTTATCATCCCATGCCTAAGCAGCATAACACTGTTTTTAGCATCTAAAAATTCATTCTTTAAAAAAAAGTCTCAAGCAAAAAGATTCCAATGGCGGCGCCTGCTGGTACAGGAAGAATATGGTCAATATTCAGAGAATTTCTGATGAACTTTACATTCAAATGTTTGCATATCATCAGCATGCTGTAATCCATTTCTTAAGCAGTAAAAGTCCTTTTTAGACTAGTTTGTTGGCCAGTTGTAGTCAGTGCAATGCTAAACGTTATTGTTCCACTATAATGTGTTTGTTTTGTCTCCCGTCGTCCCACAACATCATCATATAGTTTAGAATACTGTACAATGTTTTATAGCAATTAATTATTTCAGTGTCCATTTCATTCAGCATGTTTAAAATTGGGGGCATCCAGTTTTTGAAATACTTTAAACCAGGGTTTCTGCAGGTTTTACCAAGTTAATTGTAAGACTTTTAAAGACATTTTTAAGATTATGACTGAAATTTTTTTATAGCGCCAGTGCTCAAGGACGCTTTACAAAAACAGTAGGCGAACAAGAAAAGCAATAACCTTAAGAAGGTATAGAAAATGGGAGACTAATAATACATAAAAAGAATGACAAAAGACATGAGAACAAGTAACAAAATAAACTCATTCCTGTCTTTCAATGAGTGCTTATGTGCATTTAGGAGAACTAGGCAGCACACTCAGAGCTGCAAGATGGATTTAATTTAGTATTCTTATAATTAAAAAATATATCTGAATGAGGATCAAATGACTGAGTTGGTCTTTGAGAATGAAAATTAACCTGTTTGTTCCTGCAGATCTTCCTGTTTGACTCTGAATGTTTCTTCAATCTTCACATCTTCACTCTCCTCTTTAATAAACGCCATCTTTATAACAGTGTGGAGATCAGTCGCTTCAGCAGGAGTTTTTCTCTGTGTTTGGACACTTTATCCTGTTTAAAATGAACAAAACAATAAAAAA
This sequence comes from Danio kyathit, assembly GCA_903798195.1. Classification (NCBI taxonomy): domain Eukaryota; kingdom Metazoa; phylum Chordata; class Actinopteri; order Cypriniformes; family Danionidae; genus Danio; species Danio kyathit. The sequence goes on from CAIGQS010000269.1 coordinate 1,780,480, forward strand.
TGTTCAGTTTAAAATAAATAAAACAATGAACAGAAACAAAATAACTTCTCTTCAACACTTGCTTCAACAGTTTCTTTATATGAGAGTCATTAACACAAAGAAATCAGGTAAAACAGTAAGTCTGAGCAAGAAACAATAGCCACAAATGAGCTGATTAAAACTAGTAACGTTACTCCATTTCTTCACTCCATTGATGTATACTTAATGGAATGACATTATGCTATTTAATAAATTAAACCTTCATTAAAACACTTATTACACACAATTCTGTTGCTTTATTCAAACAATATTCCTCATTACTCTGAGTAAAATAATACTTCGTTGTAGGGGAGAGTGGGGTAAAGTGAGACACTTTTTACATTTGCTTCCCTCTAAGCGAGCTAAAATTGTATATCAGTAAAATTTACACATTTCTCATTAATTCAGAATGTTTCCTAGCAATGAAATTTATCAGACTGCATTTAGGATAAAGGAAAGTGAAAATATGATTGTTTTAAAAAAAGTTGTTTTGTGTACCCAGCTACGGGGTAAACTGAGACAGACCAAAAAAATTAAAGGGGTAAAGTGAACCAGGCAGGGGTAAACTGATCCACTTACTTTTTCCACTTTGAAACTACCATATAGCAACACATGTTGAATCCTGACAGCTAGCTTGACAACCACACATTTCAGATTTAATGTCGGACTATTAATAATGGATTGAGGATTGGTCAATTAAGCACATTTGTTTTTCTAAACTTGAAATTACTCTGAACAAAATCAAACACAACAATCTATATCAAACTATTTGAATTTACATTTTAATGACAGATAGAACCAGTTAGATTAAAACACAATCCGGGGGTCAGAACACATGACCCTTAGAGCCAACTATAGTGTCTGGGGGTCAGAGAAAAGGACAATCAGAACCAGGTAAAACAGCTTTGGGCCTCAGAACACAGGTCTAGAATGTACAGTTATGGTTGGCCTTAGGGGTAGGGATTAGGTATGGATTACATTTTACAACAAAAATGATGTTCCAGGATCAACATAGATGGTAAACTAGGATCACATTTTATTTGGCAAAATCATGACGTGCATATCTCATTATCCTCAACTTTCTTAACCATGCCAATGTAATAAACGCTTGTGTTTTTGGTTGCAAAGCTATCACAACTATCACAGACTAACTGTGTTTCTTGGATCACTACTCTCATCCTCAAAGCTCTCTTTGTGAGACACATTATCAACTGAGAGTTGCTAACTATGATTTCCTTTTTGGTTGCTTTCTTTTTCGATTTTTTTCCTTTTATTTACTTTTACATGCAAAAAAACATATTTTTGTGAAAAAAAAACATGCTTTCCACAGCATTATGAATTCCTGTGCTTCATGGTAGAGGGGAAATGGAAGGGGCTTTAAAACAAAATTGTTATAGAGTGGTATATAAAACCCGTTGTCTAGATACAGGGGGTGTCTCACATTACCCGATGTCTCACTTTACCCCATTCTCCCCTACTACTATTTACTGTGTTTACTGCTTTGTTATTATTATGCATATTACTTTTTATGTAAACTTTAGAACTGCTTTGGGAATACATTTGTAACATTTGTCATGCCAATAAAGGAATTATTGAATTTAATTGAATTGAATTGAGAGAGAGAGAGAGAGAGAGAGAGAGAGAGAGAGAGAGAGAGAGAGAGAGCAGATATAGTGTAAAGTAGAAAACGAGGGGGTCATGACTAAGAGTTTCTCAATAGGTGATGAATGAAGCCTGGTTTATACTTCTGCGTCAAGTGATCGGCGTGACCCACGGCGCAAGCCTCGCGCGTAGCCGTGCATTTATACTTCTGCCCGCTGATTCTGTTTCTCTGCAATACACTTTTGAAACGCTAGCTGGCAGTAGGTGTTTATGCTTCTCTGCGTCGAGTTTCTTCGCTGGTGTTTAGTTTTTCCTGAACACTTCCTTAATGTACAGGTGGCTCAAATTCGCTCATTTTGAGGCGGGAACCGGCGGACGTGCAACAACTTTAATCATAAGGTAAACACAAAACAACAGTCTCCATCCGGAGCTCCTTCACGTGACTCCACACTTGTAAACACTCTCTGCATCTGGCACGCGGCTCTCACCTCCGCCCACACTCGTCAGCGCTACCAAGCCGACCAATCACAGAGATGCAGACTTTTTATTTGCACTTTTGTTTTTTGACTATTATAAACAAGTAACATAGTAAAAAATCACTTAATAAATTATTTAATGCATGATTAGCCGTATGAAATATACTATTGTCATTTTAAATAAACAACTCAAAGTGACACAAAATAAGGTGCTTCTGCTTTTTGACCACTGTCTTTTGGTGTAATAATTTGGTAAAATAAAATAAGGTACTGACATTAGTATGAACCTATATATTATTTCGGTATAATATAAATATAGTAGTGAAATACAAACAAAAGTCTGCGTCTCTCTGTGTTGCTCAGGCTGCACTGCAGTGTCTATTCTCAGGTGCGATCTCACTACTGATCAGCACGGGGGCTTTGACCTGCTCCGTCTCCGATCTGGGCCGGTTCACCCCTCCTTAGACAACCTGGTGATCCTGAGCTCCCCAAGGAGCACCATATTGATACCGAACTTAGTGCGGACACCCGATCGACATAGTCCACTGCAGCCCAGAAGCCCTGAGCTCAAGCGATCCGCAGCCTCAGCCTCCCAGTAACTTGGATTACAGGCACGCGCCACTGAACCCGGCGAGAACTGAGAGAATCGGAGCTGTGCAGAATCTGATCATTACAGCGACCTCTAGTGGAGGAAATCTCAATGATGAAGTAAAGTTGACTTTTTTTGCCTTATTTCATTGGACACATATAAACAGCAGTATGGTCCCAAATAAAAAAAAAACACAATACACAATAGTAATTTGTAGTAAATACTATAGTGTTTTTGAACACTACTGTCAATTTGAGTCTGGATTATGATTTTTCATTTGTGCATGTTTCTGAGGCCTGTGACTGTATGAGGATTTTAAAAGCATTCAGGTCTAATAAATTCCACAATTTGTCCCTTTAATAACAAACTATTTTATTATTTTTTAAGATGAAGACTATGCAGTATTATTTTATATTTGATTATTCAATTGCTGTACCTGAATACTGTTAGACTCCTGTGAAAACATTAAAGCTCTGTTCATTTCTTTCTATATACTTTTATTTTATTTATCTATGCTTGCAAATTGTTCATGATATTTTATGCAGATGCACACCTATAATAAACTAATCACACATTCTGTAATACGTTTTCTACAGCTCTATATTTTATGATCCAATACACCACTGTTCCTGCAGTAAAAAGTATACTACACTAAACTACTAAAGGTACATTTAGATAAAGCAATATATGTACAATTATAAAACACAAATCTGTGTCGTATTGAAAGGGGTCACATTTGTATAATTTACTGTCAAATAACAATATTACAGATGGCAACGCAGTGGCACAGTAGGTAGTGCTGTTGCCTCACAGCAAGAACGTCGCTGAGTCGCAGGTTCGAACCTCGGCTGTTGGCGTTTCTGTGTGGAGTTTGCATGTTCTCCCTGGGTTCGCGTGGGTTTCCTCCGGGTGCTCCGGTTTCCCCCACATTCCAGAGACATGCAGTACAGGTGAATTGGGTAAGCTAAATTGTCCATAGTGTATGAGTGTGAATGTGTGTGTGGAAGTTCCCAGAGATGGGTTGCGGCTGGAAGGGCATCCGCTGCTAAAATTGTGCTGGATAAGTTGGCGGTTCATTCCGCTGTGGCGACCCCGCAAGGGACAAAGCCGACAAGAAAATGAATGAATGAATGAGTTAAAACTCCAGTATGCTCTAGCATTCATAAACTAAGAGTTATAAATACTACTGGTCACATTACTGTTGAGTGCAAATTATTTTTTGTCTGATGAAATCTGTAAATAATAATGAAAATTTCAGCAAAAGAAGAATCAGAACAATTAAAGTGACAGTTCACCCAAAAATGTCAATTTATCCTTTTCATAGTCCGCATTTTTGCATAAACTATCAGTTTAAGATTGTGTTCGAACAGTGAACTTTTGAAACAGTAAATTATTAACTGAAAGGTTTGTGGTTCGAGCCCATCCAGGGACAAAGCAAGCTTTACGCCGCCTTGCAACGGCTAACACGCTCAATGGGCGTAGATCCTCGGCCACGTGCTCTGTATAGCATTACAAGATGACATCAGGATTTAGCAGAAGATTGTTCTCCGCTGCTTGTATTGGCCAATTATTTTTATTCTAGTTGGCTTAAAAACACTATCAAAATTTACACAGGTAGGAAAGGTACTGATGAAAACAGTGACTAGCCTTGAATTAGTTTCAGTAGCAGCCCGGCTAGCTCAGTCGGTAGAGCATGAGACTCTTAATCTCAGGGTCGTGGGTTCGAGCCCCATGTTGGGCGTTTATATTACCTTTCCAGCAGCTTTCGGTTGGCTGTTCAGTTGTATTCATTCAGTAGACCCTTTGAGACAAACTTCAGCGTTTCTACCTCTGTAGGTGGACTTTCTGCAAGTCTCTGTGGCGCAATCGGTTAGCTCGTTCGGCTGTTGACCAAAAGGTTGGTGGTTTGTGCCCACCCAAAGATGAAATAAGCTTTTCGCTGCCTTGCAATGGCTAACACGCGCACTGGGCGTAAATCCTCAGCCACGTGCTCTGTATAGCGTTACAAGATGACATTAGGATTTAGCAGAAGATTGTTCTCCGCTGCTTGTATTGGCCAATTATTTGTATTTCAGTTGGCTTAAAAACACTATCAAAATTTAGATAGGTAGGGAAGGTACTGATGAAAACAGTGACTATCCTTTAATTAGTTTCTATAGCAGCCTGGCTAGCTCAGTCGGTAGAGCTTGAGACTCTTAATCTCAGGGTCGTGGGTTCAAGCCCCACGTTGGGTGTTTATATTACCTTTCTCTCTTTCTTTCCAGCAGCTTTCGGTTGGCTGTTCAGTTGTATTCATTCAGTAGACCCTTTGAGACAAACTTTAACGTTGCTACCTCTGTAGGTGGCTTTTCTACAAGTCTCTGTGGTGCAATTGGTTAGCGTGTTCTGCTGGTAACTGAAAGGTTGGTGGTTCGAGCCCACCCATGGACGAATTAAGCTTTTCGTTGCCTTGCAATGGCTAACATGCACACTGGGCGTAAACCCTCAGCCACGTGCTCTGTATAGCATTACTAGATGACGTCAGGATTTAGCAGAAGATTGTTCTCCGCTGCTTGTATCGGCCAATTATTTTTATTCTAGTTGGCTTAAAAACACTATCAAAATTTACACAGGTAGGAAAGGTACTGATGAAAACAGTGACTAGCCCTGAATTAGTTTCAGTAGCAGCCCGGCTAGCTCAGTCGGTAGAGGATGAGACTCTTAATCTCAGGGTCGTGGGTTCGAGCCCCACGTTGGGCGTTTATATTACCTTTCCAGCAGCGTTCGGTTGGCTGTTCAGTGGTATTCATTCAGTAGACCCTTTGAGACAAACTTCAGCGTTTCTACCTCTGTAGGTAGACTTTCTGCAAGTCTCTGTGGTGCAATCGGTTAGCGTGTTCGGCTGTTAACCGAAAGGTTGGTGGTTTGAGCCCACCCAGGGACGAAATAAGCTTTTCGCTGCCTTGCAATGGCTAACATGCGCACTGGGCGTAAATCCTCGGCCACGTGCTCTGTATAGCGTTACATGATGACATCAGGATTTAGCAGAAGATTGTTCTCCACTGCTTGTATTGGCCAATTATTTTTATTCTAGTTGGCTTAAAAACACTATCAAAATTTACACAGGTAGGGAAGGTACTGATGAAAACAGTGACTAGCCTTTAATTATTTTCTATAGCAGCCTGGCTAGCTCAGTCGGTAGAGCATGAGACTCTTAATCTCAGGGTTGTTAGTTCGAACCCCATGTTGGGTGTTCATATTACCTTTCTCTCTCTCTTTCCAGCAGCTTTCGATTGGCTGTTCAGTGGTATTCATTCAGTAGACCCTTTGAGACAAACTTTAACGTTTCTACCTCTGTAGGTGGTCTTTCTGCAAGTCTCTGTGGTGCAATCGGTTAGCGCGTTCTGCTGTTAACTGAAAGGTTGGTGGTTCGAGCCCACCCAGGGACGAATTTAGCTTTTCGCTACCTTGCAATGGCTGACACGCGCACTGGGCGTAAATCCTCGGCCACGTGCTCTGTACAGCGCAGGGGTGCTCAATCCTATTCCTGGCGATCAACCTACCTGCAGTTTTCAGTTGCAGCCCTTATCAAACACACCTGCCTGTAATTATCAAGTGCTCCTCACGTTCTAAATAATTGGTTCAGGTGTGTTTGATCAGGGTTGGAGCTGAAATCAGCTGGAAGGTCAATCGCCAGGAACAGGGTTGAGCACCCCTGGTATAGCGTTACAAGATGACATCAGGATTTAGCAGAATATTGTCCACTACTTGTATTGGCCAATTATTTGTATTTCAGTTGGCTTAAAACACTATCAAAATTTACACAGGTAGGGAAGGTACTGATGAAAACAGTGACTAGCCTTTAATTAGTTTCTATAGCAGCAGGACAAGCTCAGTCGGTAGAGCATGAGACTCTTAATCTCAGGGTCGTGGGTTCGAGCCCCATGTTGGGCGTTTATATTACCTTTCTCTCTCTCTTTCCAGCAGCTTTTGGTTGGCTGTTCATTTGTATTCATTCAGTAGACCCTTTGAGACAAACTTCAGCTTTTCTACCTCTGCAGGTAGACTTTCTGCAAGTCTCTGTGGCATAATCGGTTAACGCGTTCAGCTGTTAATCAAGTAATCAATTAAATTTCAGTTTCTTATCCAACATTCATTCATGCAGTGAATAAGAATCATTAACATACTGAGTTACATATTCATTCATCAGTTTACTCCTGCTGAGATACTAACTGTGGTGTCAGATGCAGTTGTGACCACCAGTGCTTTCAACATCTGTGAGACTCAACAGAATCTCACACAATATGTGGCATGCATTGATAGACTGTTTCAGCTTTAGCAGCACATAATGCTGAGCTACACACTAACCCTGAGGTGAACAGTGTTATGAACCCAGCCGGCACACGACCGACCTTCAACGTTGAAATATGGTTGAAATAAGGTCAGGTGTGTTTTTAACGTTAAAATAATGTTGATACAACGTTTAATGTTCAACGGTTGAAAAACTTCCTGCATATGACCAGGCTTCAACGTTGAAATGCGGTTGAAAATACGTCAGTTGTTGTTTCAAAGTTGAAACAATGTTGAATGATAAATGGTTGAAAAAAGTTACAGAAATCATTAAACAAGTCAACGTTGACATTTTTTAATCGTGATCTGTATGTTGAATTTACGTCGTGGCTTCACCCTATTTTCAACAACGTTTTTGGTAGTTACCATGGTATCATCGGAGGACTCGGCGCACGCGGCCACGCGCAGCGCTTCATGGGATGTTTGAATCGTAATTACGGACACCTGCAGTGCAACAGAATTCAGAGGTAAGCATGTTTTTCGATGCTTTACATGTTTTATTTATCCCCAGTCTTGTTTTACACGCAGTTAATCTTGAAGGTGACTTTTGAGTTGTAGTGTTTCGAATTTTGAAGCATTTAAAACTTTCCAGTTTGGTTTTTAGTCTTGTTTGCGCTCCGGTGACGCAGCAGCTAATCTCGAGCTAATGCTACATGTTTAACTTTAGTCTATATTAGTGTTTTTACCTGTTTTAATTGGCAAATTCTAATCGATAAACTCCAAACGCGGTTTAAAGTTACTGAGCAACGTTATAAGACAATATCTTTTTTATACGCTGTATTGTTACTACAAAGTGAACTGTTGTCTTTTCACTGTTGTGTTGTTGTTTACTTGTAGAGATTTAACTTACTCCAGAGACGCTCTAACTTGCACAGCATTGAATGAAAAAGGCTTTGTCCATAAGTAAGTTTACTAAGTTATCTGTTAAAAGTCTTGGTGCTTTGGTTGGTGATAGTCTCTTTCTAATCTGTTTGTTTATTGATTGTTAGGCTATGTTGTGTGATATTATATTGTTATATTGATATTATTATTGTGATATTATGTTGCGAGGTTATGCTATGTGACAATATTATGGGACAAATATGTATTTAGTCAGAAATGAATGCTTGAATTACACGTTGTACAGTAGCAGATAAGAGGTGTAATGTGTTTTAACTTTCTAGGTTTTCTAGAAGGTCCAGTTGAGGGCATGAAGAGCATGCAGATGGCCTAAACCTGCAGCCAGGACAGACTGCAGTTCTACACCATGCCAATGATTTGTATGGATGTCTGACTACTACGGTGTTCTGTCAAGGTATTACTGGAGCAAAACAACAGCACCCGTTACAGTGAAATTTGTATTCTTTAAAAATAGTGATATATGTGTAGCAGCAGTACATGTGATGTCATTGAGAAGTCATAAAAACAAATAAACATGCTATTTAAAAAAAATCTAAATATTAAAAACTTGGATTAAGATGACAAATGAAATGCATCATCTGTCTTGTGAAAAGGGTCTACATAAGATCTCTGGTGTTTTCAAACTGAAAGGGATAGTTCACCCAAAAGTGAAAATTTACTTACATTTTACTCCCCAAGTGGTTTAAAACCATTATGAGTTTAGTCTGTTGAACACAAAAGAGGCTATTCTGAAGAAAGCTAAAACCTGTAAACATTGACATCCATAGTTGGAAAAAAACAAATACTGTAGAAGTCAATGGTTATAGATTTCCAGCTTTCTTCAAAATATCTTCTTTTGTTCAACATGGTGAGTAAATGATTACAGAATTTACATTTTGGACTATCCCTTTTCTCTGTCCTACTTGCAGGCTTTTGCAAAAGTGCTGCTCCTAGAGTTTCTCTCAACCTGTATGTCTAAAAAACTTTAAACAGCTTTTACAGTACGTGTAATGGTTTACAACAACTTGTAATTATTAGATGTGGTGAATGTTTCATGATTCTTTACTGCAGCCAAGTAATTTTTTTCGAGAATATGAAATTTGAATTCTGAAAAATGCTGGCACCGGTGATAACTAAAGGCCTCCTGATGATATCACACCTAATTCTTCACTTCTCTTAGTTCTTCAAGTCTCTTATAGTTAATATTTTTTCTTCTCCAACTTTTTGTTTGCTGGTTGCAAATTCCTCTTAATAAATCTTATGTATGACTATAGGAATTATCCTAAAAAAGCTGGCTACACATTGTGACTTTGAGAAACAGTTATCAAATAACCTTAAGTTTTTACTGAGCAATGTTGTCAATAATATATTAAACATGCAATATAATAATTATTATAAAGTGAACTACTGTTGTTTCACTGTTGTTGTTTCCTTTTACTTTAGATATGTTCTCCTAACTAGAGGCGCACTACACAGCATTAAATGGAAAGGGCTTTTCCCGTATGTAAGTTTGGTAAGTTCATTTTATGTCAAGTTTCTTTTTTCTTTGGTCGGTAAATAATGTTCTGTTTATAATTGCCTGTGTTCACAAACCAGCTTTGTCCTCGTTTCTTTATTGATTGTTATACTATGTTCTGGTGTGTGTTTTGTTTTCCTTTGTGTCTGTTTGTCTCTCTTGTATACTGCGGTTTACTTGTAGCAGTACCTAATTGTGTGTGGTTTGTATGTGCGTTCAATTTAAAAATAGAAATTTTGCATCATTAATCTTATCAAATTAAATGTAAATGAAACCCAAACAAGATCAGTGAAGTAGGAATATTCAGATGGATGAGTCAAAATTATTGAATGTGACGATTTTATAGGACAAATTTGGATTCAATTAAAAATAAATTTGAGTTTGAATTTCACTTTGTATAATAGCAGATACCAACTTGGTTGTAACCTAGTATTTCATTTATTGCAGGTTTTCTGGAAGCTCCAGTTGAGGGTATCAAGGACATACCGATGGCCTAAACCAGTGTCAGCCTGGACAGACGTCTATTGCAGTTCTGCTACACCACACCAAACTCTCTGCTTTTCTATGGATGTCTGACTACGGTGTTCTCTGAAGGTGTCACTGGAGCAAAATAACAGCACCTGTTACAGTGAAATTTGTGTTAAAATTACAGAGAAAAGTTATTTTTAGAATTTGCAAATGTTTTTTCTTCCTCCCTTCTCTCTCTCTCCAAACTAAACACTGGTTTGTGCCTGTTTTGGTGATTTCGATGTGATATTTGACTCATTTGCCATGAAGCTATAGTTTTCTCTTTCTCCATGTACAGCAAGGGTCCCAAGATGTTCAAAGTCCAGAAAAGGAACTAAAAACTTTGTCAAAACATTGCTTCTATCTTCAGTGGTTCAACTGTAATCATACAAAGCTCAAAAACACATTTGTGAATAAAAAGTACTGTAAAAATAACTTGTTTGCCTCTGCCACAACAGGTCAGGGTGTGCGCTTACTGCTCGTAGTAAACACACAACAGGTTAGGGTGTGCGCTTACTGCTCATAGTAAACACACACGCTGATCTAATGTGGGAGAGATATACGCAAACAATTTTGTATTTACTGTTTTGTTTTGCCTCACTAAAGTGTTGTAGCTTGGCATGTTCTCAGTTGAACTACTGAAGTCACATGGGATGTTTTGACAATGTTTTTTGTGCCTTATCTGGACTATGACCATCTCGGGACCATTGCTGTCTGTAGAGGATGAGGAGCATTTAATCTAAAATATTCTAGTTTGTGTTCTGAAGATGAACAGGTCTCTGGGATTACACAAGTAATTAATAACATAACTTATGTGAATACTTAATGTGACATTTTTTTAAAGACCAATGTAATAGTGAAATGTATCTACTAGGTGAATAGTCCTACATTCACAAACGTGAGCCATCATTGTAGGACCCATGTGAACATGCAATTTTAATGATACTAATAGTAATGGAATAACAAATTACTGTTGTATTATTTAAGTTATAGGCTATAATAAGTCGAATAGATGTGAACATGTCAAGGTGTAACTGTTGTGTTTGTGAGAGAGAATCCAATCATATATTCTACACATTTTCTTGATGTTCCACTGTCACAGGTGCTCAGTTTTGCTGCAGTAATGCTAAACACAATAGATGTACTTTATGCAAAAAGACAAAAACAACTAAATATTTAGCATGCAGACCTGCAAAGTGAAGGTGCAATGTCAGATTTATAGATTATAGCAGGAGTTTTCACTATTGTGAAAATCAAGTCATTCATTCACAATGAATTGGAGTGGCAAACCTCATTATGGATTTTGTAGGATACTCACCTGGTGTTTGAGAATAAAAGATGTATTTAACTGCTAGACTGATATAGATGTTTTTAGTGTTTTACATTGAATTTTTTGTCCCCGGTGCCAGCTTTTACCTCAAGCGTTTCTCTCAACATATAAAACCTTAAACAGATGTAATGTATTTTACTTGTGATTATTAGCTGTGGGTGATGTTTTATGATTTTTTTTTTTACTGCAGCCACTTTAAAAATTTGTATTTTGTAAACTTTGTAAACAGAATTGTATTTTGGAGACTGTGTTGGTGACAGTTTAGTTATTTAGTTAGTTATTATCTGCCTTTCTGAAGATGGTAACACTTTACAATAAGGTTGTGTTAGTTAATGTATTTACTAACATGAACAAAGAACAATACATTTAAAACGTCTTTCATATAAAGGAAATACAGTTCATGTCAGCTCAGTGTATTAATGTTAACAAGCATACATTTTTATTTTAATAGCATTGGGACATACTTTAATTAAATGATTAATAAATGCTGTAAGTATTTATTCTTTGTTCATGTTAGTAAATATGAACTAACTTCAACTCATGCAACCTAATTAAAAAGTGACCATTTAAATGTTTGTGTATTTGAGTGTACTGCATGTACAGTAACCTGCATGGTTTTAATGAACGATTGTATGCTGTAAATGTTGCTGTATATTTAGAATAAATGATAATGTGGTGTATTGAATAAATTGATACACAGGCTAAGTTGTGTATTTGTATTGTGTTTTTTTATTAGTAAAAATTTGTTTGCTATATTTATAGACTTTGTGTTATATGTAATTTCTATTAAACTTACGTTGAAATGTACGACGGTGAAACAACGTCAAGGTATCAACGTTGATCCAATTTGCAAAATCGAAAGGTAATTCAACCTTAATTCAACGTCTACAAAACGACCCAAAATTCACCCATGAAGAAGGTAAGAGTGAAACAACGTCGTGATTTCAACGGTGAATCACCGGTGGTGATCCGACGGGTGAAACAACGTCACTATATAAACGTTGATCCAATTTGCAAAATCGAAAGGTAATTCAACGTTGATCCAACCATAGACCTGACGTTGATTCAACGTTGAATCACCGTTGAAATGCCGGCTGGGAAATACAGCAACAACACCACAGATTAAAAATTGCAGTTCTTTAACCGACTAAAAAGCTGTTTAATAATAAGGATAAAGAGCAAACTAAAATCACTTTGCACTCTCACTAATAGAGGCCACATCTGCACCTGACTCCACACTGGCTGCGCTCGAAACCGCATACTCAATGAGTAGGTACTCAATTTCAATAAGTACTTACTTAACGAGGACTAAAAGAGTAGGCACTCAACAGCCAAATCTCGTTAAGTATGAATAGGATCGTACCTCATCCGCCATGTTTACGTTATCATGTGACTGACGTTAGAAGCGCAACAACTTTAAAGAAATTGCAGGTTTAATGAATCTTAATTTAAAATAATATATTTATTTTTAAAAAAAGTTCACACGAATTTGTTGTTGTCTTTATTGTTTGTATAACATTTATCATCCACAAGTAACCTGCTTAAATCTTGTTTGTTTTCCTGACTTGTTTGATTATTCAATGCAGATATATTTAACCTTCTCATTGTGCATCTGTGTGCATATAATCTCATATAATGCAAGAAACCCATTACATTACATAATTTTTGTAAATTGTAAACGATACAAGCATGTTTTCCAGAGCCTGTACAAATTATAAGTTCTTTAATTATTATTAATAATTATAACAATCCTATAATAATAATATAAATAAGATAACGGACAGAAGCACCTCACATCAGTAATGTGACAAATCTACCTAATAGTTTTCAACGCCTTTTTCTTATATATATATAGCGTTCAGACGCAAAAACCTAATGCCATCTGAAATTTTCTTCTAAAATGAGCTTTTCTCATTTTAGCATTTAAAGGTTTTTGCATCTGAACTCATATATATAACAGAAGATATGGAAAATTCTTGTAATATTTTATTATATTGGCATCAATAGTCTGCTGTTACTTACTGTAGGCCATTCAAGAGTGATGTTCATCTCTGCGTACAGTAGTGCTTTAGTCTGCTTTTTTTACATGACCAAAATTTGAAGCAGGGAATTAACATTTTAATTTATTCTATACCTTAAAATATATAGTTTTAATTACAATAATGAAGGACATCTATATAAATCAAACAAATCATATATATAAATGAAACAAAATACAAATTAACATGTTTTATATGCCACAGCTATGCAATAATAGTCACTAGACAAATGTAGCCAAAGTGAGTACATCTTCATTTTCAGTCATAATATGAACTAATGTACGCATTATTGAAAAATTATTATTTCATGTATTGACCATAAAAGGAAACATTAAAATATGATTAACAGAATGAATAAAAATAACCAAGACAAATAAGTCCACAACACATGAAACAAAGCTTTATTCAAACTTGTTCTACAATCATGTAGAACTGCATGTTCTGCTGCATCTCCACACAGCTGGGCCGGTTCTGCAGATGATCAGCAGGTCTTCATCTGTGTTTGTCGTCGTCATCATCATCATCATCGCTGCTGTCAGACTAAAACGGGGTTGAGACATGAAGCTGTCCATGCAACCGATTCTGAAGATGAAGAGACCACAGCAACATCTGTCAGGGTCTCGTCCATGGCACTACAGCATCTCCAACATCATCTCCTTCATCATCTCCAGCACAATGCTGTGCTTCTTCATCCTCAATGCACAGGGCACCTGAGGATATTTCAGATCATACAAAATAAAGAAGTCATTTTAACAGACTAATGTCATTTTGTGTTCGAAAATAAATAAAAATAAACTCCTCCTTATCACCTATACAGATGAACAGATACAACAAATGAATTATGGTTTTATTTAGGTTTATTAATATTATATGTAACGTTAGTTAATGTAAATAGTGTCGACAGCAGTGAATTCTACATCAGCACAAACACGTCACTCACTCAGAAGTCTGTTTAATGTTGTCATTTGCTGATCTGCAACACGTCTCATATATTTATGTCAGACATTTAATATTCGTCTTTTTGTTTATGTAAATTCACATTTGAAGTGTAACGTTATGTGCTTCAAGTTCCTACATAATTGTGTTTTAGAGCAAAATAAATCAAACATAACGTCACTATAAAGCATCTTTACACTGTCAGCAACTCTACAGTTCCTTGTACACTACCGTTAGCTCAACACATGTGATTTAACTCAGGGAAGCGTCTCTTTGCTTTCCAATAACTTACATTTCAAAACATCCGCATCCTGTTTTTCCTCAATATTATGACGTATCCTCTTCTCCTACAGTACTTCTTCTCCGTGCTGAAGGCTTTCCTATGGCCTCCTGGGATAGATAAGTAACCATCTGAGAATACTCCGGAATCTGGGCTGAAGCAGTAGCATCCGGCGATTTCTCGCCTACACTTTTATGATTACTGAAGTTTTTAAATTTACTTCTTTCTTCATGTACTGTTTTCTCCTATTATGTTGTAGGTGAGTATGCACATATCTAAGCAAATTGAGCATATGTACGGCTGAATCTCGCGAGGATTAAGATAATTCTCACCTACTCTTTTTTGAACATTGGGGATTCAAACATACTCAATCACTCGCCTACTGCTTTTTCCATACCTAATAGTAGAGAAGTACTCGGTTTCGAACGCAGCCATAGTGTCCTTTGGTGATGGGGAACAGGTGCAAGTCATTAGAAGGCTGGTGAGAGTTCACGGGATTGGATGGAGGTGGTTTGTAAAGATGAGCGATGGCTGGGTGAGCAGGAACGAGCCGGGGATGTGTGTATTTTAATTTTATTTTTAACCTCAAAATACAATTCATTACCATATGCTGCTTTTTTCCTATATTTGTGTCTGCCTATTGTTGTAATTGTATTACTACATGCTTGTTAAAGAGCCTCTATTATGGGTTTTTGAGAATGACCTTCCATGTAGTGTGTAACACAGCTCTAAGTGAAGTGAAATATCCAGCTAAGGCTTAAATCTGAAAGTGGACAGTGTTTAAAAATATTGATTCATTTATAAAAGTCGACTCCTAGTACTTTAAATGAATCGTTTTGATAACGAGTCTTTAGTCGTTTCGTCGTGGCATCGATACGAAACTTCGCCCAGTTGTTGCGCTCGCAAAAACTTCAGCATTATAGCCCAACTGTGTGCTGTTCGAGTGCTTCTGGAATCTACACACTTACAACAGAGAATTCATCGGCCTTTTGTTGGAGACCCTTACAACCAAAATATGACCCTATTTAATGTATAATAGGGGCTCTAATGCATGTAAGGCCTACTTTGTGTGTATTTTTTTTACATTTAATAAAAAAAATTATTTTAAAAAAACATAAAAATGAGATCTAGTATAAAATCCCAAATCTTATTTTTGAAAATGTAGGTGGTATAGAGTTTCTTTTACAGTGTGACTTTGAGATTAATAGACTCATATTAGGCTGTCCTTGTTCAGTTTTTTTTTTTTTTTTTTTGCCCACCTAACATTGCTGGTCAGAAATAGTCAGATATATATATGAAGAACAATCAGAATGTTAATAATTGAATAACTTATTACTCTTAAATTATTTACCATAATAATATAAACCTAAAACTACAACCTACACAGACCACTTACAGACAGCACACAATGCAATCAGTGCACTTGAGCAGTACAATATGTTTTAAATATAAATAATAATTTGAATGAACAGATAGCTGAAATGCTTCAGTGGTCTGCTGAGTACTGGAATTAGCATGTAAGCTAACAAATCACTCCTGTTCTCATTCACAATAGCGACACTGGATTTCCCATACACTGATTTATTTGTAGTATTGTGGGAGTTTTCACATGAATGTATCTTTAAAGGCAACCAGTTATCTACAGAAAGTTTAATTGTCTTCATAAAGAAAACTTGTTTCTTTTCTCAAATTAGTCGATCAAAATAAATGTGTAGTGTTTTGAAACGTCTTCATTTATTACCCACAACACATCAAGATTTGATCAAGTCAGAATCTCATAATCTGACACAAATCTGTCGTAACTGGCAAATGGCATTGTGTAGTCTGAACAGGGCTTTAGGGAGTCTGCATCAGTCGCTCACTGTCAGTGCCTTATGGCGAATTCACACCACACAAGTTTAGCCAGACTTTCACTCGCCAACAAGTTTAGTGAAATTGCAGACAAAAGCCCAAAATTGGAGGCAAATCGGTGTTTGTTGAGTGACAATCAAACAATATGAATATTCAAAAACACAATCTAAGGGTGTAGGACAGTGTTCCCTGCATCTCCCCAAACATTTTCTCCTCCCTAATCTTTCTAAATCTCTTTTCAGAGCCGACTATTTGATTGGTAAATTAATAAACTATTTGCTATTAAAAAAATATTTTTTTACTTGTTCAAACTACTTAATTTAAATGAGCTGAAACAACACAATTCTTGAGATTTCATTGGGACAACTTAATTTTTTTATGTTCAATCCACATAAATTAGTTAAAAGTGTTAAGTTAACTTAATCAATTTGTGTTGTAACAACATGAAAGAATTGTGTGGAACCCTGCAGTTTTTACAGTGTGTGCATTGTGCACAAATATGGTTATCGGTTTATATCATAGTTGAAACACATTGTTAAATTTTGCTGTATTTGACTAAACTGTTCTTGGGTGGCTCACCACTGAATAGATGACTCTAATACATCAAATAAGTAAGCTGACCAAAGTTTTTATGGGGAAAAGACTTTATAGAAGACAATGAATAGCGCAGTCTCTCAGCAGTGATGTTAACTCGTCCGTCTTCAAGTAACTTAACCCAAAGTACTGTCTGTGAGGCACTACTTTATAACAAAGGACGTAACCCTCCAGAGATTACCCAACTGCTTTGGTTGGGTCACAACTCTTGAGTTCCTGTAGGTCATTTGGTTCACACCTTTTCAGATGCAGATACTTGTTTGCATATGAAACAAGCCATACAATCTATCAACATATAGAGTTATTTTGCATTCTTGCAGTCCAGTAGCAACTCTCACAACCTGGTACTGGGCTGTGACCCCTGATCTACACTACAAAACAGTTGTCAAAATCTTCACCCCTCTTCAGTTATTAAGTAAAATCTTCAGGTGTTCAAAGGGCTTCTTTATCAGTAACTTGATATGTATTCAAGAGTTCACACTTGTTTGGCATGCTGTGCCAGGAGAGACCTAAGCTCATAAGATCCTCAAGCCTTGAGCTCCCTCCTGTAAACACGGCGAGAGGGGAGTTTAAGCTCTGGTAGATCTCGATAAACTCCCCCGGCTTGTTTCTGCTCTAATGACAGATATAGGGATGGCTAAAGGGAGATATATGGCTTACTGAGAGTCGACTATGGTGCCAATTTAGAATGTTTAGTATATTTAGGTCGTGAGCACGGGGTGAATGAGTAAACTCTGCACAGAAATGTTAACTGGTTCAGTAGGGACTTTAACCAGTGACATTCTTACTGTGAAGCTGGATTTATACTTTCACCACTTTGTACTTGCTGCGTTCGCCGTAGTGATATTCTTTAAAACAACAGGGGCCGGTCAAAAGAAACTGATCGTAAAGTTAGACGGATAAACAGAGAAGTAGAAAGTTTCCGGAACTACGTCATGTCATTAATAACATTCACGATTTTTTAACTAATTATTTGTATTGTTTTTATAAATTATTTTAATGATTATAAGCATCTTTATAACCATTTAAGATTTTTTTTTTATCCAATTTGATGCATCACTTGCTTTTGTTCATATCTCAGACAGTTTTACTTATTAAAGTTTATTAAAATATTAATGACAGCAGAACATGGGTTGCTCTACAAATACATTCTTTACTATGTAAAGAATAAAAGCAAAAAAAAATAAAACACACTTACTAAACAATACAAATGTTTCTTAGATTTAGCCCGCTCCACAATTCACACATTACTGTCTGGCTAGTTTCTGTCCTATTCTTATGCTAACAAGGGCAATAATGGTCCATCATTCCTGACCATTATCACCAATAAAGCCTAGAAAGAAACACGCCATCAGTATATTGTAAACCGATATGTTCAAATATTCCGTTCCAGTTATCAAAGAAAGAATTTGTTCCTTATTTATAGTTTTGTAGCTATTAAATGTTTTAAATTCAAAATTGTTATATATATATACATCAGTGTAAAACCTATGACTGGTAGAAAAACATATTCTGTAATTGTGTACCTGGGTCTCCACTTTTGCCATGGCCTCTCTTGGCTTTAACAAACTTATCCCTCAAGATTTTCCAAACCTTTTAACAAAACCTTTCCTTCTTTCCCACGGCTGTTGCAATTTCTAACCAAGAATTATTGTTCATCAGGTTACCTCTATGATCACGGATTATAAAGATGTCTGTACAGTTGTACTGTTTCAGACAAAATGTCTTCAAAGTGATTCATATTCAACTCAAATAAAACACGGCGCCGCACACAATCATAAGCATGTGATCTTCTCAAAAGTAGTTTATAAATAAACTTCACATGAATGAACAGCAAAACTACATGAAAGCTGCCGTTTTGAATATACCCGTGTTTGTGTGGACGAGGCCTCAATTTTGAGAACTCTGCTCTCTATTGTGAAGCTTCATGTGAGTGCTGAGGCTACTTTTACATTTAAAGCCCTTTCCACACTCACTGCATCTAAAGCGATCCTCTCTTGAGTGAGTCTTCATGTGTTTCCTAATGGTGTCTTTGCGTGTGAGACTCTTTCCACACTGATCACATGTGAACACTATGATTCCAGTGTGACCATTCATGTGGTTCATGAGGCAAAATTTAGTTGTGAAGCTCTTTCCACACATGCAAACGGCTTCTCTCCAGTGTGAGTTCTCATGTGGTAATTGAGTGTGCTTTTATATGGGAAACTTTTACCACACTCTGTGCATGTGTAAGGTTTCTCTCCAGTGTGAATCCTCATGTGGACGTTAAGGTCCTGTTTTTGAGAAAAACTTTTCCCACATTGTGTGCAAATAAAACTTCTCTCTCCAGTGTGTGTTTTCATGTGGACTTCAAGGGTGCCCTTTTGCTTAAAACTCTTTCCACACTGAGGGCAAGAGTAAGGCTTCTCCCCAGTGTGAATTCTCATGTGCACGGCCAAGTTTCCTGATTGACAGAAACCTTTTCCACACAGTTGGCATGTGTACTTCGTCGCCCCAGTATGAATTCTCATGTGCACTGCAAAGTTTCCTGCATGATAGAAGCCTTTTCCACAGTGCTGGCATGTGTATGGCCTCTCTCCAGTGTGAATTCTCATGTGGGTTTTAAAGCTTTGTTTTTGACAAAAACTCTTTCCACATTGTTCGCAGGTGTACGGCTTCTCCCCAGTGTGAATTCTCATGTGCACTGTTAAGTTTACTGCATTATAGAAGCTTTTTCCACACTGTTTGCATGTGTACGGCCTCTCTCCAGTGTGAATTCTCATGTGGACTGTTAAGTGTCCTGTATTATAGAAGCTTTTTCCACACTGTTTGCTGGTGCAAGTTTTCTCCCTAGTGTGAACTTTCATGTGAGCATCAAGGTTTGGCTTTTGACTGAAACTCTTTCCACACTGTTTACAACTGAAATTACACCCAGATTTGGATTTCTGAGGTCTTCCACGTGATATCGTCTTTTTAGTCAGTGAGGGTTTTTCATCAGTCGTTATGTCTTGGTGTTTCTCTTCCATTTCATTCCATTGATGAGTCTCTTCTTTCAGCACCATCAGGTCTTTAAAAAAAAAATAATAATTTACTTTAGTATAAAGGCACAAAGCGAGAAGCATGAAATGGATGTTTCACCCACATATTAAAATGACCTTACCATTTACTCTCCGTCATGTGGTTTTAAACATTTCCTTTCTTCTGGAACACAAAGAAAGCCAGTGTTTTTTTGAAATATCTTTGATTTTGTGTTCAACAGAATCAAGAAACTCATAAAGGTTTAAAACCACAATGGTGTAAATGATGAGTCTATTTTCATCTCTGTGTCAACTATCCCTTTAAAGGATTCCTATTATGAACCTTTTTTTTTTACAAGATGTAAAATAAGTCTTTGGTGTTCCCAAAATGTGTCTGAGGTTTCGGCTCAAAATCAGATCATATACCTTGCAGAATATTTAATTTTGGGGGTCAGAGGAAATCCAAGCTCTTGTTGTGCCTGTGGCTTTACCTGCAAATGATCAAATGCACTCGCTCTAGATTACTTGTGTTGTGTTCCCTCATGTGTATCTTCCACTGGATTTAAACATTTTTAACTTGCTTGGAAGACCCGATTGAGACAAATCCTGCATGTTCATAGCAAGTACGCATAATTCACGCTTATATTTGTGAGTTTACATAATTGTATATAACTTATGCAAATGCTTAAAGCCACGTTTGCTGTAAACTGGAGTGATGAGGGGATGACAAGGGGCCGTTTCAGAAAGGAGGTTAAGTGAAAATTCAGTGCATGTTAACCCTGAAATGAGAAAATCTCTGGGTTTCTATTTCAAAATGGCAGGTTTGTCAAACTGGAGAAAGCAGGGTAAGTCAAGTCTGTTTTTGAAAGAGAGGTAACTTAAACTCAGAGTCAGTTACTGTGGTAACTTACTCTGTGAACCTAACCTGGTCAGGAGCAGGTTTTAATCTCTAAACTCTTGAGTTTCTGTTGGTCTCCTCCTCTTTTTAAAGACAAAGCGGTATTTCTCGCCTTAGCCTTACATTTCCACCCACCGATTTTAATGATCATTTTGGATATGCGCATAAAAATCGATTGATGGAAACGTCATGATGCGCATAACTTTTGAAAATACGCATAAAAAACATGCACATAACTGAGTAGGATAAACTTTTATTCGATAAGAAACAATGTGCATAAACTGCGATGGAAACACTTTTACTGACCAAATTCCAGTATGTGTATTAAAAAGGTTTGTTATATGAGATCATATGATGATGAAAATGTGTGTGAATGGACAAACCAGCAGGCTGAGCACATTATAAAACATCTCAATTGTTGTTTTGGTCATTCTAAAATGCCTAACCATTTTAGTATTAATGTATATTATTATTGACCTATAGAGCGTCTGGAGCGTGTCAAGAGCGTCTGTTCTCCACATCTCATGGCTTCAAATGCCCCCACAAGTTCATTGTGTGTCAACATTGTCTTCTGAGGCGCAAGTACATTTAATAAATAAATAAAAGATTGACGCAGCTTCTTCTACCGCAGTAAATTCTGTTTTTACTGTAGATATTTGGCGCCAGTTAATAAGGAAGTGAGGATTTTGTTGTCTTTGATTCATTGGATGGAAACGCTGCTTTATTCGCACGTCTTTTATACGATATTCCAGTTTTGCACATAAATTTAATTAATATTTTTGGATGGAAACATAGCTATTGCCTACATTTCAGTGACACAAAGAACAAAGTCACGTACGAGAATGGCTTGTCATTTTTTAATGAATAATTAGCTTAAATTCACAGACCTTTGACAGGGACATGTACTGTAACTAGATTAATGGATTATTACTCGTTCTAAAAACAATTTTTTAGTTCTGCTTACATTCTAAATGTCATATCAACCTCTATCACTTGATCAATAATAAAGGCAGACACACAAATGCCCTTTTACATCTATTAAAACTGATCAATTTGTGTAAAAGTGGGAACCTTAAAGGGCCACGAAACCCCCTGTCTCAGCAGGGTGTTTTCACACCTCTGTTTTGAAAAAAGTCAGGAAAGTTGGGCGTGTCCAGCTCTGGGAGTGTGGGAGTGTCGGGGGAGGGAAAGAGGGATTGGATTTGCATAAAAGGGAGTTTCCATTTGGCCACGCACTGATTTCACAGGCAAAACAAACATACAGAGGCTGATTTGATACAGCATGGTGAATGAGAGAAAAAAAATCCTCCGCATTTCTCTGTAACTTATGTACTCGGTAGGTAGCGTCAGAAAGCCGTGTGTGTATAGACTATCCTGTCACAAAATGCAGCGAAAATCCTGCACGACGGGAATAGTTTGTGTTTACAAGTTTACACTCGGAGAGCAGCATTTACAGCGGATCTTTCAGTCTATAATATTGTACTGTAATATTGCAGTGATATTAACATACTGTAAACTTGGTAACTAAATCATTTTGACTATGGTATGTCTTTAAAAACTGAAAGAGCTCTGCTAACCACGAACTAACTTTGCCATCTGGGTAAAACAAAAAAGGGCAGCACTGCAAACACTTACCAAATCTGTAGACAGACAATCAAACTGGAGCTGTGTCTTTTTAATAAAAGTAGACGAGCGGCAAATCCGGATTTCACCATTTCCAGATGCGAAAAGCTCTCGGGGTAAAAATGTTCCTTACAAACGCATTTCTGTCGCGTGCACTGTAATCCACACGTGAGTCCAGCAGCTCTCTCATAGAGGGAAAATGAAAACAAAACCTTCGTTGAAGCACAACAATAAACGCAACACCGACGACCCGTGTCTCCAAATTCTTGTTCTTTCACTTGTTTTGGCAACACAATGTGGCGTCTCTCTGCCGTCTGAACGCTGTAAACAATCTCCGGAGCTATCATGCATATTAATGAAGTTTCACGTCATACACAATAGAGCGCGCTGATTGGTTTGAAGCACGTCTTTCTCATGAATTAATGCTCCACACTCACATACGTCAGAATGACCGCGAAAAGACAGAGAGCCAGTCTGCTGGCTGGATTTACACCTAAGTATCTCATGGCCGTGACGTAGCTTCAAAAATTCGTTTCAAACCGGAAGAACGAATTTGCTCAAAATAACGCAAAAACAACCAATTTTCACTTTTTAGTGAAATATATGTGTCCTAATAGTGTTTATAGCAGCGTGGGACACATATATGACTGTCAACAGCTCAAAAAATGTGTTTTGGTGTTTCGTGACCCTTTAAATTAAATTTTCACTGAACATTAAGGTAAGGTGCATTCTTGTTTTGTCAAATCTGTTGTAGAAACTATGCAATGGCTAAACTAAGCTAATGGCTGAGTTAAAGTTACCTCTCTTTCAGGAACAGGCTTAACTTACCCTGCTTTCTCCAGTTTGACAAACCTGCCATTTTGAAACCCAGCGTTTCTCTCATTTCAGGGTTAAAATACTCTGAGTTTTCACTTAACCTTCTTTCTGAACCGAGGTCCTGATCTCATATGCTATTGTTTTAGAACTTCAGTTGCCTATTGGAGAAATGACCATAAATAATAAACGGCTACTTGCTCTACAAACAAGTGTGTTCATGACTATACATACAAAGAAAAATAATACAATTAGAAAATATGACTTTGCAACAGGCGACGCGGTGGCGCAGTAGGAAGTGCTGTTGCCTCACAGCAAAAAGGTTGCTGGTTCGAGCCTCGGCAGGGTCAGTTGGTGTTTCTGTGTGGAGTTTGCATGTTCTCCCCGTGTTCTCCGGTTTCCCCCACTAGTGCAAAGACATGTGGTACAGGTGAATTGGGTAAAGCTAAATTGTCCGTAGTGTATGAGTGTGAATGAGTGTGCATGGCTGTTTCCCAGTGATGGGAAAACAAACTTAAAAAAAAAAAAAACTTACATATACATGTAGGGACTTAGCAGAAAATATTGGCGGTTTTAAAACCTTGACTTCTCCAAACTGTGGTTTACCTTGAAAATGGTTATCGTCCCATGCCTAAGCAGCAGAACACTGTTTTTAGGATGTAAAAATTCATTCTTTAAAAAAGTCTCAAGCAAAAAGATTCCAATGGCGGCGCCTGCTGGTACGTGAAGAATATGGTCAATATTGTGAGAATTTCTGGTGAACTTTACACTCAAATGTTTGCATATCATCAGCATGCTGTAATCCATTTCTTAAGCAGCAAAAGTCATTTTTAGACTAGTTTGTTGGCCAGTTGTAGTCAGTGCAATGCTAAACGTTATTGTTCCACTGTAATTTGTTTGTTTTGTCTCCCGTCATCCCACAACATCATCATATAGTTTAGAATACTGTACAATGTTTTATAGCAATTAATTATTTTAGTGTCCATTTCATTAAGCATATTTAAAATTGGGGGCATCCACGGTTTTTTGACATACTTTAAACCAGGGTTTCTGCAGGTTTCACCAAGTTAAATGTAAGACTTTAAGACATTTTTCAAGACCATTATGAATGAAATTTTAGACTCATAAAGAGCTAAAGGCTAAGGAATTTTTCAAATGGCCCAGATTTTGTATTTTTTCTATAAAAAAATATTATAATGTAAAACATTTAATAATACAATAATAAATGAATAATATATTTTTTTTAATATAATGGAAAAACAAGCAAGCTTTACTTGTATCCATACACATTTTCCTAAATAAACTTTCTTTAAAATAAAAAATGAACAAAAGTTTTAAAAACTCTAATAAACTAAATCTATGCACAATAATCTGTCCAGGTCGATGTCCTCAGCAGTAAATACATGGAGCACGTTATAACCAGTGTTGGGGAGTAACGGAATACATGTACCAGCGGTATGTATTTAGAATACTATTCATGAGCAAGGTTTCCGCTACATTCATTCATCCGTGGCGGGCCGCCACGCCAAAATTCATCCCGCCACGGCTACATTACAGCTTCTTATTTAAAACATTTAGTCATGTTTTTTATAGCGGATTATAATCGCACCAAAACATATTAGAGGTAAACCGCGCAAACCTTTCTGTAACGGTAGTAGTGCTGTGCGCTATTTGTTCAAGGTGACATGCTGACTGACTCTCTGACAGACTGACTGACAGGTGCGTGAGTCTAGCAAACACCGCGTAGCTTTCAGTTAAGATGAACACAGTTTCCATAAGTATACTTTATTGATAAAGGTCAATGGATTTGCATACAATGACTTTATCTTGCTGGACTTTAATGCCGTTTCACTTTACTTCAGGACGCGTTAATGTCAGAAAACGCACAAAAACGCACTAAATCGCACTTCAGCAGCGCTTACTGGAGAGCGCACAAGAAGATCTGCACTTGAACGTGTAAATTTGAGTGCGTGCTAGGGTTGGGCCGATAGACGATGTCATCGTCCATCGCCGATGGCTGATAAACTTCACGATGCTGAGCCGGCATCGTGATCCATCGCCCCGCCCCACATGTATATTGATATAACTTATAACTTATTATTTGCATGTCATCTTAATGGCAATAACAGTCTTTTCATGAGCTGTGTTATATTATACTTATAGCTGCTGTTTGCACTGACAGCATCTTGAGGATTAAATACATCGTGAGGATTATACAGTACCTCTCGCGCATAAAATGTGTAGATTCAGTGGCAAACGCTGTTACCTGAATGGCTTTAGTTATTTTCATAGCGGACTTGAGGCCACTGGAAGTCTTTTATCCACTCTTGGAAAAGTGTAAATGGTGGATTAACATTCAGCACATGATCACTAATAAGATGTGCCATTATTTAACTTTAGGTGGTTTCTAAAACTAAATCTGTCGGTGTTATTTTCATTCTCTCATCTTCCGCGCGTCACATTTCCGCGGCTGTTGCTCCTGTCATGTGAAGGCGTTGACTGAGTGATTGACAGCTGATATTAACCAATCCATTCGC